>ONZH01026412.1:0-338215 GCA_900303285.1 Rhinella marina | reverse complement strand
TCTCCACTGCGGACCCAGAAATGTCTTCCTTACATCCCACAATCTTAGGTGCGACTGATGAAACAAAGTTCACGTCACCTAGGTGCCTGCTCCTGGATTGGCTGGGATGGAGACCAAATTATACAGTTATACAATTTTCAGTCTAATTCTCTATAAAAACCCCTGCTGATGGGGGGAACCAGATAGTGACATGTGATGCATACCGTATACATGTAATGTCCCACGAAAACTATTCTACAGTTTTCAAATCAGCACCTGGATCTGAATACTTTTGTAACTGCATGCAAATAAAAATATATAGCCAAAGAGTTATTGAATAAAATATGTCTTTATAGCGCCACCTGCTGTTTGTTCTTTTTCCTATGTCTTTGTCCTGCTCACTGAGAAGGCCGCATATGCTCAGTTTCATCTTTCAACTGCCTCCTGAGCTGTGATAGGGAGAGAGCTCCAGCAGGAAAGATATGGCCCCTGAACTGCTGCAGAAAAGACACTCCCCTTGAGCTGTCAGCTTGATATAAACCTAGCAGAGCAATGAATGTGGAGATCTCTGGCTCCATGTGAGGTACAGGGCTGGTTCTAGGTTTGTAAGATATTGTCATGTTCTATATGATGCTTATTTTTAATTTTTACATTACATCCATAGGATAACCCCTTTAAGCAATAAACAGTCATATAATAATTTGGAGCAACTGTATTAGTGTTGCTTTATACACTAGTATTTTGTTTCTTTTTACATTTGGTTGCAGGCACCTCGGGATCTTGCTGTACATTAGGCACATGATCCTAGCCCCGTTTCAACGCTCAAAGTTCACGGGTTGTCTCTGCACACTCAGGCAGCCTCAGGTGCAGCGCCCAAGTGTGCACGATCAACTCATGAGCAGGTTGAAATGGGCTAATATCACATGCCCAATGTTTACACTGTGAGCGCAGCACTTGCCCAGTAAGGATTAAAAAAAATGTATCAACCTATAATTGTAATACTCACCACTGTGGGTGAGATGACATGAGAAAAAATTACCAGATAAAACCTTTATAGAGGTTCACCGGAAATGAAGAAAATGAAAATACTTAAATATTACTTTATTATAAATATATTCTCAAATAGCTTTCATTAGTTAGAATGGCTTGTTTAGGAAGCGATTATTAGGAGAAATAAAATGGCCGCTGTCCTATTACCGTATTTTTCGCTTTATAAGACGCACTTTTTCCCCCCAAAAGTAGGGGGGAAATTGATGTGCGTCTTATAAAGCGAATACAAGTAAGCGCTTCCATTATGGAAGCACTCACTAGTATGTATTAGGTGCCGGGACCCCCATCAGACCTCAGATCAGCCCACCCAGCCCCATAAAGATAAAATAAAAATCTCTCTCACCGCTCCTGGTCCGGCACTCCTCTGTCTTCTCCGGGCCGGCTCTGCACTGTCCTGACCGGATACAGCGTCAGGTCATAGTGTGCGCAGTCAGGTGACAGTGCAATGCCAGCCGGAGAAGACAGAGGAGCGCCGGACCAGTAGCGGAGATGGGGTGCAGGAGAGATGAGAGAGTTTTTTATTTTATCCTTATGGGGCTGATGGGCTGATCTGAGGTCTGATGGGGCACAGTCGACTAATATGGGGGCTGATCTGAGGTCTGATGGGGGTAGAGTGGGCTGATATGGGGGCTGATCTGAGGTCTGATGGGGCAGAGTGGGCTGATATTGGGGGCACAGTGGGTAGATATGGGGGCATAGTGGGCTGATCTGAGGTCTGATGGGGCAGAGTGGGCTGATATTGGGGGCACAGTGGGCTGATATGGGGGCATAGTGGGCTGATCTGAGGTCTGATGGGGGCACAGTGGGCTGATATGGGGGCATAGTGGGCTGATCTGAGGTCTGATGGGGCAGAGTGGGTTGATATGGGAGCTGATCTGAGGTCTGATGGGGGCACAGTGGGCTTTCTTAATTCCCGGTGAACCCCTTTAATAGAACAATTTAAACTTTCATATAATGTACTGAAAAACTCTAGAAAAAATTATTTGTGGGGTGGAAATGGTGCTGGTGCATTGCAGACTGGTGCTGAAAGTTTGTAACTATGAAGCTGGGGGCACACTTGATGTAAAACAGAGTGCCAGCAATGGTTTTAACTAGGGATGAGCGAATCGACTTCGGATGGAGCATCTGAAGTCGATTTGCATAAAGCTTCGTTAAAATACTGTCTGGAGCAAGCGCTCCGTATACTATTAGAATGTATTGGCTCCGATGAGCTGAAGTTATTAATTTGGTTAATAACTTCAGAACGTAATTTCTACTGTAAAAAAACCTTTTACCGAATTCGGGTTCAGTTCGGTAAAAGGTTTTTAACAGTAGAAATTAATTTAAGACGTTATTAACCAAAGTCTGGCAAGACTTCGCATAGTAATAACTTCGGCTCATCCAATTCCTTCACCGTTTTATGGGTTTTGTTCCCACGGCGTTCTGTTTGTGGCACATCTGATCCATGCCTTTCATTCTCTAGATCAGTACGATTACAACAATACCCTATATGTATAGGTTTTTTTATGTCTAAATAGTGTAAAAATAAATTTAAACTTTGAAAAAAAAAAAAATTTTTTACATCACCATATTCTGACCCCCATAATTTTTTATATCTACTAAGCTGTGTGAGGGGCTCATTTTTGGCAAAACAATCTAAAGTTTTTATTGATACCATACTGCAGTGTGTGACTTTTTGATCACATTTTATTAAATTTTTGGGGGTAAGAGAAGAAATGAAAAAATGGCAAATTGGCCATTTTGACCCTTTTTTCCCTTATTGGAAAAATATTTTTATATTTTAATAGAATGGGCATTTTTGGTAGCAGTGATAACAAAGGTGTAGATATCTTTTGTTATTTATGTATTTATTTTTTTATTATACAGAAAGGGGGGTGATTTAAACTTAAATTTTTTTTAACTTTTTTGTTATCATTGTGAAGCTCATATCTGAGCCCACAAACTCCAATTTTTTTTTTTACATTTTGAACATTCATGGATTTTTTTATTTACATTTAAATGTCAGAATTGCTCATCTGCTGGCCAAAATAAGAATTGCAGCTTAAATATCCTATGTATATTTAAATCAATTACCGGCATCCTCACTGGCCGCAGAGGATGCCGGTAAGAAGCCCGGAGGCAAGAGCTGCACGTGCGAGAGGACGCCATGTTTGCCCATCGCTTCAGCACCGCACATACAGGACAGACCAAAAGTTTGGACACACCTTCTCATTCAAAGAGTTTTTCTGTATTTTCATGACTATGAAAATTGAGATTCACACTGAAGGCATCAAAACTATGAATTAACACATGTGGAATTATATACTTAACACAAAAGTGTGAAACAACTGAAAATATGTCTTATATTCTAGGTTCTTCAAAGTAGCCACCTTTTGCTTTGATTACTGCTTTGCACACTCTTGGCATTCTCTTGATGAGCTTCAAGAGGTAGTCACCTGAAATGGTATTCCAACAGTCTTGAAGGAGTTCCCAGAGATGCTTAGCACTTGTTGGCCCTTTTGCCTTCACTCTGCAGTCCAGCTCACCCCAAACCTTCTCAATTGGGTTTAGGTCTGGTGACTGTGGAGGCCAGGTCATCTGGCGTAGCACCCCATCACTCTCCTTCTTGGTCAAATAGCCCTTACACAGCCTGGAGGTGTGTTTGGGGTCATTGTCCTGTTGATAAATAAATGAAGGTCCAACTAAACGCAAACCGGATGGAATAGCATGCCGCTGCAAGATGCTGTGGTAGCCATGCTGGTTCAGTATGCCTTCAATTTTGAATAAATCCCCAACAGTGTCACCAGCAAAGCACCCCCACACCATCACACCTCCTCCTCCATGCTTCACGGTGGGAACCAGGCATGTAGAGTCCATCCGTTCACCTTTTCTGCGTCGCACAAAGACACGGTGGTTGGAACCAAAGATCTCAAATTTGGACTCATCAGACCAAAGCACAGATTTCCACTGGTCTAATGTCCATTCCTTGTGTTCTTTAGCCCAAACAAGTCTCTTCTGCTTGTTGCCTGTCCTTAGCAGTGGTTTCCTAGCAGCTATTTTACCATGAAGGCCTGCTGCACACAGTCTCCGCTTAACAGTTGTTGTAGAGATGTGTCTGCTGCTAGAACTCTGTGTGGCATTGACCTGGTCTCTAATCTGAGCTGCTGTTAACCTGCGATTTCTGAGGCTGGTGACTCGGATGAACTTATCCTCCGCAGCAGAGGTGACTTGGTCTTCCTTTCCTGGGGCGGTCCTCATGTGAGCCAGTTTCTTTGTAGCGCTTGATGGTTTTTGCAACTGCACTTGGGGACACTTTCAAAGTTTTCCCAATTTTTTGGACTGACTGACCTTCATTTCTTAAAGTAATGAAGGCCACTCGTTTTACTTACTTAGCTGCTTTTTTCTTGCCATAATACAAATTCTAACAGTCTATTCAGTAGGACTATCAGCTGTGTATCCACCTGACTTCTGCCCAACACAACTCATGGTCCCAACCCCATTTATAAGGCAAGAAATCCCACTTATTAAACCTGACAGGGCACACCTATGAAGTGAAAACCATTCCAGGTGACTACCTCTTGAAGCTCATCAAGAGAATGCCAAGAGTGTGCAAAGCAGTAATCAAAGCAAAAGGTGGCTACTTTGAATAACCTAGAATATAAGACATATAAGACATATTTTCAGTTGTTTCACACTTTTTCGTTAGGTATATAATCCCACATGTGTTAATTCATAGTTTTGATGCCTTCAGTGTGAATCTACAATTTTCATAGTCATGAAAATACAGAAAACTCTTTGAATGAGAAGGTGTGTCCAAACTTTTGGTCTGTACTGTATACGGTCCTGGTAGCGAAAGGATTAAAGACTTGAAGCAATAACATGAAAGAAAGCAAAACCGTATATAAAGCTGCACGTCTGAATTAAATTCATACATCTTTAATTAGAAACCACACAAATACATTCAAATATTGTGTACAATAGAAAACACTCGTGCAGGATAAAATATGTCCATGCACAAACAGGGGCGCATAAAGTCCTAAATGTGGATAAACCAGTACAGCCAATGACCATCACCAATCACGATAAACACAGTAAACATGACATCAACATGCAACCAAATACACCCATGAAAATAAAGGTGGTCCAGGCTTCATATGAGCACTATCAGTACGCCCCACACGTATCGCCAGGAACACCCAGCTTCATCAAGGATCCAACTGGGTGTTCCCGGCGATATGCGTAGGGCGTACTGATTAGCACCAGTTTGTGCATAGACATATTTTATCCTGCACGAGGGTTTTCTATTATATACAATATTTTAATGTGTTTGTCTGGTTTCTAACTAGGGATGAACGAAGATGTACCTTGGAACCGAACTCCAGTTCGGGAAATGTTTTTTTACAGTACAAATTAATTTATGAAGTTATTACGCAGAGCAATAACCTCGGCTAATCAGAGCCAATACATTCCATTACTGTATGGAACGCTCGCTCTGTACAGTATTGAAACAAAGTTTTATGCGAATCAACTTTGGATGTTGATTCGCTCATCCCTATTTCTAATAAAAGTTGTATGATTTTAATTGAGACGTGCAGTTTTATATAAGGTTTTTGACCTGTTTCTAAACTCTCCTTCATCTCTAAACTCCTTGAACGTCTTGTCTACTCTCGCTTAATAAGCCATCTCTCTGCAAACTCTCTTCTTGACCCCTTACAATCCGCCTTTCGCCCTCTTCACCCTACAAAAACTGCCCTTACTAAAGTGTCTAACGATCTCCTAACAGCAAAAAGAAATGGTGATTATTCTCTACTGATTCTTCTGGATCTCTCTGCAGCATTTGATACAGTAGACCATAAATTCCTCCTCACCATGCTCCACTCAATTGGCCTTAAAGAAACTGCTCTCTCTTGGTTCTCTTCCTATCTCTCTGGCCACTCCTTTAGTGTATCATTCGCTGGCTCTTCTTCTTCTCCTCCTCTCCCTCTTGATGTTGGCATTTCTCAGGGCTCAGTACTAGGTCTTCTACACTTCTCCCTCTATACAGCCCCCTATCGGACAGACTATCAGTAGATTTGGCTTTCAGTACCATCTCTATGCTGACGACACCCAACTATACACTTCATCCTCTGAAGTCACCCCTGCTTTACTCCAAAAGACCAGTAATTATCTGACAGCTGTCTCTAACATCATGTCCTCTCTGTATCTAAAACTAAACCTCTCTAAAACTGAACTTCTTGTCTTTCCCTCATCTACTAACCCACCTAAACTTGATATTTCAATTTCGGTCTGTGGTACTATCATAACTCCTGTGCAACATGCCCGCTGTCTTGGGGCCACATTTGACTCTGATCTTTCCTTTGTTCCCCATATTCAATCCCTTACACACTCTTGTCTTCTGCACCTCAAGAATATCGCCAGAATCTGCCCTTTTCTTACGGTGGAAACGGCAAAAACTCTTGTTGTTGCCTTGATTCATTCTCGGCTTGACTACTGCAACGCATTACTAATCGGTCTCCCTCTCTCTAAACTCTCCCCCCTTCAGTCTGTCCTAAATGCTGCAGCCAGGCTCATCTATCTGTCCACCCGCTACACTGATGCTACTAGTCTATGCCAGTCACTTTACTGGTTGCCCATCTGCCACAGATTACAGTTCAAACTTCTCACCCTCACCCACAAAGCTCTCCACAGTGCTGCACCTCCATACATCTCCTCCATCACCTCCGTCTACCACCCTACTCGTGCTCTTCACGATGCTGAACCTCCATACATCTCCTCCCTCATCTCCGTCTACCACCCTACTCGTGCTCTCCGTTCTGTTAGTGACCCAAGATTAATATCCTCCATAATTTGTACATCTCACTCCCGTCTTCAAAACTTTTCTCGAGCTGCACCTACTCTTTGGGATACTCTGCCCTGGAATATTAGGTCAATTCACAACTTCCCTACCTTCAAACGTGCCCTAAAAACACATCTTTTCAGGCAGGCGTCCTAAAATGACCTTTCCCCGACTAAACCTCTCCCCCAACAACTCCTCTGGCCTGAACTCGATCCTCCAACAGTCCCAAGCCTGAAGAAGATCGGCCGGCACCACTCCTTTCAGTACAATAATGGCTCGAATTCCTTATAGATTGTAAGCTCTTGCGAGCAGGGCCCTCACTCCTAGTGTTTCAGTTGTATATTAGCTAGTTACTTTTGTTTTGTACATGATCCCTATGAATTTGTAAAGCGCTGCGGAATATGGTGGCGCTATATAAATAAATATTATTATTATTATTCTTGCACGTTATTGGTGCTGAAAGTTTGACTTCCAACTTGGAGAATCGGCGTCAACAACTCGCTGCTTCCAATATAACCAGCATGCCAAAAAATGAGAGTTTGTACGGCTTCTGTACAGGGACCTGTATATTTATGCCTTGTGCAAAAATACATTTTAGGACCACTGTTTTACGCGGTCATCGAACATACAATTTAATCCATATGATAGCATCTCACTATATCCTATCTATAATCATTACCTGTGTTTATCAAGAGGGACATGTCAGATACTCACTCCTTCCACCAGGACAAGCTGGGTACTTCCCACTGCTCTTTGATTGACTTGTTCTGCCTCTTCTCTGAAGACTTCTATCAGTTCCTCAAGTCTCCTTTTCTTCACTTCGGGGGGGACATCGTCATTTAACCGGTGGAAGGCTCTTGTTTTCTTATGCAGAAAGAGATTTTAATTTAGAAACAGTTAAAAAGCAATAAAAGTACTAAAAGTGATGAGAAATGCATCAAGTCACCTTCCTCATGCTGTAGGCAAACAGGAAAGCTGCATTGTAGGACACGTCACGTAACAGTGACAGGGTTTGCTGGTGGTCGTCCTCTGTTTCTTGGCAGAAGCCAGTTATAAAGTCACTGCTGAGACTGACACCTATGAACAGCAAAAAGATACATCCAATATAATATAAAATGTGAATATACGCCCCACACACTGCTCAAGTAAATTTACATAACTAGAGATAAAGTGATCAACCAGATAATAAGTGTGACCACAACTGGCTGGAGTTGGTCCAAATCTCAGCAGCTCACTGATCAGCTGACTGCAGGGGACAGAGCACCGAACCAGTCATCACTCCGCTAACTGCACAGCGGCCGCTCCTGGTTCACACAGCTCTCTATATTAGAATCCAGGAAGCCTTTAATAAAGTTTATAAAGTGTGAACACAGACTAGATCAGTAGTTCCTACAGTGTAGCTTAAAGAGGTATTCTGTATATATCAGGATAGGGGGGGAACTATAAAATCGGTGTGGGACCAACTGCTGGGATGCCCACCAATTGTGAGAACGCAGGCCACTTCCAGTAGTTCCATAGAGACAAATGGAGCGATGGTGTTCATGCTCAACATGCTGCTCCATTCATTTTGCTGGACCCCCATCTTTATGATCGTTGGGGGTCCCAAAGGCCAGACGCCCACCAATCTAATAGTTATCCCCTATCCAGTATATAAGAAATAGCGTGTTATAACAGGAATAACCCTTTAAATACACCAGTTGTTCCACCTCTTTGAAGTTTGAGACACGACTCAATACAAATTGGAGCTTTTGGGGTAAAGCCAAATTAAAATGAACCCAACTCAGCAGACATCAGCAAACACTGAGATAAGATGGGAGGAGAAAGAGAATGCTTAGAGGGCACCATCGCTGACAGAAGAACAGAGTGATGAAAGACCTGCTGATTTCAGTAGTCTGTTTCTTCTGTCATGGCAGTCACTGCTTTCAGATTACTGACATGCAAACCCTGCAGCGTCCACCAGCGAATCGAGGGAGATGAGTCCAAAGGGCCTTGCTGTCTCCACCCACTCTGCCTCTGGAGGATGACAGATAGGTTTATTTCCTGTTATGCTTTGGAAATAAATCTGTCACTCATTATCTGGAGATAGGGAAGAGAAAGCAAGCCTCATGGGACTCTTCTCCTTCCAAGCCCAGATGCGAGTGAGGACAGCATTGTACAGGTGACAGGTTCCCTTTAACAGGAAATACCTATGGAGCTCTGAACTTGTAGTCCCACAAGCTGTTATGTCAGCGAAAGCTGACAAAGACCAATACAGAAATTAACAACCATAGACAGAGCTCTAAAAAAACAAACAAAAAAAAACTTTATGGCCACATGGATCATAGGAACCTATAAATTGGAGATTTCTATGAAACAGTTTTCAAGGCATGTTTTGTTCCCTGTATAGAAGTTTGCAGCATTCCCTGGTTTAACAATGGATAAACCCATAGGCCCCAAATCAATCAACAGAGGCCAGAAGAAATGTCTGACTGGTCTTTATAAAGCCTCTTTCACACGAACGATACAGATTGGCTCCGGATGCTTTCAGTGAAATTCGCACCATTTTGCAAGCAAGTTCAGTCAGTTTTGTCTGCGGGTGCAATGCGTTTTAATGCATTTTTAATGCGTGTGATAAAAAAACCATCAGTGAAAAACACATTGCATCCAGACTTGCTTCTGGATATAATGCGTTTTTCAGTGAAGCTCCATTCACTTCCAGCCAGGGCTGCGTGAAAAATGCATAATATAAAACATTCTGCGTTTGTCACAGAACTGATGCTTGAAAAAAAAAAAACGTTCATGTACACAGACCCATAGAAATGAATGGGTCAGGATTCAGTGCGGGTGCTATGCGTTCACGTCACACATCGCACCCACGCAGACAACTCACTCTTGTGAAAGGGGCCTAAGTCTTCAAACCTTTTTTTCTATTGTATGTAACAGAACAACCTGTGCTAAGCCAAAAGGAGGCATACAGTAAAACAAAAAACATGAGGGCCTATGACTATTCAGTGGCACCCGCTGATGGCATCAGCTTATTGTAAGGCTCGGGCAAGTGTAAATACAGAGTTTTCAAGATGGAATGAAAAATTTACAAAAACATCACAAAAAGTCTTAAAAAACATGTTTAGTATAAAAACACTAGGTTATTTTCTGACAACACATTCCCTTTAATTGTCATGACAAACAATACCAGTTATGATATACCAGCAACCATCTCTGCTTTATGAGATCACAGGGGTTGGTGTAAATGTGTAGAGCAGGAGTCAGCAATCTTTAGCTGTTGTGAAACTACATCTCCCAGTATGCACATTTGCTCAGCTGTACTGTGAACTTCCATATAGATGAACGGAGCATGCTGGGTGTTGAATTATCACTACAGCTGGAGTGCCAGGGGTTGCCGACCTCTGGTGTATAGACAATGGATTATATAGAAGAAATTAAAGGGGAGGGGACAACAAACCTGGGATGTGCTCTCGGATATTTTGAACAAGATCCAAGTAGGCTTCTCTTGTGTAACTGTGAGAGAAATCAGAGAAAAGGTTAAAACTAGAGATGAGCGAGCATGCTCGGCCGAGCATACTCGGGAGCAATTTTCGAGTAGTAGCATACGCATTTTATAATCTGTACACTAATGCGTACGCATCTTATAAATTTGTAGGCTAATGCGTACAAATTACACGATGCGTACGCATTAGCATACAGATTAGAAGATGCGTATGCTACTACTCGAAAATTGCTCCCGAGTACGCTCGGCCGAGCATGCTCGCTCATCTCTAGTTAAAACATATTTTTAAAGAAGCACTCCCGCAAAAAATTTTATTCTCTGACCTGCTAAAAAGGTACATGATGTAATCTGAAGTGAATGTATCTTCTTACCAGTGACTGTATTTGGGAGCTATCCCCTCCCTTCTGCTTCTCAGCTGTGTCATGTGACCAGCAATCAGACTCACCAAATAACACAGCATCTTCTGTGTGGACAGGACGTCAGTTTCTCTATGTATTCCTCAATGTCAATTTCATAGAGTCTCAATGCCAGTTTCATAGAGAAGTAACTGACTTCCTGTCCGGGGTCAGTTGGAGATCAGACAGTTGGTCACATGACACAGCTACAATTAGAAGAGAGGAGATAGCTCACAAATACAGTCACTGATGAGAAGATTACATTCACCTTTCTAACAGGTCAGAGAATAAAAATGTATGCGGGAGTTCTACTTTAAGATATAAACATTTCAGATTATGATGTGGATTTCACCCTTTTCACACAGGCCAGTTTCAGATCAGTATGTTCACTCCATATGGAAGAGTTATTTCTCAGACCTGAACTCTGTTCATGTGACAGGACCTTACAGCAGTGGTCGTGAACCTATGGCACGGGTGCCAGAGGTGGAACTCCGAGCCCTCTCTGTGGGCACCCGCACCTTGTAAAAAGTCTATGTTGTACCAATATGCCTTAGACTTTTCCTGTCATTCATCTGCGCAGGGTCTGCTATGAACAGCACAGGCAGAGCACTGAATGTAGGCAGGTTATTATAGATAAATAATAGAGTATGTGGAAGATACTATACTGGACTGTAGTATTCAGGTTAAATTGACGTGTTGGCACTTTGCAGTAAATAAGTGGGTTTTGGGTTGCAGTTTGGGCACTCTGCCTTACAGCATTGTAATAATTTTTAATCCTATGTGTCCCTGCCTGACATCAGCTGTAATGAACCGTAGTGAAGGCATTCTGTGAGTACGTTCACGTTCCTTAAAAGAAACCTAAAACTCATCACGGAAAATTAACAAAAAAAAATTTTTTTGAAGAAAAAAATATACCGTTATGACTGCTGGAACACAGAGGGGGGAAATGTTACTCGCCCCGAATCTAAAATGGGGTTTAACCCCTTCCCGACCAGCTGGGACTTTAAAGATGGCGCCTGCTCCTGCACGGAGCGGGCGTGATGGCCGCAGGTGAACTGCTTTTCCCACTAGCAGACACCCGCGGCGAATGTCCGCGATCGGCTAACGTGCCGATCGCGGACATTTAACCCCTCGGGTGCCGCAGTCAAGCCTGACCGTGGCACCGAAGGCTGCAAACACTGGAAGCGTACGCTTTCGGTGTTGCTCCGGCTCCCCCGTGTGGCGATCGGAGGAGGCTGCTGCATAGGCTTTCCTATGGAGCCCTTGCCTGTAATAGGGCTCCATAGGAAAGCAGTAAAATCATCATAGACTCCAATGTAAGTGCATTGCAGTCTATGATATAAGCAATCAAATGATTGCTTCTTATCGTTCCCTATGGGAACTATAAAAAAGTGTAAAAAAATTTAAAAAAAGTTTTAAAAAAAATTTAAAAAACTTAAATTACGTACCGGTAATTTCTTTTCCTTGAGCCTATGACAGCACCCCTGGAGAGACGCCTCCCACTCCTCAGGACAGGAAACGGCCAAAGTCTTTTGCATAAAAGGTAGCTCCACCACATAACCTCCAGTCTTTTGCAAGTATTCTAAGGAGCTAAAAATATGTTAACAAGTCCAACACAAATCTTACTTTTCACATAATGACTCTTATGAACAAAGATGGAAGAAGTTTCCTCACTATCTTCCTAAGTATAAAATTCGAATCTATCTATAAAAAGGAATCGGTAAAGTTATAGAATAGTTATAGTCTAATCAGCCAGGGTGGGATGCTGCGGGTGCTGTCATAGGCTCAAGGAAAAGAAATTACCGGTACGTAATTTAAGTTTTCCCCCCTCGCCATATGACAGCACCCCTGGAGAATAGACTAGGATAGAAGCATCAGGGGGGGACAACGGCCTGCAAGACCTTCCTGCCAAAGGAAAGGTCTTCCTCAGATACTAGCTGTAGCCTATAATGCCTGAAAAACGTATGAGGATTACTCCAGGTGGCTGCTCTACAGATTTGGTCTATAGACGCAGAAGCTCGTTCTGCCCAGGAAGTTGAAATAGCTCTTGTTGAGTGTGCTCCAAAGGGACCCGGAGAATCTCTTCCTGACGAGGAATAGGCTAGGATGATAGATTGTCTAATCCAACCTGCAACAGTCTTAGAAGAAGCTGCACCGCCCCTATTCTTCCCCTGAAATAGAAGGAATAACTGCTGGCTGTTCCTAAACCCCTCTGTAACCTCTAAGTACCTAAGAAGACATCTTCTGACATCTAAGCAATGAAATTTTAACTCCTTCTCATTTTTTGCATATTCACAAAATGATGGGAGTACCACCTCCTGGGACCGGTGGAAGTCAGAAACCACCTTTGGTAGGAACGCAGGATCAGGGGACAAAACTACTCTGTCTTCTCCGATAGACATATAGGGACTATTGATGGAAAAAGCTGTAATTTCCCCAACCCTTCTTGCCGAGGTAATGGCGATTAAGAAAGCCAGCTTCCAGGAAAGGATTTTAATATGTAAATCTGGCAAAGGCTCAAAAGGAGGGGAAGTTAGAGCCGTCAGGACCAGATTTAGATCCCACGGAGGTGATTTTTTGGGTAACGAGGGATATAGTCTACATGTCGCCCTGACAAATCTACTAACCCAGGGATGGTCCTCAAGCTTGACATCATACAAAGCACTCAGGGCAGAAATCTGAACTTTGATAGTGCTAGGTCTAAGACCCTTTTTCAAACCTGCCTGCAAGAAATCTAAAACCAGAGAGATATTTGGAGGAGCAAAGGTATCCACTGGAGAACCTACAAACCTGCAGAAAGCTCTCCAGGTTCTGTGGTAGATCTGACACGTTACTGGCTTACGACTGGCCAGTAGCGTCTCTACCACGTCAGCAGATAGACCCTTTTGAGTTAGGAGCTGCCTCTCAATCTCCATGCCGTGAGATGAAGACCCTGTACCGCCGGATGAACTACTGGGCCCCGGGACAGGAGATTCTGGACCGGAAGAACTCAGGGATCCTGTACTGATAGGATCTGGAGCCAAGAAAACCAAACCCTTCTGGGCCAAAAGGGAGCCACCAGCACAACTTCCGCTCTGTCTTCCCTTATCTTCCTTAGAACTCTGGGTAATAATCTTATTGGGGGAAAGGTATACACTAGTCCCCCCCTCCCCAGAACTGGGAAAATGCATCCACCCCCGATGGGAAATCCAAGGGACTTAGAGAAAAGAATCTGTCCACTTTCTTGTTGTGTTTGTTGGCAAAAAGGTCTATCAAAGGAACCCCCCAAAGCCTCGTTATTCTGGTGAATATCTCCTGATTTAATACCCACTCCCCCTGGGACAGGTGGTGACGGCTGAGGAAGTCTGCTTCCACGTTCTCTATCCCCCTTAGATGTAGGGCTGACAGAGAACGTAGATTCAGCTCCGCAAGGTGTAGGAGAAAATGTGACATCCTCATCAGGGAACCTGATCTCGTACCCCCCTGGTGATTTATATATGCTACTACAGTGGCATTGTCTGTCCTTATCATGACATCTTTCCCCATTATCTCAGGAAGTGCCTGGGAAAGAGCATAAAAAACTGCCATCAGCTCTCTCATATTTTGGGACCTCTGACTCTCCTCTGGAGACCAACAGCCCTGTAGCAGTAGACCTTCCGCATGGGCCCCCCAACCTATAGCATCTGTTGTCAAAGTAAATACATCCAGGGGAGCCCAGGGAACTCCCCTCTTTAAGTTGTGATGATCCATCCACCAACCTAGGGATCTTATTGTTGGTGGAGAGAGAGAGAGGGGGATGTCCAAGGATGAATTTTTTCTGTCCCATTCTGCCAGGATCTGTTGCTGAAGAACTCTCGAATGGTACTGGGCCCACTTTACTGCGGGAATACATGAGGTCAAAAGGCCCAGGAGAGACATAGCTTCTCTTAGGGTAGTAACCCTTTTCAGCAGCAGATCTTGGACCCTGTTTTGAATCAGAGTTATCTTGGAACCAGGAAGATGACAAATCTGCTTTCTTGAGTCTATCTGGACTCCTAAAAAAGTACAGGTCTGACTGGGGATCAGGGAGGACTTCTCTAGGTTCACCTCCAGGCCAAGGTTGTGCAGAATCTCCCGAACCCTGGCCAGATGGTATAGGAGCTCTTCCCTGGAGTTGGCTACAAGGAAGAAGTCGTCCAGGTATGGTACAATCACCACCTTCTTCTCTCTGACATGGGCCATAACCTCTGCAATTATTTTTGTAAAGGCCCTGGGCGCCTGGGATAGGCCAAAGGGGAGTGCTCGATACTGGTAGTGTTGTATTTGTCCCTGAATAACCACCGCCACTCTCAAGAATTGCTGATGGTCCGGAAAGATTGGTACATGGTAATACGCATCTTTCAGGTCTAGTGTAACCATGTAACAGTCCCTCTGAAGGTTCAGGATGGCAGATTTTATAGATTCCATCCTGAATCTTTCGTACATCAAGAATTTGTTGAGGAGTTTCAGGTTTATAATAGTACGAAAGGTTGAATTTGGTTTCTTCACTAGAAAGAGGGTTGAGTAAAATCCCATCCCTCTTTCCTGTACGGGAACCTGAATCAGAACACACTTTTGAACCAGGGAATGGACTTCTGACTCTAATGCTTTCTGCCTGTGGGGATCCGATCTTAAGTCCGTCACTATAAACCTTTGAACAGGACGACACCTGAATTTTATTTTCAAACCGAGCTTTATTGTGTTTAACACCCAACCGCTTGCGGATAACTTCTCCCAAGCGTCCGAATGTAGTGACAGACGACCTCCCACAGGGTAAATGGCGTCATTGTGCAGCCTTCTTGGAGGAATCAGGAGGGTTGAAGAGAATACCTCTTCCTTTATTTTGTCCCCTCCACCTGCCCCTTTTCGACTCAGGCTGGGAATCCCTCCTACCCCTGCCACGAAAGGGCCTCCTAATCCCTGGAGTAAGGGAGGGAAACCCCTTTTTCCTATCGGATGTATTTTCTAAAACCGAGTCCAGGGCCGGACCGAATAGAAATTCACCTTCGCAAGGCAATGCACAGCACTTTGCTCTTGAGGCCAGGTCTCCTTTCCACTCTTTGATCCAAAGGGATCTACGTGCCGAGTTGGAGAGGGCCGCAGTACGGGCAGAAAGGCGTAAGGCATCAGCCGATGCATCAAACAGAAAGTCTGTTGCTCCAAACAAGGTGGGCAAAGACGCGACTATGTCATCCCTAGGAGTACCTGCCTTCAAGTGAGCCTCCAGTTGCTGAAGCCAGGACTTCAGGGATCTAGCAACTGAGGTCGCTGCAATATTAGGTTTCATGGAAGCCGTGGATGCCTCCCAAGCCTTCTTAAGGAACCCATCAGCTTTTTTATCAAGGGGGTCCTTAAGAAAACCTAGGTCCTCAAATGATAGAGCCCCCTTTCTGGTAATCTTGGCAATGGCTGGATCCAGTTTTGGAGCCCTATCCCAATGTAAGGAATCTGACTCATCAAAGGGGTATTTTCGCTTCAAATGTCTGGGCACGAAAAATCTACGGTCAGGGTTATTCCATTCCTTCTGCACCAACCCCTTTATGCTGCTATGTAATGGAAACCCCTTCTTCTTTTTAACAATTAAAGTCGCGTACATCTTGTCCTGGACAGATTCAGTTACTGGGGTATCCTCCATATTCATAGTTGACCTCACCGCAGACACCAGTGAATCAATATTCTCCGTGCTAAACAATTGGTTTGAAGATAAATCCTCTGGCCCCGAATTATCTTCCACCTCCCCCTCTTCCTGGGAACCTCTATCTTCATCCCCTGTATCCTGAGATAGAGAGGGACCTGGACGGGGTATCAACACCGGAGCCTCAGTAGAAGCTCCAGGGATTTCCAACGCTGAATGCTCTTTTAAGGCCTTGAATTCCTCTCTCAACATACTACGCATATCCGCACCAGGACCGGAGAAGCGTCCTTAACGACTTTCCCAATACATTGGACGCAAACATTCTTCTCAGACCCGTATAATTTTCTCTTGCACAGAGCACAAAGCCTGGGCCTGTCTTTCTTGTGGCTTCATCCTAAAACAATACATATATATATATATATATAATTTTAATAACTTATTTTTTGAATGGGGAACTTCCCCTCTTACCCCACCAGGAATACCGGTGCAGGAGTATCAGCATTCTCCACCGCCTCAGCGCGCTTTTCCATCTTGCTGGAGATGTAGACACCACAGACAAGGAGTGGTGTCTTCAATCCTCTGAAGCCGGCAATCTCCCCCTCCCGGCGCGCTTTTTTGACCACCAGCGTGACCCTCCTCCCTTAATTGGTGGTCCAATGGGAACCCTGCAGCAAGGTGCAGGGTTATCACTTCCTCCCTTCATGAGCCCCCCCCAACCGCGCCAGCCTCCCGGTCCCTGCACGTTTAGCCAGCGGCGCCACCCGGGAGGAGGAGGAGGAAAAAGAGAGAAGGTCCGCACGTCCGGAGACAGGTGGGGGACTAGGGAGATTGTCTCAGAAGTTGCTCCCCCGTGGGAGACTTACACTTCCATAGGGTAACCCCCGCATGGGAAGACTTAGGGGCGCCCCCGGCTCACCTTCTATGCAATCCTGAAAATAGGGTGCCTTAGCACCCCTGGCCCTCCTGCTCCGCAGGACAGGAAACAGAACTGGAGGTTATGTGGTGGAGCTACCTTTTATGCAAAAGACTTTGGCCGTTTCCTGTCCTGAGGAGTGGGAGGCGTCTCTCCAGGGGTGCTGTCATATGGCGAGGGGGGAAAAAAACGTAAAAGTTCAAATCACCCCCCTTTCACGAAAATAAAAGTATTAAAAAAATTTTAAAAAATACACATCAGGGGTATCGCCGTGTGCGAAAACGCCCATATTATATAAATTAAAAAAAAAATTTCCCATACGGAAAAAAGCAAAACGGAAAAAAGCGTCAAAATGGCCGATTCGCCATTTTTTGTCACTTTTTAAAAAAAATTAAATAAAAAGCAACCAAAAAGTCACACCCCCCCCAGAATGGTATCAATAAAAAGTTCAGATCGCCTCGCAAAAAATGAGCCCCCATACAGCTCCGTACACATAAATACCAAAAAGTTATAGGGGTCAGGAACTGGAAAAAAAGTCCAACTTTATAATTTTTTTATCACTATCAAAATGCAAGAAAAACTATACATATTAGGTATCGCCGGATTCATACGAACCAGTAGAATGAAAGTAACTGTCAGTTTTAATGCACATCGAACGCCATAAATAAAAAAACCCGTAAAACTGTGGCGGAATTGTGTTTTTTTTTTAGACCATATGCAATATTAAATGGTGGCGTTGGAAAGTACAACTTGTCCCGCAAAAAACAAGTCTTCATACAGCTATGTGAACAGAAAAATAAAAAAGTTATGGCTCTATCAAGGCAGGGAGCGCAAAACCGAAAAAACGTCCGGGGTAGAAAGGGTTAAAGCGCAATCGTGTCCCCTGAGTTGTGCGCATACTATGTTTACTTCAGACACATTAAAAATCTACAATAAAAAAGTGACATTTTGGGAGGGTTTTTCCAATGTTAATATAACTGTGAGGCGGTTAAGCACCATTCTCCCTGAGTGATTTTCACTCTGCTAAAAAAGTCTGCAATATTGTTGTTTCCACTTCAGATAAACTGCAGACAACAGCAGAGCTTCTAGATTCTGCCAGGTGAATGATCTCCATGGCTAGATTCCATAGGGAAGGACTTCTCGTTCCACTCTGATGGTTTCTGTAAGAGTCTGCCATGGTGTTGTCAAAGTGGGAAATCAACATGCCATACTTTTTCCTTTGGCCCCATCACTTCGAGAGCCAATCTTACAGCTTTTATAGGTATTTGAATTTGGAGGAGGCTTCACGAGTCCCTAAATCCCATCGACCCTGCCAAAGATTTGGGCCCAAATGAGCAACTAACCCTAAAAGGCTTGTATCTGTTGTCACTGTTACTGGACCATAGAACCCCTGAGGATAGGTTTATTGACTTGGTCCTGACTTGTAGAATCCTCTCTTCATATAACAATGTTGAGAAACAATTTTTTAAAACTGCTTCACAATTTTTAGATGCAGATTTTTTTTGCTGATTGGTGAAACTGCCCATTCTTTGCCCCTTTTCATACCCAGTCATGTGACTAACTAGCAAATTGCTCCTCCAGCTGTCTTTTATTAGTACCACTTACTTTTCCAGCCTTTTGTTGCCCCTGGCCTGACTTTATTGGTATGTGTTGCTGCCATCAGGTTCTAAATGAGTTAAATGAGTTGTCTGGCCTTTTACTATTCATGACCTAACCTAAGGCACGATACCCCAGCCGATCAGCTGTATGAGGAGACGGCACGCAGTACACACGTACCATCTCTCTTCCTGTCTGGTGCTGCTTTGCAATAGACATACAGCAGTGGGCAGGAAGAGAGATGGGAAACGGCAGCTGATTGGCAGGGGTCCCAGGTGTCGGACCCCCGCTGATCTGATATTGATGACCTATCCTGGATAGGTCATCAATAGTAAAAGCCCGGACAACCTCTATATATTTTTGTGTATTACATGTCACATCCCAGACATACCTGTGTGCACTGTGTGTATTACATGTCACATCCCAGACATACCTGTGTGCACTGTGTGTATTACATGTCACATCCCAGACATACCTGTGTGCACTGTGTGTCTGTATTACATGTCACATCCCAGACATACCTGTGTGCACTGTGTGTGTATTACATGTCACATCCCAGACATACCTGTGTGCACTGTGTGTCTGTATTACATGTCACATCCCAGACATACCTGTGTGCACTGTGTGTCTGTATTACATGTCACATCCCAGACATACCTGTGTGCACTGTGTGTGTATTACATGTCACATCCCAGACATACCTGTGTGCACTGTGTGTGTGTATTACATGTCACATCCCAGACATACCTGTGTGCACTGTGTGTGTATTACATGTCACATCCCAGACATACCTGTGTGCACTGTGTGTGTATTACATGTCACATCCCAGACATACCTGTGTGCGCTGTGTGTCTGTATTACATGTCACATCCCAGACATACCTGTGTGCACTGTGTGTCTGTATTACATGTCACATCCCAGACATACCTGTGTGCACTGTGTGTGTATTACATGTCACATCCCAGACATACCTGTGTGCGCTGTGTGTCTGTATTACATGTCACATCCCAGACATACCTGTGTGCACTGTGTGTCTGTATTACATGTCACATCCCAGACATACCTGTGTGCACTGTGTGTCTGTATTACATGTCACATCCCAGACATACCTATGTGCACTGTGTGTCTGTATTACATGTCACATCCCAGACATACCTGTGTGCACTGTGTGTCTGTATTACATGTCACATCCCAGACATACCTGTGTGCACTATTTGTGTATTACATGTCACATCCCAGATATAACTGTGTGCACTGTGTCTGTATTACATGTCCAGGATAAGCACTTTTATTCTGCTGGAAAACAGCTCCCAAGTGCCCAGCTGAAAGTGAAACTAAAAACAGCTTTCTCTCCCAACTCGATTTCTAACAGCTATATCTTCTGATATACTGGATATAATGCTGTGATTTTGGTATCATTTGAAAGCTTGGAATACCTTGGTCAGAAGCATTTTTCTATCTGCTACCAATCCCAAGATATGAGCAGCTAAAGCAGCCCTCCCTTCTTCAGTCTGGTTTGCAGCAGCAGCAGAGCTGGGCACTTGGGAGCTGTTTTCCTGCAGAATAAAAGTGCTTTTCCTGGACATATAATACTGACACACAGTGCACACAGGTATGTCTGGGATGTGACATGTAATACAGACACATAGTGCACACAGGTATGTCTGGGATGTGACATGTAATACAGACACACAGTGCACACAGGTATGTCTGGGATGTGACATGTAATACAGACACACAGTGCACACAGGTATGTCTGGGATGTGACATGTAATACAGACACACAGTGCACACAGGTATGTCTGGGATGTGACATGTAATACAGACACACAGTGCACACAGGTATGTCTGGGATGTGACATGTAATACACACAGTGCACACAGGTATGTCTGGGATGTGACATGTAATACAGACACACAGTGCACACAGGTATGTCTGGGATGTGACATGTAATACAGACACACAGTGCACACAGGTATGTCTGGGATGTGACAAGTAATACAGACACACAGTGCACACAGGTATGTCTGGGATGTGACATATAATACACACACACAGTGCACACAGGTATGTCTGGGTTGTGACATGTAATACAGACACACAGTGCACACAGGTATGTCCGGGATGTGACATGTAATACACACACACAGTGCACACAGGTATGTCTGGGATGTGACATGTAATACAGACACACAGTGCACACAGGTATGTCTGGGATGTGACATGTAATACACACACAGTGCACACAGTTATGTCTGGGTTGTGACATGTAATACACACACGGTGCACACAGGTATGTCTGGGATGTGACATGTAATACAGACACACAGTGCACACAGGTATGTCTGGGATGTGACATGTAATACACACACAGTGCACACAGGTATGTCTGGGATGTGACATGTAATACAGACACACAGTGCACACAGGTATGTCTGGGATGTGACATGTAATACACACACAGTGCACACAGGTATGTCTGGGATGTGACATATAATACAGACACAGAGTGCACACAGGTATGTCTGGGATGTGACATGTAATACACACACACAGTGCACACAGGTATGTCTGGGATGTGACATGTAATACAGACACACAGTGCACACAGGTATATCTGGGATGTGACATGTAATACAGACACACAGTGCACACAGGTATGTCTGGAATGTGACATGTAATACAGACACACAGTGCACACAGGTATATATGGGATGTGACATGTAATACAGACACACAGTGCACACAGGTATGTCTGGGATGTGACATGTAATACACACACAGTGCACACAGGTATGTCTGGGATGTGACATGTAATACACACACACGGTGCACACAGGTATGTCTGGGATGTGACATGTAATACACACACACAGTGCACACAGGTATGTCTGGGATGTGACATGTAATACAGACACACAGTGCACACAGGTATGTCTGGGATGTGACATGTAATAAAGACACACAGTGCACACAGGTATGTCTGGGATGTGACATGTAATACACACACAGTGCACACAGGTATGTCTGGGATGTGACATGTAATACACACACACACAGTGCACACAGGTATGTCTGGGATGTGACATGTAATACAGACACACAGTGCACACAGGTATATCTGGGATGTGACATGTAATACAGACACACAGTGCACACAGGTATGTCTGGGATGTGACATGTAATACAGACACACAGTGCACACAGGTATGTCTGGGATGTGACATGTAATACACACAACACAGTGCACACAGGTATGTCTGGGATGTGACATGTAATACAGACACACAGTGCACACAGGTATGTCTGGGATGTGACATGTAATACACACACACAGTGCACACAGGTATGTCTGGGATGTGACATGTAATACAGACACACAGTGCACACAGGTATGTCTGGGATGTGACATGTAATATACACACAGTGCACACAGGTATGTCTGGGATGTGACATGTAATACACACACACACAGTACACACAGGTATGTCTGGGATGTGACATGTAATACAGACACACAGTGCACACAGGTATATCTGGGATGTGACATGTAATACACACACAGTGCACACAGGTATGTCTGGGATGTGACATGTAATACACACAGTGCACACAGGTATGTCTGGGATGTGACATGTAATACAGACACACAGTACACACAGGTATGTCTGGGATGTGACATGTAATACAGACACACAGTGCACACAGGTATGTCTGGGATGTGACATGTAATACAGACACAGTGCACACAGGTATGTCTGGGATGTGACATGTAATACAGACACACAGTTCACACAGGTATGTCTGGGATGTGACATGTAATACAGACACACAGTGCACACAGGTATGTCTGGGATGTGACATGTAATACAGACACACAGTGCACACAGGTATGTCTGGGATGTGACATGTAATACACACACAGTGCACACAGGTATGTCTGGGATGTGACATGTAATACAGACACACAGTGCACACAGGTATGTCTGGGATGTGTCTGCAATCTTCTGTGGGGCACTGCTGTTGGTTATATAGGTAAAAAAACAGGGGAAAGACTCCCTTTAAGAGCTATTTCTCTAATTTAAAAAGTAATGAAAATACATAAAAACATAACTAGAGGAGAAAAGAGGGGCTCACCCCCGCCGCATGGCTTCCAGGACTCTGTTGCTTCCACTCTGAGCTGGAATGTGGATTTGTTTGCAGATGTTATGACGCTCTCTTATTAAATGAAGAACCTTAAAGGAACAAAATTAAAATGTAATTTTAAGCAATGAAGTCTATTGTCTCTCCTGTTATGTTAGTGCACACCTCTTTAGATCAATGGATGCTAATAGCAACTTGTCCTCTTGCCCTCTTAGTGCTACACACTGTATACCCGTATACTTACAGTGAAAGTTCACAAAAAGTCTAATAAGTTGCCTCAGAAGCTCCATACACAGGAGGTGTCAGCTGTATATCACAGTTGACAAATCAATAGCGACAGTGGCATCTAAGCAGTTTCACAAGAAGGGGACTTCTGTCACACAATCACTGGGTGCCAAGGGGATGTCTTGGTAGCCAGTGGTCTAGTGAAAGCCCCAAGTCTGGTATCTTAGTACTCCTAGTAAGCCCTAACATAATACGACATAATAGGATAACCTGAGAAACACTCTACACGGCAAAAGTTTAAATGGTCACTAACTTTTCAAGCAACTTTACATAAATCAATAAAGCAGGCGAATACAAGAAACTTTGTAATATATCTTATGAGAGAAAAATTACTTGTTCCCTTGCCCCCTTTTGTAAATTGACTTTCTCTCTGAAATGTTTGAGAAGTCCGTCTTGGTTTCCAACATCATCCCATTGAGGTCTAGGGAGAGCTGAGGGGGAGGAGGAGGGAGGAAGTATACAGAGATCAGGCTGCACAGGAATGATTCTGAAGATAATTGTAAACGTATTATCACACCCCAAATGCTTCATTCAAATGTATACTGCTCAGTACTTCACTATAATGTCCTATACAGCAGTGTTCCTCAACTTCAGTCCTCGGGGCCCACCTGCCGGACATGATTTGAGAAAATCCCACAGAATGAGTACCTATGGTAAGTCCTAATGCACTGACCCTAATTATATCATTAGGGCTCATGCACACGATCGTGCAGTGTTTTGCGGTCCACAAATTGCGGATCCGCAAAACACGGATGTCGCCCGTGGCCCATTATAGAAATGCCTACTCTTTTCTACAAAACGGACAATAGGACATGATCTATAATTTTTGCGGGGCCACGAAACGGAGCAACGGATGCGGACAGCACACAGAGTTCTGTTTGCATCTTTTGCAGCCCCACTGAAGTGAATGGCAAAATAATGCGGCTCAGATGTGGAACCAAACGACGTTTGTGTGAATGCGCCTTAGGGTGTTACCACACGTCCAGGTTTTTTGATGCAGTTTTGGAAGTCAAAATCAGGAACGGATCATAAAAAAAGAAAAAGTATTACGGACATCTACAACTTCTCTTTGTTAACCTGGTCCATTGATAATCCAGCAAAACATGTAATTTATTCATTTAAAGGAAGTCTGTCACCTCATTTTCACCAATATAACTAAGAGCACTGCCCCACAGAAGATTGCAGACACATCCCAGACATATCTGTGTGCACTGTGTCTGTATTACATGTCACATCCCAGACATACCTGTGTGCACTATGTGTCTGTATTACATGTCACATCCCAGACATACCTGTGTGCACTATGTGTCTGTATTACATGTCACATCCCAGACATACCTGTGTGCACTGTGTCTGTATTACATGTCACATCCCAGACATACCTGTGTGCACTGTGTCTGTATTACATGTCACATCCCAGACATACCTGTGTGCACTGTGTGTCTGTATTACATGTCACATCCCAGACATACCTGTGTGCACTGTGTGTCTGTATTACATGTCACATCCCAGACATACCTGTGTGCACTGTGTGTCTGTATTATATGTCACATCCCAGACATACCTGTGTGCACTGTGTGTCTGTATTACATGTCACATCCCAGACATACCTGTGTGCACTGTGTGTCTGTATTACATGTCACATCCCAGACATACCTGTGTGCACTGTGTGTCTGTATTACATGTCACATCCCAGACATACCTGTGTGTACTGTGTGTCTGTATTACATGTCACATCCCAGACATACCTGTGTGCACTGTGTGTCTGTATTACATGTCACATCCCAGACATACCTGTATATACACTGTGTGTGTGTATTACATGTCATATCCCAGACATACCTTTGTGCACTGTGTGTCTGTATTACATGTCACATCCCAGACATACCTGTGTGCACTGTGTGTGTGTATTACATGTCACATCCCAGACATACCTGTGTGCACTGTGTGTGTGTATTACATGTCACATCCCAGACATACCTGTGTGCACTGTGTGTCTGTATTACATGTCACATCCCAGACATACCTGTGTGCGCTGTGTGTCTGTATTACATGTCACATCCCAGACATACCTGTGTGCACTGTGTGTCTGTATTACATGTCACATCCCAGACATACCTGTGTGCACTGTGTGTCTGTATTACATGTCACATCCCAGACATACCTGTGTGCACTGTGTGTCTGTATTACATGTCACATCCCAGACATACCTGTGTGTACTGTGTGTCTGTATTACATGTCACATCCCAGACATACCTGTGTGCACTGTGTGTCTGTATTACATGTCACATCCCAGACATACCTGTGTGCACTGTGTGTGTATTACATGTCACATCCCAGACATACGTGTATATACACTGTGTGTGTATTACATGTCATATCCCAGACATACCTGTGTGCACTGTGTGTCTGTATTACATGTCACATCCTAGACATACCTGTGTGCACTGTGTGTCTGTATTACATGTCACATCCCAGACATACCTGTGTGCACAGTGTGTGTGTATTACATGTCACATCCCAGACATACCTGTGTGCACTGTGTGTGTGTATTATATGTCACATCCCAGACATACCTGTGTGCACTGTGTGTCTGTATTACATGTCACATCCCAGATATACCTGTGTGCACTGTGTGTCTGTATTACATGTCACATCCCAGACATACCTGTGTGCACTGTGTGTGTATTACATGTCACATCCCAGACATACCTGTGTGCACTGTGTGTCTGTATTACATGTCACAACCCAGACATACCTGTGTGCACTGTGTGTGTGTATTACATGGTCACATCCCAGACATACCTGTGTGCACTGTGTGTGTGTATTATATGTCACATCCCAGACATACCTGTGTGCACTGTGTGTCTGTATTACATGTCACATCCCAGATATACCTGTGTGCACTGTGTGTCTGTATTACATGTCACATCCCAGACATACCTGTGTGCACTGTGTGTGTATTACATGTCACATCCCAGACATACCTGTGTGCACGGTGTGTCTGTATTACATGTCACAACCCAGACATACCTGTGTGCACTGTGTGTCTGTATTACATGTCACATCTCAGACATACCTGTGTGCACTGTGTGTCTGTATTACATGTCCAGGAAAAACACTTTTATTCTGCAGGAAAACAGCTCCCGAGTGCCTGGCTCTGCTGCAAACCAGACTGAAGAGGGGAGGGCTGCTTTAGCTGCTCATATCTTGGTATTGGTAGCAGATAGAAAAATGGTTCTGACCTTCTTTTCCTGGCATTCCAAGCTTAAAGATGATACCAGAATCACAGCATTATATCCAGTGTATCAGAAGATATAGCTGTTAGAAATCGAGTCGAGAGAGAAAGCTGTTTTTAGTTTCACTTTCAGCTGGGCACTTGGGAGCTGTTTTCCTGCAGAATAAAAATGCTTTTCCTGGACATGTAATACAGACACAAAGTGCACACAGGTATGTCTGGGATGTGACATGTAATACACACACACAGTGCACACAGGTATGTCTGGGATGTGACATGTAATACAGACACACAGTGCACACAGGTATGTCTGGGATGTGTCATGTAATACAGACACAGCGCACACCGGTATGTCTGGGATATGACATGTAATACAGACACACAGTGCACACAGGTATGTCTGGGATGTGACATGTAATACAGACACACAGTGCACACAGGTATGTCTGGGATGTGACATGTAATACAGACACACAGTACACACAGGTATGTCTGGGATGTGACATGTAATACAGACACACAGTGCACACAGGTATGTCTGGGATGTGACATGTAATACAGACACACAGTACACACAGGTATGTCTGGGATGTGACATGTAATACAGACACACAGTGCACACAGGTATGTCTGGGATGTGACATGTAATACAGACACACAGTGCACACAGGTATGTCTGGGATGTGACATGTAATACAGACACCACAGTGCACACAGGTATGTCTGGGATGTGACATGTAATACACACACACAGTGCACACAGGTATGTCTGGGATGTGACATGTAATACAGACACACAGTGCACACAGGTATGTCTGGGATGTGACATGTAATACAGACACACAGTGCACACAGGTATGTCTGGGATGTGACATGTAATACACACACACAGTGCACACAGGTATGTCTGGGATGTGACATGTAATACAGACACACAGTACACACAGGTATGTCTGGGATGTGACATGTAATACAGACACACAGTACACACAGGTATGTCTGGGATGTGACATGTAATACAGACACACAGTGCACACAGGTATGTCTGGGATGTGACATGTAATACACACACACAGTACACACAGGTATGTCTGGGATGTGACATGTAATACAGACACACAGTGCACACAGGTATGTCTGGGATGTGACATGTAATACACACACAGTGCACACAGGTATGTCTGGGATGTGACATGTAATACACACACAGTGCACACAGGTATGTCTGGGATGTGTCTGCAATCTTCTGTGGGGCACTGCTGTTATTTATATAGGAGAAAATGAGGTGACAGACTCCCTTTAACCTCTGCTCATTCTTGTGCAATAGTTGGTCCAATCACTACAATCACCGCCCAGAATGAGTTTAGATAAATAAAATAAGATATACTGAATCTTTTTACACAACACTAGTATGAGTTTGCTTTTCATAACAGGTCCTCTTTATAGACAAGAGACACTCCACTGGGCCAATGACAGGCTTCCCAATATTACTTCTCCCCCAGTGTGTACAATACTAACCTCATCAGGGAAATCCTTGGGATGTGGAGAAGTAAAGCGTATTCTCATTTCTGGGTCTATTCTGGAAACCTGATCCAGGAGGTCCACAAACCGGAGTCCTCCTTGTCTTGGTCTGTAGATGGTGCTGAAGCCACGACTAAGATGTGAGGTCTCGGTAGTAGGAATCTGAACTGAAGTAGTGTCAAGGTAACTATTGACGTTCTGACCCAGTAAAGTCACCTCCTTTACCCCCTGCAAAACGAGAGAACATCAATTACAAAGTAAAGTAAGTTCAGAAGTGATTATTTTCGTTAATACAGAAACTGAAAGGTGTTGCCCTAAAATGTAGTAAAACAACAAAAGATCACATATATAACACCTGGTTCATGGCTGCTCCCAGGGCTGCAGCTGCGGTCCTCATCTCTGGTTACAGGGGATGTTCACAAGATGGATTTTTAAAACACACTAAAAAAAATTAGCACAGAATCCACACAGGGATTTTTTTTCATAGCTCGTTTTTTTACGTGTTTTAAAAAGTCTTTTTTTTTAACCGAATAACTGTTTGATTCAAAGCTGTATTTCAATGGGAGATTCAGCGCAGATTCCAGCCCAAGATAGGGCATGCTGCTTCTTATTTCCAAGCGGAAAAAAAAGTGCTGCTTCCCATTGAAATTAATAGGAGGCTGTTTTCAGGCGTTTTTTGGAGCTGACTTTGAGGCAGAAATTCTCCAAAATCACCATAAAAAAAACTGTGTGGTCTGCCCGTAACAGTGTACAGCGCACAACTGCTGCTATCAATCACTGGCCTAAACGGTCTTGTCCCGTATACTGCTGAGGCCAGTGATTGGCTGCAGCAGTCACCTTCTGGTATATCACCACGCAGAAACTGGAAGTGAGGACTAGAGCTGCAGCACTGGAAACAGTGGGGGAATAAGTGGCATGTATGAGCCCTCTATTATTATCTTACATTTGGGAGCACAAGGGGAGATTTGATATAACTCGGACAAGCGCTTTCTATTCTCATAGGGACAGTTATCTATGATTTGAGATACTACAGGACGGTGTCAATAGATCACATCATTGGGTCTGTAAATAGATTACAGCTTTGAATGTTGCATGTGGCATTTCTGACTGGTTTTGAATAAGACAGGGCTGATCCTTTTTCAATGGGTAATGATATTTTATATTGATGGCCTACACTTAGAACACCCTGCCCACCTGATCAGCTGTTTCAGTGTAGCAGCCCCATTGGAAGTACAGCTCTGGTCATTGTGTAGTGGATGGAGCCAGTCAACTCAATGGGAGCAACACTGCTGCAACGACTTCCACCCACTACACAATGAACGCGGTGATCTGCTTATGGCACCAGAGCTGATCAGCTGAGGTCTGTGGTCAGAACCCCCCCTGGATATTGATGGCCTATACTGAGGACAGGTGATCAATATAAAACTCCTTAAAGGGGTTCTCCAGGAATTAAAAAAAATAAAATACTTAAATATTATTTTATAATAAATATATTCACAAATACCTTTCATTACTTATAATGGCTTGTTTTGTCTGGGGAGCAAATGAGGAGAAATAAAATGGCCGCCGTCCTATCAATATACACAAAACCTGTCCTAATCACACAGGAGGACAAGTTACTTCACCACAATGAGGCGTAGTGCTGTCTCATCCTCCTCTCTGTTCTGCTTGTCAGGAATCACGATCCTGAAAACAGGTGAATCTCTGTGGGAATGGAGAAGATGAGGAGACATGAGAGAAGGGTGAGGTGTGACTAATGAGCGGCAGCACTTGTATGCAGTGTCCATTACCACAGTCTGTCCTGTCTGTCTTTTCTGTACTTCATTTCTTTTCATGAACTAAATTCCCACAAAGATTCAGCTGAATATCATATTAAACTGTATTCAGGATCATAATCCCTGACAAGCAGAGAGGAGAATGAGGCAGCTTTTTACCTCAGTGTTGTGAAGTAACTTGTCCTCCTGTGTGATCAGGACAGGTTTTGTGTGGACTAATGGGACAGCAGCCATTTTGTTTCCCCTGATGATTGCTCCTCAGACAAAACGAGCCATCATAAATAATGAATGGTATTTGAGAATATATTTAGAATAAAGTAATATTTAAGTATTTTCATTTTCTTAATTCCCGGAGAACCCCTTTAAATACCCTTTATGTTTTTGTTGGGGCCCATCAACCAGAATATGAAGACACAAGATCCACACCAGTGGACAAAGTCCATGGCAAAATTCAAAATAAAGCGGAATTAGACTGATGCAGTCATAAAGTCTGTGATACCACATAAGTTTTGTCAAAACTGCTGCCCTAGCTGCACCTCAACAACCACTCATGGACAGCCTCACAGTTAGAGAAGCGCTAGGTTAGAGGGCTCTCTCTTTGTATAGACAGTAGTTACTGTATGTAGACAGTTTTGTTTGGATCCTTTCTTGGAAACTGACAGGACCAAGTGACTAGATTGAAAACTTCCTGAGATCCAGGGTATCGTCCATTTTGCAGGAGGAATGCCGGTACTGTGCACTGATCCATACATCCTGGACTTCTATTGTCAAGTGCTGGAGCAAAGAAGATGGTTGTAGGTTCCCAGTTATTGGTTATTTTTCATATAAAGGATTTGTAAGACCTAAGGGGTGCAGCATACAACATATCTTGGCTTGTAGCTCTATCACACTGAACTGTACATACCTGGCTGGAGAGCACTCGAACTTCCTCTAAAATGGAGTGGACGGGGCGACTCCTCTCTCTCCCACGTGTGAACGGAACAATGCAGTAGGTGCACATGTTATTACAGCCACGCATGATGGATCTAGAAAGAGGAACATGCTATTCTGTGGATATACCATGCAAGTGTAAGATAGGAAAACCCTTTAAATAAGGGCTGGATACCTTGAAAAGATCAAAGGGGTCCTTCTGTTTCTGGGGGAGGGCACTTCTGCTAAACATTTCATATCATTCTTCAGATGCAATCATCCAAGTATAAACTTACACAAAGGACGAAACGCTGTTGGAAGAGGTCTGAACCGGCATGACATCAGCATAGGTCTCATCTAGAGAAAGAAGCACGTTAGCTGCTTGCTGACCAGTCTCTGCCACAGACAGGAGTCTTGGTAAATCCCGATATGCATCCGGCCCAGCCAATATATCCACCAGCTTCTCCCTCTGTAGGATCTCCTCTTTCAACCTCTCGGCCATACAACCTTCATGAAATCAACAAATACTGAAATTGACAATAGGTTATTTGCTGAGCTTGACTTTTAATATATGATAATACTATAAAATGCCATTTTGAAAGGTAAATACTCATATTTAGGGCCCCTGCACACAACCGTATGCGCTCTGAGACACACGGTCCATGAGCGGGCGGTATGTCCCGGAGCAGCATCGATCGTGCGCACGGGAGCGCACAGCATCATAGATTACAATGATGCTGTGCATGCTGGGCCGCCCGCAGGGCTACTGTCCTGCACTCACAAGATCATATGAGTACAAGACAATAGTCCTGTGGGCGGCCCGATGTAATCTATGATGCTGTGCGCTCCCGTGCGCATAATCGATGACGCTCCGGGACATACCACCCGCTCATGGACATAAGTCTCGGAGGGCATACGGTCGTGTGAAAGGGCCCTTATTGTGATGTTCACCTATTAAGTAAAAGTACTGTGTGACATACCCAATATACCAATCCTCATGGGACCTTGGGATTTGCACCGCTTCCTTTTCATGAAACCAAGTTGTTTTAGACGGTTCCAAATAGTCTGCTCTGCCTTCTCTCTGCAAATGAATTTTTATTAGTCCCCTCATGTATTTCAATATTACCCCTTACAACTTACTCCTACTCTTCAATTAACCAAATTCCTCAGGTTATTATTTCAGACTGCTTCCTAAAACATGGGGCGTCCGGAGGGCCACACTGTCAGACTATCCCACTTCTATAGGAACGTTCCACTGATGGTAAATAGACAGAATCTATCAAGTGTCTGATGGGTGGGGCTTCCATTTCCTTCAAACGGAAACAGCAAATCATTTCATAACTCCTATAAACTACAATGAACAAAGTGCTATGAATACTACATGAGGAGCAGGAGATGAGGGGCGCCCATATTCCTGAAAAGCTATTGAACCCTTAGGATACCGGAGTTTGTTCGTTTTTCCATATTAATTTTTCTTCCCTGTCTTCCTGAAGCCATAACTGTTTTATTCGTCCGTTCACATATCCATATTAGGAAAACGATGGTCTGGAATCCCTTATGACCAGGAAATTACACCAAAAAAAAAAAACTCCACAAACTGTTAAAATTCTGCAATAAGGAAAATGACCACGTGGTGATCGTGATCCTGAGGCAACGACTGGCAGGAAAATTTATGAATCAGCCAAACATGCTCAGAGATTAGTAAAGAATTTCTCTGTAACTTAAAGGTAATGCGTCATTAGAAAATGACATTGCTTAAATCAAGTTTTTACGTTAAACATTTTTTTTTTTACTTTTTTCAAATTTTCCATGGCCCTATCTATGTTTTAAAAAATCATGCAGTTTTCACACTAGTCAATGTGTTAAGACTTAAGTCAGGCTAGTTTCACACTAGCGGCAGCAAGGATCCGGCGGGTGAAGGGGCCCACCGGATCCGTGCTGCCGCGGGTGCACGTGTGGGACCGGAACATGTTGTATTTTCGTTCCGGCCGCCTCTCAGCAGGGGTTACAGCAAATGGGGCCGGAGCGCGGTTCCGGCCCCACATGTGCACCTGCGGCCAGGGGCTTAGCTAAGGGTTTATGGGCCCTGGTGCAGGAGTTCAGCTTGGGCCCACCTTCCCTCAGTGCTTTGTGTTTTTCTTATGATGCACAAGGTTCTTTAGGCCCCCTAAGGCTCCTGGGCCCAGTAACGACTGCTACCTCTGCACACCCTATAGCTACACCCCAGCCTGCGGCAGCACGGATCCATGCTTAATTGTTACCTGTACAGAACAGGAAGTCTCAACAAGTTATTAGATCTAGTGGCCACTGAGAAAACTGCACAATTTTGGCTATTTTTTTTTTAATATAGATAGTGATGGAACAAAATGGAAAAAAAAAAATCAACAGAAATTCTGAAAAAATTACATGTGGAGCATAAAAATATGATTTAAACAACAGGTCATTGTCTGATGACAGATGCCCTTTAATAGTCACCCTTCATCCTTTCTTCTGCTCTTGAATTCTCTCCCTCCCCCTGACTAACAGGCGTAATGCACATATACATCAGCAATACCTGATAGAACAAGTGACCAAAAGTATGACATCTGCCTAAAAGAAAGAAAAAAGTGATTAGCAAATATGTTAAATTGGCAATAAAAACTAAAACTTTAAACTGTAATGTACATATTTAGGGAACCAACCAGCAACATCGAGCTGTCCTTACGGCCGGTTCACATGGTGTTATAGCCTTCTGTATAGCACTTACACCAGGAAAAGCTCCCGGGGTATATGTAAAGCCTCTGCACGACTACTGGGCAGGCTCGAGGAGAGGCGTCCCCTCCACTCAGCTAACTATACTCAAATGGCAAGAGGCATGCTGATTGAGCCGGGTGGGGGGTACTGGCTTGTTTCAATGGGTATATAGTTACCAGAGCAATATATAATGATATATACACTATATAATCTGATTAATGGAATTTCACGGTATTTCGTCTTCACGCTGGCACATGTTACCTCTGTAGCGGAATTAACTCTGACATATCCACTCTTCTGTAATATAGACCAGGCAATTTCCGTATCATTCACATTCATCTGACATCCATAGGTCTCAAAGTAAACTAAAACATAAAAACAGTACATTGTTCACACTACATATTGGATCACAGGATTACATATCAGCAGTAACTGCAATAAAACACATAGTACATACATCAAAAATCCAGAGAATACTAGTAAGGGCTCGTTCACATCACCGTTCAGCCCTTCCGTTCTCCTGCCCCATTTAGGAGCAGGAGAACAGAAAGGACGGATTCGGCACATAACTGAGGACCCCACAGATTATAATGGGGTCCATTAGGTTTCCGCTCAGAGGAAGATTTTTGAAGCGGAGACAAAAGTCCTGCGTGCACAACTTTTGTCTGCCCTCCAAAATCATCTTTTGAGCGAAAACCAAGCGGACCCCATTATAGTCTATTAAAATATTTTTTAAAAGTTCCTGCATGGTGAACGGAGTAACAAGAAAAAAAAAAAGAAATGTAAATCGAAATTAAAAAAAAAAAAATTATCGCTAAATGAAAATGGTGATGCACAGAAAATTTTAATAGTTTCAAAGATTTTGATTTTTTTAAAGTAATAAAATAAAAAAAAAAACTATAAGTGTGGTATCACCGTAAAGCCTCATTCACATGTCAGTGTTCTCCACAGACAGCACACCTCCCCATTCATTTTAATGTGTGTGTTCAGACATCAGTGTTTCATCACGGTCCGTGGGTCCGTGTTTTCAGCACGGATGCATGTCTTATCTTGATCCGTGTTCCCAGATCCCTCACGCCCATTATAGTCTATGGGTCCGTGTAAACCACGGATGCCATCCGTGTTTCACGAATCATTAAGAAGAGATGCTTTGAAAATTATTTTCAGCTGTTCAGTGTCAGTGAAACACGGATCCTTCACGGACAGCTTCACGGATGCATCACTGACCACCTGCTCAGGGATTTGAGCACGGACACAGAAGTGTGAATGAGGCTCCCATTCATTTCTATGGAGCCGACGGAAGTTGCCGAGCCAGCGCTCGGCTATTTTCAGCGGCCCCATAGAAATGAATGGAGGGCGGCTGCGCATGCGCAGTGCGCCCTCATTCATTTCGGGGGCTCCGTTCTGGAGATAGGTGTGGGTCCCAGCGGTGGGACCCGCACCTATAAGACAATGGGGGCATATCCTAGCGATATGCCCCCATTGTCTAAAATGAGAATAACCCTTTAATTGTATTGAGCGGCAGACTAAGGATGTCAAGTCACTTTCAGCGCACAGTAAACTAACTGCTGCCATTAAAATGTGCATCTTGTCCCGCAAAAAATAAGCCCTCATACGGCTATGTGATCGGAAAAATAAAAAAGTTATGGCTATTGGAATGTGGGGAAATCAAAAAATGCAAAAATGAAAACAGGCCCGGTCTTTAAGAGGTTAACATCACCCTTCCAATTGTATCATTGCTTCATCATGCATGGACAGCAGGACACAACATACATCAAAAGGAGGATCAAAACTGAAATATACGAGTGAAATCACAATCACTACCTTTGTTGTATGTCGGTGAGGGACTCTCTGTGATATAATGAGGAACATCATCATCATCATCTTCCATAGATGAAGGAGCAGAACTGGCTGGGACGGGGTTGACAAAGTCTTTAAGGTGTGGCCCCGCAGCCACCCTGGATCTGAACTCTTCTTTCCTGGCCGTGGCCCTCTGAGCGTGTGAGATGCTGGAACTTAAACGGCGATGAGAAAACCACACTTTGGCCCGACAGAGAAGGCGAGAGAACTTCAGGGGCTCCATGAGCAGTGAAGACCTGCAACAGAAGAAAGTTGTATGATATGTAATAATACCAGACATGTTATGAGCCGCCAAGGAGCTCGGCGGTTTCTGTGTCTCCCAATTATTACAATAGAGGATGATGGGGAATGAGTGGCAGGAACTGGGGACCAAAAAATTTAGAGGATCGGCTAGAGTCTCAATGGACTGATGACCACCGATCAGACATTTCTGTCACATCCAATCCATAAGTGTCTATAATGGGAAAATTAAAGGGATTTTCCAGCTCAATCTAACACCTGGAAAGTTATCGAGGCATAAACATGCAAGTGTCCTCTTCTACTTTACGGGGCATGTGCACCTTACTCACTGGGTGTCAGATAGTTGCCTCCACATGTCAGGTCAGGCAGGAGAGAGAAGTTGGACAACCACCATTGGGTGCTGCCACACTTAGGGCTCTTTCACACGAGCGGATTCAGTCCGAGAAATCCACAGGGTGTAGGAGACTAAGCCCCGTTCTGGACATCAGAGGCACGGAGCAGTAACATGATTAATAATACTCTGTGACAACTTTATCTGTGATTCTGTAGTGCAAAGATCACAGAGAGGCATGGGTCATTATCAATCATGTTACTGCTCCGTGTCTCTGCTGTCCAGAACAGGGCTCTCCTACACCCTGCGGATTTCTCGGACTGAATCCGCTCGTGTAAAAGAGCCCTTAGAGTTTTGGGTGCCAAAGTTTCGGCTTGTAAAAAAAAAAAAAAAAAAAAGCTCCATGATATTCACACTTTTTTTTCTTTAAAGCCCCTTTTTTGGACTGGAGTTTTTTTTTTAGTCACATGGTTTTACTTTTAGCATAATCTTCTCCTCCTCCTGTTATGAAATCTCCCGTTGTTCCGCTCTTCGGGTCCTCGGCGCCTGCGCACTGCTCTGCCCGCTGTGGGCAGAGGCGCATGGGATTCTAGTGCGCATGCGCCGGGGACCCAAAGAGCGGCGCAACAGGAGATTTCATAACAGGAGGAGGAGACGATTATGCTAAAGCTGGGCGGGCCAGAGCATGGAAAAGGGAGGGGCCGGGGGCTTGGGCACCTTCCTGTATAACCAAGCTTCTGGGCACTTGCCGGGGGTCATTTGCATGTGTGATAAAAGTGTTTTCTGAGGAATTCAGCGTGGGACATCGTTAAACAAAGGTACTGTTTTAAAGAGGACCTGTCACCTCTCCTGACATGCCTGTTTTAATAGCTCCACGCATTCCCCATGTAATAACAATTCTGGAACATCTATTCTTATGACTCTATGTTGTGCCATTCCTTTATTATTTGCACTAGAAGTTATGGATGAATTGCTATTTGCCTTCAGTAAGGGAACAGAGGGGAGGTGACCAGTTTGGGGTGTGTACCTGCACAGTCTGAACATGGCAGCACTGATTGAATAGGGTGAGTCTGTGCAGGTACACACCCCAACTGGTCACCTCCCCCTCTGTACCCTTACTGAAGGCAAATAGCAATTCATTCATAACTTCTAGTGCAAATAATAAAGGAATGGCACAACATAGAGACAGAATAGATGATCCAGAATTGTTATTACATGGGGAATGCGTGGAGCTATTAAAACAGGCATGTCAGGAGTTCCTTATGGAAGTGGAGACGCGACCTTTGGGATCATCTAGAGAAGGGGCTGCTCTCTGGTCCCCGCACAGCAGATGGGTAGTCGTATCGCAGTGCACAGAAGCCGAGGATCAGTGCTTTCCCGGCAGTTGAATAGATCAGGAAGAAATGGCACAATACGTTATCGCTTTCTATGGCAAGAAAACACTTTTCCAAGAGGCTTATCCACATGTAACTGCACCTAAAAGTCTTTTTTCCCCCAACACGCAGTTGCCGTTAATAACAACACGGGACGGTACTGGCACAAAATACAAGCCAAAAAGCCAAGTGAGAGATGTAAAGTGAGCTACACGATATACTTTTATGCTTGTGGCATTTTTCTTTTAAATTTTTAAATATGTTGCCCCTTTTTTTTCTCAAAACGCTGCATGCTCTAGGTATGACAAACTGCTGCACAGTGTCCCATTCCCTCACTGTTTAAAGGGGTTGTCTCATCTTGCCTAATGGGGCATATCGCTAGGATATGCCCCCATTGTCTTATAGGTGCGGGTCCCACCGTTGGGACCCGCACCTATATCGAGAACGGGGCCCCGCAAGGTGGTGGCTGGAGGACTCCGGTCCGGCCACCACCAAGCCGGCTCCCCATAGAAATGAATGGGAGCGCACCGCGCTTGCGCGGCCACCGCTCCTATTCATTTCTATGGAGCCGACGGAAATAGCCGAGCCAGCGCTCGGCTATCTTCGCCGGCCACATTGAAAATGAATGGAGGCGGCTGCGCATGCGCAGTGCGCCCCCGTTCGCTTTCGGGGCCCCGTTCTCGATATAGGTGCGGGTCCCAGCGGTGGGACCCGCACCTATAAGACAATGGGGGCATATCCTAGCGATATGCCCCCATTAGGCAAGATAAGACAACCCCTTTAAGACTTGACAAGGGCCTAAAAATACACATGTACAATACACGAATATAGCGGCACCAAATGGAACTCCCCTTTAAGCCCAGAACACAGCAGAGCAGCCTTTATTGTCCCTTGCAGCACCCGGCAGACACATGAGCTCACCAAGTTATGGGAGCAGCGTGCTGCCTCTAATACGGTACCTTTATTACACCTTACAGACAAGCACGAGTCCCGGACTGACAGAGGACACGCTGCCGCCGCTGCTATAACATTCAGAGGGCAGAGGAAGCGTGACGTAGAGTCACGTGACCGGGGGAGCCGGCAGAAAAGGGGTGGGGATTACAGGAACGCGAAATGCGGCGCGCGCGGTGGGCGTGTCATGACGTCTTCTGGACACTTGGTGGCAGTGCTGTGTGTAGTTTAGGGTTTCTAGTGGCGTGAAATTCACGCCAAGTGACGAGAAACAGAACCAGGCAGTGTGCGAGGAAATGTAGCGCAAGTGTAATTGCCATGGCAATCTTTCTGTATTTTCATTTGCATTATAAGTGGAAGAGCATAAAATAGTGTCTGACCGATTATATGAACTGAAGCATTTCTATGAAAGTGTTTTCAGGGTGCCATGCTTCAGCATTTTGTTTCCTAGAGAAACGTCTCCAAAAGTTCCTTAGGTCTATAAAGAATTTTCCTTTACAAAATAAATAGCTATTGCTCACTATTTTACACAATCACATTCCACATTATTAGGCCTCTAGTTCTGTGAGAATAGGCATTTCTATTGCAGTGCCTGCCATGTGCACTCTGCAAATTACGGAATGCACACAGGCTGGGATCCGCGTTTTCCGGAACTGCAATTTGCGTAACGGTCCTGTGAACGCACTGTTATTCCTCTCCTTAGCCCTACTGTTCTATTTCTTCTTCTCCATTTGGACCAGGAAGCCGTGATGATTTCTTTTAGCCTTGTCTCTGCAGTGTTTTTCACATAGACATCTTAGATTCCTTACTTTTCTATAATTTTCCCAACCTGGTCCCCTACAACAATATTATCCTGCTGTTACTCCCAATACTGTCCCCGCTGTGCTCCCCAATACCCCTTAATATTACACTGCAAAAATAACAGTTCTCTCTGTAGGAATAGTGCCTACAACAGTACCTACATTAACCCCCCAATATCGATAATACTGCCCAAGAAATGCCTTCCATAATATGCGTGTATAGTTGTATACAGCAGTATATAACAGTGTATAGCAGTATACAACAGTATATAACGGTGTATGGTAGTATGCAGCAGTATATAACAGTGTATAGTAGTATACAGCAGTATATAACAGTAATATATAGCAGTAAATAACAGCGTATAGCAGTATACACCAGTGTATAAAAGTGTATAGCAGTATACAGTAGTATATAGCAGTGTCACGTACGTACCTGCATCGCGCGACTAGGGATGTGTCTGCCAGGGGCCAGACTACCTCCAAGCTCGCACTACGTGCACACCACACACTCAGGCTGCAAAGTGAGTGTAGATCACCCAAAACACCCAACACCCCAAACACCAGCTGCCACCTCCGACTTTGACGTAAGGCTGCAAAAGCCATGTATAAATGTTCTGCTCACAAGCAATCACACATTCAGGCTATGGATTCTTTAGAGCAACAAGACGGACTAAAGGGAATATTTTATACACTAAAAATAGTGCATTGCTTACAAAAACAGATATAAAATGAGATATAGTAAAAATAACATACAAAACAGTAAGATTAAAATAAATGGGAGTAAATACAATAATAAAAATGTACTGCCCCCGATAGAAGGGGAAGAAATGGATACCCAACTTCCACATGGTGAAACAAATGACATATGTCCATGCAACATTTTTATTGAACCAGGATTGGTTTCCAGTTTTCGGTCGGCCCTTTTTAAATCTCCCTCCGGTATCCAGTTTAGCAGGGGGGAGCAGATACTTGTTTGTACCTGGCAGCCAGAGGTGTTAGATACGACAGGTGATGAGGAGAACTGTCTATTTGCACCTCTTGTAGCTGGCAGAGGCCCAGCCTGTCTGAATCCACCCTGCTGGGATAGAATAGAGGCTTCAAAGCAGTCAGCCATTTGCAGAAATCACACCTTATGTAGCAAATCCGCCTGGGTTCCGGCTACAAGTGGAGACCAAACATGGCACTGTAACTTGATTCCTTCTGGGAGATCTCTGTATATCCCCTTCCTGGCACCCGACCCCCAAACGACAACCAGGGGCACTTCCGCCTTGGTCCCAGGGTCACAGATATGTAACTGGTTTATGCCTGTGATGGACGGGCAATTCATAATTCCTTACGAACCCCCAGTTCCATGATGTCTGATGGATTCTTTTGTTCTGATGGCCAACTCATCCCCGACATTCATCCTGCCAGAGAAGTTGAGTTGCCAGTGAGGTGTGAACTGTAAACATGTAGTTTGCTCTGAAACCAAGCCCCTGTGGAGTCTGCTTCCTCTCCTGGCTGACAGCAAATGGCTGGAACTAGATCATGGCTGAAATTAGATCATAACTCCACATTTCTGACACTAGTGCATGCTCTTGTCATCTACTGCCTGGACTACTGCAACATCCTCCTGTGTGGCCTTTCATCCAGTACTCTCGCTCCCCTCCAATCTATTCTTAACACCGCTGCCCATTTAATCCACCTTTCCCCTGGTTTCTCCTCTGCCTCCCCCCCCTGCCAATCCATTCACTGGCTTCCCATTGCCCAGCAAATTCAGTTTAAAATGCTTACAACTACATATAAGTCTGTCCATAACCTCCTTATATCTCTGACCTGCTTTCTCTATACATGTCCACACAATTGACTACAAGATTTCTTACGTGCCTCTCCCCTACTCACTACCCCAACACATCAGGCTCTCCCCAAAGTCCAAACCTTCAAGAGTAACCTAAAAACCCACCTTTTTCAGGGAAGCCTACCATCTTCAATGAGCATGCTGCCACCACATGAGCAGCCTTTACCCTCACCTACTGTGTTCTCTGCTTCCCTTATAGATTGCAAGCTCTTGCGGGCAGGGTCCTCTACCCCTCTGTACCAGTTTGTTATTAGTTTCTTGTTTATTGCATTTTTATATTTGTGTAACCCCGGCTGGATGTACAGCGCCATGGAATTATAATGGAGCTTTAAAATAAATAATAGTTATAATAATAATATGCTTTATTATACTGCAGAGTAGGTGAAAAATAAAACATCTGTAAAGGCCTTTCCAGAAAGGTACAGACATAGCAGTTAAACACACTTACCAACCCTCCCGGAAAACAGAGATACCTCCTGGACTACTGGAAGGCCTGGCAAATCTCTGGCACAGCTCACGGAGTCATCCCTTCATGAGCTCTAACTGTATGTGGCGTCAGGATGCTGCATCATTTTACACAGCCCAGGTGCCCATATGTGCTCGGAAGAGGTGGAATCTTCTGAGACAGAGGTGGGGCTTTAAGAAAATGGGCATGTCCATGCCCTAAAAAAAATCCATGTTGCATTTCGAGGCCAGCTGTCAAGTATGCAGTTGAATAACATGTTTTAGTACACAGTGGCAGGACCTTTATGAGGTCATTGGTCCTCTATCTCAGAGATCCTCAACCACCGTGCAGTGGACAAGTACTGGACCACAAGGGGGTGCTGGAGTTGAACATTTGCCTCCTGTGCCCTGTTGTGCCTATGAGTCAGTAGTACGGTGCAGGATGGTCGCAATTACATCATCATGACCTCCTGCGCCTGGGTGTGGGGTTCCTCACCGATCAGATATTGATGGCCTCTCCTGAGGATGGGCCATCACTATAAACATCCTGGGCAACCCCTTTAAATGTTCTCAAAAGTGACATTTCATTCTGAACATTCAGACACTGGTGACCCTGGTTGAGACATTAATGGTATATTGCTAGGATATGCCACCAATATTGGATTGGTGCAGATTCCACCCCTGGAACTCGCTCCCATCTCCAGAAATGGCTCCCCAAAGTAAAGCACACTGCGCATGCGCAGCCACCTCTTCATTCACCACTGTGGGACTGCTGGAAATAGCTGAGCCAGTGCTTGGTGTGATCTGCTCTCCTTCACTTTGGAGGCCTGTTATGGACATAGGAGCGGGTCCCAGAAGTAGAACCCACACCTATCTGACATTGGTGGGATATTCTAGCACTATGCCACCAAGGTCACAGATGAGACAACCCCTTCAATATTTTACTGTCATTACTCTACACAGTATGTGTTTTTTCTTTTCTCCTCATTGTAGAGCGAAATAGATGTTGCATGCCAAAGTAATGGAAGTTAGATATAGGTATACATCCTCTCCTTTCTTTGGCCTCATGCATACAACCGTGGTTTGGTCCGCATTCCATCCGCCTTTTGTGTGGATTGGATCCAGACCCATTCATTTCAACGGGGCCACAAAGGACGCAGACAGCACACCATTTGCTGTTCATTTCTGCACATCCGTTTTGTGGCCCCGCAAAAAAAATCCGTTTTGCGGACAGGAATAGGCAGTTCTTACAGAGGGTAGGGCATTCCGTTCTGTACATGGTCAGAATCTGGGTTTTGCAGATCCGCAAATTGCGAAACGCAAAAACGTCTACGGCCGTGAGCATGAACCCTTACTGTGGAAGCAACAAAAACTCATTGTTGCCCTGATCCATTCACGTGTGGATTACTGTAACTTATTTCTAATTGGTCTCCCCCTCACCAGACTCTCCCCTCTCCAATCTATCCAGTGCCTTCCGCCCTGTTCCAGTCATTGCACTAGTTGACCATACAGTACATGATTCAATTTAAAGTCCTGATTCTCACCCACAAAGCTCTTCACATGCTGGTCCCCCTACATCTCCTCCCTCGTGTCCTCCGTTCAGCCAATGACTGACATCCAAACCTCTCATTCCCGTCTCCAAGACTTCTCCCAACCTGCACCAGTTCTCTGGACTGCCCTACCCCAAGAAATTAGGTTAATTCATAACATCCACAGTTTTAGGCGCTCCCTAATAACACATCTTTTAAGATTGGCCTATCACATCCCCTAACCTAACTCTTCTGCATTCTCCGCCCCCCTAACCTAACTCTTCTGCATTCTCCGCCCCCCTTCAGCATAATTTTTCTGAACCTAATCAATCAGTATCCACCACACCCCATTCAGTCAGAAGCACTACAGATATCGTCTGGTGACAGCTCATGCAGACTTAAGGTGGATTTACAGGCACCAATAATGATCAAGATTATCAAGAATGAATGGTCTTCATCTGGCTGTCTACATGTGCCACCGATCACCCGATGAACAAGCAAAACGCTCATTCATCAGTTGATCCTGTCGTTCATGCAGGTACCGCCGCCGATCATGGCTTCTGGCCAGCAGATCATGTGGTCTAAACAGCGATCCGCTGCTCAGAAGCCATGATTCTGTATGAGGACGAGGGATTGCTATAGCACTGAATGAGCAGCTGACTGTTGGGAAGGAACGTCGGCCCATCTAAATCCACCTTTAGATCTACTCCACTATTGTGTTAAGATGGCCGGACCATTGTACAAATCAATCACTTGTTAACTTTTGTTTGTCTCACCCCTATCTCCTCATAGACTGTAAGCTCTTGTGAACAGGGCCCTCATTCCCCCTTGTTTTAATTGTTGACCTGTTCACAGCCATGTTATTTCTGACTATGTTTGAACATGAACCTCCTATAAAGAAATGCGGAATATGTTGGCGTTATATCAATAAAGATTACTATTAGTATACATCACACATAAGTGAAACACGTTTATTTACTGTATATACAAATATGTGCATTTGTTACATGAAATATGTACAGCAGAAATACTTAATATAGAAGTCTTATGTATTAAATAATGGACTCATTTTTTTTTGGGGGGGGACTTTTGGGGGGTACAGTATTAGGGCTCAACGTGACCCTTTTTTGGGTCCGCACCTGCGCTGCATTTTTTGCGTCTTGCATGAGGACCCATTTACTTCAATGGAGCCGTAAAAGATGCTCTGTTCCGGTGCCCCACAAAAAAAAAAAATAGAACATGTCCTATTCTTGTCCGTTTTGTGGACAAGAATAGGCATTTCTATCATGGACCCTTGTTAATTTCCACAAATTGCGGATTGCACACGGCCGGCATGCGTGGCCTGCGGATCCACAATTTGCAGACAGTGTGGTCGTTTGCATGAGCCGTTATTGTGCGATCACTCAGCTTACAATTAAAGGGGTTATCCCACAAAAAGTATTTGTCACCAACTCCTAGGTGATAAATGTCAGATTGCCCAGGTGAGGGTGGGTTAACCAACAGCCGGGACTTCCACCGATTCTGGATCCCCTCTCTGAATGGAGCAGTAGTGCACATGTCGGCTCACCCCTCCATTTACTTCTATGGGACTGACACAGACAGTGCTCCATTAGTCCTCTAAAAGGAAATGGCGCAGTGGACCAACATGTGCACTAACACTCCTTTCAGAGTGGGGACCCTTCCCAACAGTTGGATCATACCACTGTCCAACATTTACTGCCTATACAGTAGATAGGAGATAAATACCTTTTGTGAGATAACCCCTTTAAAACATAACTTAGGGAGTACCTGCTCTCCTTAAGGAGACTAGCTGTATATGCAGACTTGGTGGCAATGCTCCATGTGAAAATAATATGCAGAAGAAACAGCCCATGTACAACAGTAGCACTGTTTCTGTGGGAAAAAAAAAACTTGACCTGCTTTCTAATCTGAGACAACCCTTTTAAGATGTCAGTTTCTCCATAAACATGTACATTGAGGACGGCCAAGCCAATATATTCAAGAGTCATTGGCAGCTACCGGACATCCCTAGGGTCGGTGAAAACAGCGTCCAGCCATCATTTCTATTCAGTTTAATATAGTAGATAATGAAGGTATCCTGAGGTATATAAATATAAAAATTGTTCTATATATACAGTCGGGATACAATGCATATCACAATGTCCCACAGTTGTAGCCCTCAGCGAAAATCACACAATTCTTTCTTGGAAGATGCAGAACACATCCAGATATACGTCATCTGAAGCCTCAGGCATGTAGACCACTACTTCAGATCAGCTGCCAACATCGCAAATCCCTGAAAGAAATCATATTCTTCATTATATGCAATAATCTCAAAGCTTCCCTCCATTCACTGCTAGAGTCATAGAAGTATATATATATATTTATCCCTCCGTACCACATATGGCTTGTTGGCACAGGCCTCACCAGCCCCTCTAAATCCTCATTCAGCGCTCTAATCTCCCCCATTGTACCTGTATTATTGTATACTACCAGGAATTAACTGTACATTTGGGCAACAAATCAACAACCCTAGCAGTGCTAGAATAAAGTGCCATTGAAGGCACCATGCCATTTTGTTTCCTGTTGGCTCCAGTCACTTTTTTCCGAGGCCATATGATTGGACCATTATAGCCATCTTCATTCTAGCGATCAGCATTGCTATGGCAAGTGGAACCTCATAGCAGACCTTGCTGCCATATCCTAGTGTCATTACATCTACAGGACATATATCTTTGTGGAGAAAAGTACTGAAAGCAGTGGGGCATCCATCGTCACTCTTTTCACGTCTAGTCAGAGCTTAAGGTTGGGGGTTATACATCAGGAGTATCTGACATATATCTCGGAAGCTCCAACATACAGTATGTCACTGTATGGCCATGCAGAGGCATACAACACGCCCTATAGTAGCCACAATGTTAAAAAATACATATACCATTCACTTGACTATAGCTTATGTTTTTGGGTTTTTTTGTCTGCTGCTCTTTCCTATAAAAGGGGTGTATGTCCTGAGAGCTCTGCCTGTGCATACATTCAGTCCTTTAAAGGGAGTCTGTCACCTCATTTTCTCCTATATAACTAACAGCACTGCTCCGCAGAAGATTGCATACAGATGCCAGACATACCTGTGTGCACTTATTCTGCAGGAAAACAGCTCCCAAGTGCCCAGCTCTGCTGCTGATGCAAACCAGACTGAAGAGGGGAGGGCTGCTTTAGCTGCTCATATCTTGGGATTTGTAGCAGATAGAAAAATGGTTCTGGCCTTCTCTGACAGATGACATTCCAAGCTTTAAAAGGATACCGAAATCACAGCAATATACCCAGTAAATCAGAAGATATAGCTGTTAGAAATCGAGTCGGGAGAGAAAGCTGTTTTTAGTTTCACTTTCAGCCGGGCACTTAGGAGCTGTTTTCCTGCAGAATAAAAGTGCTTTTTCTGGACATGTAATACAGACACAAAGTGCACACAGGTATGTCTGGGACGTGTCTGCAATCTTCTGTGTGGCACTGCTGTTAGTTATATAGGTGAAAATGAGGTGACAGACTCCCTTTAACATACAGAGATGTGAATAGAGCCAACTATAGTCTCCATGACCATAAATGACCAAGTAGAGAGACGTGAATGAACATTGCTTTACACATTGAGGAGCTTCTCACCTGCTTAACATCTAAAGATGCCTTTATCGCGAACTTGATGGGAATATGAATTCCACTTGCTAATTGTTCTACAAATGAAAATATAAGAATACGTGAATGGACTTGTGGACAGTGGAGAGGAATTGTCCATTTGGAATTGGATTGGAGTTCTTACCATTCACATTTGGTACTACGATCTCCTGGAAGAGCTGCTGGACTCCATTTTCTGTCACGACCCCCTGGTACAAGGAGAATGTGGTTACTTATTACAGAATTCTGAGCATTTTAGGGGAGATGTATGCTACATCCACACAGCAGTGTAGTTTATGCAGGTTTTCCTCACAGATTTTCGCTTTCTATTTCACTGCTTTTCTACACCAAAATCTGCATGTACTTGTGGATTTTGACAGGCATTTGCCCCAGATTTCAAATTTGAAATCTGCACTGAAATCTGCATACTGAGGATTTCAAAATCTACAGGTCATTCCACGTAAGTGTGATTTAGAAAATTTCAATAACTTTGCCGGTACCTTATTAGGCTACCAGCACACAAAGTGGATTAAGTATAGTTCTCCACGTGGATTTTCGGGTGGAAAAACCACAGCGTAATACAGTACCAGCTAAGCGTATGAGATATGACAAATCTCACTTACATGGACACTTTGCATTTTTCCTCCATAATGTGCACATTTTAAAATCTGCAGCATGTCAACTGTTTGTGTGATTCCGCACCTTCTGTAGAGTGTTTTTCCCCATAGATTTCAATGGTGCTGTTTAACAGAAAATCCGCAACAAAAAACACACAAAAAACTGCAATAAATAGTGTGGTTTTATGTGCATACTTTGTGTGATTTTGGTGAGAATTGAATGCAAATTTTTTGCACATAAGTGTGCACTGTGTCCAGGTACCCTTATGCTGTAGATTTTCTGCTCAAAAATCAGCGCAGACAAAACACGCGATACACATGGTATACATACACCCGTAGAGCTCCTGCGTTGACCACTGTATAGTCATAAAATCAGAACTTCATTGGAAATGCTTTGTGATGAGGCCTTACGTGACCGTTGCTGTAATGTAATTAATGAGTGACCCTAATAGTACTTGATGCTACGAGATAAAAATTACTTTCTGGAATGACTAAAATGTTCTAGTAATGGTAAATAGAAGTATTACATGGGAAAAGATTGTAAAAAATGGTAAAAATATTATGTGTAACGTGTGCAGTGAAACCCGATGAACAGCTTTCGTTTTTTCTAGATGTTATGAACTTACCATTGATTAAAGATGTATTCTAACCATTCTATCAATCTCCGAGACCCGCATCTCCTCACCAGGCTTTGTTCTCATGACTGCATTGGGGATGTACCCATATACATGTATATATATGGATATATATGTGACTGCTGCAGTTAATCACAGACCTCAGCATTGTTTTCCCTATACTGCTGATTGGCTGCATTGGTGGGGAACACTGAAGCAGCAGTGCTGAAACGGAGAGGGTATAATTTTTTTTATTAGTTTAATACTAGAGATGAGCGAGCAGTGCTTGTTACGAGCACTGTAGTGCTCGTCTCACTGCGAAAGAATGCCCGCAGGCATTGCGGATCCATCCTCACCCGACTGAAAGTCAATGGGGACGGATCGGTTTGTTATGACACTCGTACCAAACGGATCCGCCCCCACTGACTTTCAGTCGGGTGAGGAGGACAGATCCGTTTGGTATGAGTGTCATAACAAACCGATCCGTCCCCATTCACTTACATGCAGTTGAGGACGGATCCGCAATGCCTGCGGGCATTGCGCAGAGGAGTCGAGCGCTACAGTGCTCGTAACGAGCACTGCTCGCTCATCTCTATAATACCTTTACTGCCTAAAAATTTTACTCAGATAATCCCTTTAATAATTTATGAGTCCGGTTTATTCATGAGAAGGGCACTCTGTCTGCCCCTCAGGATGTGACTGACTGGTGCTGAATACAAATGCATTTGTCATCGTCAAGGCATCACCAATGAAGCAATTAGTAGACATGACTCCACTGAAATCCTGTATGGAAACTCATACAATATCATGAGTCATATCAACTATTGATAATAGAGTATTTAACCTACCTTTTCTACTTTAATGCCAGTTTCACTCCCTTCTATTTGTAACCTGTAGGACGGCAAATTATGACTTTAGTATCCTGTGTCACATACGTAGGCTGTAATACAGTCTGATTATCAACAGTATTGTTATTCTTATTCAGATCATGAACTTGGCTTTGCCCTCCTTATCCTTTTTCTGATGACATTGGGATGTGCAAAATTTCTTTTAAAAATGCCTCTAAGACCTTATGCACTTGGCAGAGGAACCAGTCGGGGTTCCTTGTGCCACTGTATGGTGCCATAGATACCCCCAGATCCTAATCTGGTATTACATGGTAGCTTTTTAAAGAGGACCTGTCACATCCTCCACAAGCTGCCATTCCCTGACTTTAGCTGCCACTCCACAGATTCGCCACTATCTTTTTTTTTCTAGGCCCTGCATTCTTGAGCAATTGGTGCTGGTTGTTTTGGCTCCCAATATGCTATTGAAGCCATGCACTGTCAAGGGGTTTTGACGTGACAGGTCCTCTTTAAACAGTCATCATCTAATACCAAATTACCATATCTGGGAATATCTATGGGTATATAGGGTATATAGTACCTGAATGAGCACCATGTGATGGCACGTGGAGTCCCTGCTGCTCCCTAGTACAACCTCCTGCACATGTGCATAAGGCATTTCTTAGAGAAATCTTGCACTTCCCTCTGTCAGGAGGAATGGGTACAGAGTTGATTTAAAAAAGTGTTGACCCTAAAGTGCACAAGAAACCATGGAAGTGTTCCACAAGACATGATCCTTCATGCCATTTATTTCCTTTCTTCTTGAAGAGAAGAGCAGTGATGTATACATTAGTGGAAAAGAAATGGTTGTGACCTAGACTATATGGCTAAGGGGGTGACAGCCTTATCCGTATAGCAGGCTGCACCTCAGGGAACACACCATTTATAGATTCTTAGTGGATTCCCTTAGTAATACTGTATGTGTGTGGAAACCGATATTCTTCTATCATCATGAAATGTAGAAGAATCATACAAGGATGGTGTCTAAATAAACAAGGAATAGAAAAGGAAGAATGAAATTACCGGTCTAAGATCACAGAACCTGTGAGATTCAAACCCGGAGCTCCTTTGGCTTGCGACAAGGAAATATTGGTTTGTAAGTTAACCACCTGTACAAGAAACACACACATTACAGACTTTCATGTTTGCATTATATTCTTCAATGATTTCTAGTGCAGGACACTTACTAAGTTAACACTGAAGAGATTCTCGGGTTTGCCCTTTGAAGGATAGACATATGTTTGCAAAGATCCACCAAACTGGATAGTCAAATTGTTTGATTGTAGAAATACCAGTGGAGATTTTGTTGCATACATCTTGATTTTCACTGGTTCAGGGTTTGGAAAATGTTGGGAAATCTAGAAAACATAGCACAGTAGTTAATGTCTATGGGACACAAACTGACCCTAAACTCACTCTTCTTCTGTTCCCTTGTGATAATTGTTATTGAGGTCAATGAGTGTGGTGAGGGGACGTTGAGTCATAAATAACATCGATGACACAATTCAGATGCAGCAAAAACAGTTCATTTTCAGTGATATTACAGCATTCTTGCCAAGTCTTCCAGACTACCCTCTTGAACTTTTAGAATCACTGGCAATCCATCCATGAATACTAAATGTATATGTATCATCAGACTCATTGCTCCCACTAAGTGACTTGCCAAACACTGCTTAATGAAATGATCAGAGCACCAGCTGCATAAGAAGCAGTGCATCCCTATCTGCTGACTCAGCTGAGTGGGATTGCATAACATTCAGTGTGCCCTTCCAAAAGGTTCCCTGAAGGCCATAGGGGAGGGGTCAGTAACCTTCAGCACTCCAGCTGTTGTGAAACCACAACTCCCAGCTTGCACACCTACTTGACTGTTCTTGGAACTCCCATAAAAGTGAACAGAGGATGATATGAGTTATAGTTTTTACAGCTAGAGTGCTGGAGGTTGCTGAGCACTGCCATAGGGCATCTCAGTAGATCACAGCTTTGCCTTCCTGAAGATCCCACATGAACTATTAAAAACATGTTCCAATCATCACTCACCTCCGGCATGTAAGTAGCCAACTCTGAGGTTGTCAACTCTTTGGAGCCCTGCACAAGATATTTATATCATCATTGACAGGTTAAGAGGATGGTATAACATGCATGACCTACTGTCCTGATCATTCATACTTACCACCAAATGGGAGACCTCAAAAGTCAAAAATCCAGCAGAGTAGCAAGCAGAACCGAGGGAATCCAGGGAAGACTGGGATACTCCAACATAAAACATGGCGTCATGCTGCACTGGAAGTGTCATGGGTGCTGGAGAGAACTCTTTCTCACCTTGTGACTTGATAAGTGATTGGAAAAAGCCCTGTGTGGAGGAGATAATCTCGTTTTAGGAATATTTATATTGTATTGTGCTGTTTTTCACAGCATCGTGATATTTTGTATCCTCTGTGCCTAGCTTAATTCTCACAGATACTGGGATCAAATAGTTAGGCCAGACATGGTTCGCTGATGGCTAGCGCAGGTAAACTAGGTCTCAGTTCTTTTAATCATTTTTTATAATAACATAGGGGAAAAGACATGGAGAAGGTGCACAGTAAACTAAAAGATAATGTAAGAAAATTCTGTAAGTTTAGAGCACACACTTGTGGGGAGAAAGGTTTTGAACATAATTAATTTATCACTGATTCACAGGATAGGTCATAAATATCAGATCCAACCGCAGGGACCTCTGTGACAATGGCGGATTATAATAGGGGCGCTTGGATCGGCAGCCCTGGGCACAACATTTCTGTGGGGCCCAACACCACCCCAAATGCCCACATGCACACATTTTAAATTCAGCAGCGCCGAGCATTGATACCCCTTCAGGGATGGGCAACCTGCAGCACACCAACTAAAACTACAGCTCCCAGCATGCACACTTGCTCTTCTCAGAACTCTCCTAGAAATAAATGGAGTATGCTGGGAATTGTAGTTTCACAACAGCTGGAGCGCTGCAGGTTGCCAACCCCTGCATGTGACTGCACAGCTTCTAGTGACTGTTGACAGTCCCTGCCTCCTCCCTCTTGCCACCACTCCTGCGTCCTAGCCAAAAAAGGAGGAGGTCAGAGGAGCAGTGCAGCAAAAAAGAGGATGCGGGTCTACATTATCTGTACTCAGAGATGTTCCCTGCAGTCCCTTGTTATTTGTAGGACTGCAGGGAACATCTACTACATTATATATAATACTACAGATAACATACGTTTCTCCAGGATGTACACATTGATGACCTATCCTCAGGATAGGTCATCAGTAGGAGACTGGGATGGGACTGAGCAGCGCCTAGGTCATGTGAACAAATGAACGTGATGTCACATGGCGAAGGAAGAACCTGCAGCAGTCACTTAAAATGGATGGGGGTGGCCCAAGTTGGGTAGACAGCCCGGCCCTTTGATGTACCTAATCCACCCCTGCCCTTTGATCCCGAGAATAAGGGTTTCTGAGTGCCTGCTCCAGTAATTTCTATGTGACTGATGAAGCACTGTCTAGGTTAGTATCATAGAAGTGAATGAAGCAGTGGACTGAGAGGAAACTCCTCATTCTTGGAATCACGGGTGCCCCAGCAGTCGGACCCCCTGTGATCCGATATTTATCACCTCTCCAGTATATTATTAAGCCTAGTGGCCAGTCTGCACTATTTTAGAATTTTTTTTAACATAGATAATGACGTGTAAATTTTTTAAAAGATCACCAAAAATTCTAAAAAATATATATATTTAACATAAACTTGATTTAAACAATAGCTCATTTTTCTGATGACACATTCTCTGACTCCGAAATAGGTTTGGTACTTAAAGATCACCTGTCAGCAGGATCCTGCTGATTCAAATGTTACCCGTCTTGTGAAAATCAGTCACGACGATCCAGAGAAAAAATATTTTGTATTATCTATGCAAATGAAGGCTTTAGTGCATCGAGAACCCTCCAGCCTTCCAGTGCTGGCCCCGCCCCTCAGTGCACTGAAGCCCTCATTTGTGTAAAGAGTTAAAGGGGTAATTCAATAACTATAAACTGCTTCTATATGCCAGGCCCCTCACAGGGAATATACTTATGTCGCTCCCCGCGCCCCTCCTGGTCGCTAGGGAGGCTTGTCCCCGCCTGCCATTGGCTGCCCCCCCCGACACCGGATGTTTTCATCTGCGCATGGGGAGATGCGGGGACCAGGAGCTGCGCAGGGAGCGGGGTAAGTATATTCCCTGTGAGGGGCCTAGCATATGGGGGGGCAGTTTATAGTATTGGATAACCCCTTTAAAGTATTTTGTCTCAGGAAAGCTGCAACTGATTTTCTCAAGACAGGTATCATTTTAATCAGCAGTATGTTTGGTTTAATAGGGTTGATCCTACTGACAGGTGCTTTTTATGGAATTACAAATAAGTATTTGGATCATACAGTATCTTACCAAACTTGTGCTGATAATGAAAAAACTCTTACCTTTAATCCTATGTTAGCATAATGGTCTGAAATTTCTAGATTACCCACAAGAGATAAGTCAACCTCCATTAAACGAGTTACTGGCAATTTCACTAAAAATAAGTGTAATAAAAGAATATCAATCAATGTTTGTTAAAAGAAAATTTGACAGTTCAGAAATAGGTGAAAAAAATGTCCGACTGTAGCTCTGTCCCGACAAATTACTGGTAGAGGGGTTGTAGTAAGATCGTTCATAATCTGGGGACCTTCAGGCTACATTCTAAAAGCTGGCAGCTGGCCCCCGCTTCTGATGTAAATGCAACTGTAACATTTGGCCCTAAAATCAGATTGCATGTGACTATTGCTATTAGTGTTGAGCAAATCGAAGTATCCGCAGTGGACTTCGATCCAAAATTCAGGGAAAAGTTGATTTACTGCGAAGCTCAATTTCCTCATGCTTCATGGTAACAAAAGAATTTTTTAAAAAATCATAGTCACCTCGACCATTTGAGCACGAAGAGGTCGCCACGGCAATCTTGCTTAAAGATCCTGCATGAAATCTTTTGCTAGGTGACTTATGACGTCACCATGCCAGCAAGCCTGATGATGACATCACGCACCGCACAGGATCTTCAAGCAAGATGGCTGTGTCGGCCTCTTTGCTCTCAAACGGATAAGGTGAGTATTATTTTTTAACCCCTGAAAGGCCTCCATTTTTCATCAGATGCCGCAATCAGCGATGAACGCAGCATCTGAGGAGTTAATTGACGGGGGTGGCGCAATCGCTGTTCCCTGTCATTGCGCCACTAATGTCATACCATTCATTTTGCAGAGTATGCCCTTATACTCACTTTTTAAATGACTTAACCACTGATCCCATTCCTTAACTTCATTTCTTATAGAAGAACACAACTGTAATAAAGGTAATAGTGATCATTTCATCATTTAGCATATTATAATCAATTCAGTAATACATGTCTACTAAATACAGACTAGGCTAAGTTCACAACTTTAATTCGTGCTTCTGTTAAAGCTATAAGTCAGGAGTAGGGATGAGAGAACCCATGGAAGTTCGGGTTCAGCCGAACTTAAATTCAAAGTTCAGGTTCGGAACCCGAACTTGACTCCAAACCCCATTCAAGTCAATGGGGATCCAAACTTCACTTTATTATTTTATATGGTTATAGAAAAAAATAGTAGCATTCTTAAGACAGAATGCAAAAGAATATGGCATCTGCCACAGCATCTTCTATCTTCTTTCAGCAGGATCTGCCAAAGGACCGGTGATGACGTCACTGCGGTCATGACGTGGTGAACGTGGTGACTGGTGACGTCATCACTTGTCCTTTTGCAGATCCTGCTGAATGAAGATAGAAGGACCTGAAATCCTGCAATGATTTCACTGCGCTCACCACGTGGTGAGTGTGGTGACGTCATCACAGGTCCTTTGGTGGGTCCTGCTAAAAGAAGATATGTAGAAGACACTGCGGCAGCGCAATCAAGTGGATGAGGTGAGTTGTTGTTTTTTTGTTTGTTTGTTTTACCCCTAAATGGCCATATTCTTTTGCATTCTGTCTTAAGAATGCTATTATTTTCCGCTACAACCATGTTATAATGGAAAATAATAAAATCACCTGAACACCAAACCTGAACCCGACTTCAGTGAAAAAGTCAGGGTTCAAGTCCGGGTACCCAAATTTGCAAAGTTCAGTACGAAACCAAAATCAGTTCAGGTTTGTTCATCCCTAGTCAGGAGTATTCTTCGATGGATTCCTCTGATGTACTGTATACCACTATATGGGTACTGTGGCATATGTCGGCCATTGACTTCCATTGTAAAAAAAGAAAAGCTTTCACCTCTCAGCATGCTTTTACTGTATTATCTGTATAGGAAAGTGCAGTAGACTATGCTTTCCTATACAATAAAAAAGGGTATTCCAATAGATATGGGCCATCATATGCAAAAGGGACTCTCTTTTGGCATACACTGGGTGCATTGGGGTCTACAGTATGAATCTCCTCTGCATACTTGAAAGTGTGTGTGCACCAACCCTGCTTAGGACCTTACTCATGTATTATATATCAGCTAGAGCAGAGGGCTACTCAAAATGATTGACTCCTATGGACCTGACCCTTCCATATATTATATGCTCAGTCATGGGCCTTTGGTGATTATAGGATCAACAAGCTGACTTCAATTTAATGTGAAGTTACCTTCATGAGATAACCTATTTTAAAGGGCATGGCCAGTTTCCTATATTGATGACCTATCCTGAGAATAAGTCTCAACATATAAAACCAGCCAAGACCTTTAAGGGGCACTGCCATTAATTTTATTTTTATCACATATGAACAACCTTTATGTGAATATTCTATGTATTTTGCAAAAACTGGGCGGATGGTTTTCTGGATATAATTTTTTGAAGTCACTCTGTATATTGTACTTCCTGTCCTGGCTCTTTAATTTCCTCCTATGATTGGACATCTATCACATCAAATACATATACATACATATACATATATACATATACACAATAACAAGACTGCAGGTCATTTACACAAGGCAGATAAAATGTTACGTTCTCATGAAGACCATTTGTAAAAGAATTCAGCTGATCTCCGTGGATCTAGCTTCTCTTAAAGGAAAGGTTTCACCAAAAATTTTATCTGCCAGCTAAAACCAGATAGTGATACACATTCATTTTTTCATCTGTTTTTATTTTCTGATTGCAGATTTATTTATTCTATTTCCTGAACATGATTATGGAGGCGGCCATTTTGCTTGAGCTCTTCTTAACAGCATTTACACAGGGTTTAGAAAATTGCTTTACAGCAGCCACATGGTCCTTAGACACAATGGTCAGGAGGGGACCCCATTGACATCTATGGGAGAGTTTTCTGGGCATGCTCTGTGTCCTGTGCAGAGGTCATTGTACAAGGAAAGAATAGATACGTTCTGACAATCACCTATTTTAAATGGTGGATCCTATCTTATTTGTACACAGAAATTATATCTCCTTATCATCACAAGCAGGTTTAGAATGATATATAATTGCAGTAAAGTGATCAGACCAAGAAGTGGTGCCTCTTATTACTCTTAGTGGCCAGTGTGAAAACTGCAGGATTTTATGGTTTTTGTTTAAATAAAGGTATTGACGTGGAAAATTAAAAATAACATCATCAAAAATTCTTTAAAAATAAACGTAATTTAAACAATAGGTCATTTTCTGATGGCACATTCCCTTTAATCTCCAGTTATCAACAACTGGGGACAACCATTCAAGCCTATATATTTTAGTTGCAGTCGCCACTTTGGAGGAAATGTAGTACGCTGGTCACTCAAATAAATGACCATCCATGTAATGCATCTACATGCTAGGTCCTTCAGAATGGAAGCCGCTTTTTATCCTAATGGAGCATATGGAGAGGGGCGTCCTGATAGGACAACTTCTTTAATAATAAGATCACCATGATGTATCTATATGAATATTGTACCCACACCTAAACTTTTAGGGGGTTGTTTATCTGGTGTAAAGTAGAACTGGCTTAGTTGCCCATAGCAACCAATCAGATTCCACCTTTCATGTTGGATAGCTCCTTCGGAAAATCAAAAGAGGAATCGGATTGGTTGTTATGGGCAACTAAGTCAGTTCTACTTTACACCAGTTTGATAAATGACCCCCTTAGTTCTTAGTTCTGTCTATATTAATATTGTACCCACAATAGTTCTTACCTGCTGTTCAACAGCCCTTCGTACCACATCTTCAATGGATCCCTTTATAGTCTCATAGATATAGCTAGAAAAGGAGAAAAAATCATTTCTTGAGCCACAAGGTGTCATCTTTTTGAAAATTGTAGTCACGGGGCTCTGTCAGGTCTCCTATGCTAAATAAGAATTAGGATGTATAATAAGAGAGATAAAAATCCGTGATCCCAATGTAGTATTACCGCTTTATAAATCCCTCGTAAGGCCACATCTTGAAAATGGAATTCCATTTTAGGCTTCACGTACTGAAAAGGATGTACGAGAGCTGGAGAGGATTCAAAGGCAGATGACCAGGTTATTAAATAGGAGGGAAGGTCTCTATAAAAATTGTGCTTGCTCATTTTGGAAAAAAAATGCCTAAGGCCTCATTCATACATCTGTATTTGTAATGACATCGGTGACAGTGGTTCGTCCATGAAGGATCCATATTTGGTCCATATTTGGTCTGTGTGCCCGTATTTTGCCCTACGTGTGTTATCCATATTCCATGGACACTAGGTTGAACTACTAGTAACGATCCGTATATCCGTAATATGGACGAAATGGACAATGGCATCTGTGTTGTGTTTGTGGACCCATAGAATACAATGGACGTGATGGATCAGTAAACGAGGAAAAATAGGGTGTGTTTCTTAGTGTATTTTGAGGATAGTTTGTTTTTTGGTGTGAATTTTAGGAATAGTCTGAGTTCTGTATGTACAGTATGGGGACTCTAGTCTGGGGACTGTGATGAATGAGCGTCTGGTCTGGGGTCTGTATTTAGGTGGCCCAGCATCTGTATTTGTTAAAGGCTTCTGGTCTGGGGTCTGTATATGTTCAAGGGGTCTGTATTAGTTTAGGCATTCTGTACTCATTTTGTGGTGTGATGAAGGTCATATTCACTGCTAGAGATTCAAATCAGGAGTGCCCATTGTAAATGGGTGAGGCATCCCGTTTTGGTATCTCTCTGATGTTTATTCTAACACTGTGGCAACATGAAGTGTAGCATGTACATTAACCTAACTTTTAAGTAAAAAAAAAAAAGCAATGTCTATATGATATTAGTTACCTAACTCCACCCAACATCTGGACGTCAACATTTTGAACACCTGATTGGCAGTCAAGAAGGTGTATAGATGGTACACCTGGATCGATTCGTCGAACTCCCATGATCATGGAGACAGATAACCCAGTTAAGGTCAACACACCTGTCCCACTGTCTTTTCTGAAAATAAAAGAAAAATCATTTTCAGTATTTTTTTTTCCAACGTGGTGTGTTTTTGTGTGTGTGAGGGTCATTTTCCAGTATCAAGATGCCTACATTAGCCAGCTGTCTATTTTCCAGTTACAGTTGATTGTAGCATTGCCATTTTCCATTGATACACGCATTCCAGTCCCAGGCAACCATTGTGAAGCCAAATTGCCAAGATGAAACTTTACCAAGCGTATCCTTGAACACAAAAAGCAAGAAACTTTGCTGAAAAGTTTGACAGTGACACATTAGGTGGAAGTCGGTGGGTGTCTGGACCCAAACCCAATGGCAGACCTCAGGGAAACAAAGGATCAGCATGCCCAATCCTTTTCTCCTGTGGAAGATTCCTCTTTCTTTATTGAAGATGCATACTAGCTTGTGCATGCATGGGGAAGTTGGGAAGAATAACAATGGCTATTGTATGGACATGGGCAGCATGTGATGGTGATGTTCTAGCCCTAGGCACTATAAGCAGTTTGAAGTAGGGCAAGTTGCTTATTACACTCTCCCTCTTCTTTGTAAGTCCATGAATGCAATGGTGCAATAACGGTCATATACCTGGCAAGCCTTGCATAGGGGATATCTGTCTAATGCAACCACATTAACGCTGTACAGTTACTCACTCTGTGAACTCATATGTCATGTCCTCAGATGCTATGTTTTCAGTTCCGGTCACACTTGGTAGCTGGTATTCAGTATTTTGTGACATCAGTGTATTCACTAGATATGTCACTCCTGCAGAAAAAAAAAACAACCTCTGAAAAGGTGAGTCCAGTTAAAAAATAACGGTGATGGAGAACATTTACATTTACTGATGTGTTCTCCATTACCGTTATAATAATTTAGTTAAGGACTCGAATTTCTTAGTATACAAATTCAATATACAGTAATATAGCAACAGGCTAGCAAAACACATTGCAGGCTGCAATTCACATCACAACCACAAGGTGGCCACAGATAAACATCAACAGAGTATAGCAAATGTTTGTATTTTTTAAGCCATTCATCTGTATATTGGTATATATTTGTAGTGCAAGAACATTTGCATATTGTTTGTGAGGCCTTGCTCTGGGAGCTCTGCTTTCCTTCCATATTTCATAGGTATATCGATAAGTTATTAGTGAAATTAGATTTTGTGCCCCAGGACAGGATGTACTAGAACACTTTAATATGATTTATGCTCCCCTGTCTGAGAGTAGCATATCTGAACCTGTACCAGTTTCTTTTAATGGGAGGCACAGGCATAGTATGTTTCACAGGGATACAAAGACGGACAGGCCATCACATGCCCCTTCATCAGCTGCCATTTTAAGGATGGCAGCAGTGAAGCTGTCCAGAGAAAAGAAGTGAATGAAAAGGGGTGTGGCTTCAGAAAGATTTAAAACGGCACATACCTTAAAAGAAAAATAGATTACCAAGCTGCCTATAAACCCTTCTTGCTACATCGACTTGTAGCATAAATGGGACAAAAAAAATGAATTGTGGCATGATTTACATGTGAAAATTGTAATGGATTTGCCTCGAATTTCACCCTAACCATATAAGGTGGACAACCCTTTTAAAAGGGGACACTGCTACAGTAAGGAATTGTACTATGATTGAACGGCAATAGGAAGCTAAAGTTTTGTAGTCATGCTACAACTTTGTTTTGTTTTTTACCTTATCAAAACTTTTATCTAATGGTGACCCCAATGTTGTATTCGATCACTTGGGTCTCGAAGCCAAGCACAGTTTCTATGTGATGTCTCTACCATAGTTAGAATCTACGTTCAGATCCTTATAGATATGAGCCCTTTAGCTCAGGAAAAGCTTGAAAGACTGATTCTGCACTGGATAACTACTGTAGACACATCACGAATTGAATACGTACCACCTTTTAGGCCATAGTCTGTTATTTGAAACGTTGCCCCAGGATTGTCTCCAAAACAAATGGAGGACAGGGTCAGCAGAAGGAATGTGAGACAGGGAACCCACGTCATTGTTCTTCAATATCTGGCAACTGAAATACAACCAAAAAATAATTGTTGGTGCTTATTAGAGATGAGCGAGCAGTGCTCGTTACGAGCACTGTAGCGCTCGGCTCCTCTGCGGGCATTGCGGATCCGTCCTCAACTGCATGTAAGTGAATGGGGACGGATCGGTTTGTTATGACACTCATACCAAACCGATCCGTCCCCATTGACTTTCAGTCGGGTGAGGACGGATCCGCAATGCCTGCGGGCATTATTTCACAGTGGAGACGAGTGCTACAGTGCTCGTACCGAGCACGTTCGCTCATCTCTAGTGCTTATCAGAGCTTAGAACACAAATAATAATGATTAAATCAGCTTTTATTTTTTGCCCTCCAATAAATAAGAATGATGGCAACCTCCTTCCACTGACTTCTATGGTTCAAGAGTAACCTGAACATTTTTTATTTTGTCCTCGGTGACTAAAGGTTGCAAATATTAAGTGATATTTTAATGGGTTATCCCACAAGTGTAAAACAGTTTTTTTACTCACATATCTGGAGGTCTTGCCTTTCGGTGAGAGGGCAGTCCCTCACATACTAAATATCTCAGTACCTATGACATGTCATGCCCCAACATTCCTTCTTCACTGTCTAGCAAGAGATATAGCTATATATTTCTATGAATTTAGGAGTCAGGTTGAATGAAAGGCTCCTGGGCCACTTCACTTTCTTTTCTATGAGAACCTGTTCAGCATGTTAGACCACCACTCAATGCAGTAGAAGGTGGACCAGAAGGAGAAACAATAGAGGGTGCTACCTGAGAGGAAAACATAACTTACATAGAAAGCTGAACAATACTTCTATTGTATGAATATTGTAATAATACTTCATTTAAAATGCTCTACTGATAGCGCAGTAATACTTTTCATGAGATAACTCCTCTAATGAATTAAATCCACTGTTGCAGCAACCAATGTTCAACCTATTATGTTAGAGGGGTTTTCCTTGAGCAAAATATTCATGAACAATACAACTCCCAGCACTCCTGACAATATGCAGCCTTTTCACATATATACCATTTACAGTGCCATACATTATATAGCTACTGTCCATGGCACTGCAGCACAATACCATTCCCTTGAATGGGACTGAGCTGCAGGAAGACCATGTGACCAATGGAGGTCACATGCTTAGGAAGAGTATTTTATGCTGGACTGTGGTATTTGGTTTTGTTAGGGCAGTATTTTGTACTGCGCTACAGTTTTGCTGGGGTCATGGGGTCACTTTTTAGTTTTTTTCCAGGGTCACTTTAAGTTCCCAGTCCGCCCCTGCATGTAATCAGTGGGGCCAAATGGTTAGACCCCCCTACTGATGAGATACTGATATCCTATGTGTATCCTTCTGTAGATCGATGATAAGATCTTATTTAATCACTGTTCTCCGTATTCCATGGGGGACCTGACTATTCATTTAAGGTGACCATACACGTGAGAAATAAGCATTTTGATAGTAGTTTATTGAACAATTATCTGGTGAATGTGTCTCAGACTCATCCATACACATTTTTGTCCATATTTGACAATATAATCATTCAAAGTGGCCATACCTGTTCAGTAACATAGAGTGAAAGGACAAACAATCTTTCTCAGAACTTTTTTTTTAAAGCATACCTGAGTTTTCAAAAAAGTTTGCATAATGGCTGTGGGTCTTTGTACAGTCATGACTGTGAAGAAACAGTTATGTTTGGGCTTCCCTAAAGTCTCTTTCAGCCCTATTATTCTGTATTTCAGCACAGCTAGATGCATTTCTCTCACAAGTAGGGTGTGTCTCCTTTCTATAGACGTCTGCCAGTACTCTATGCTGTGACTTCATTTCCCTTACTTCCCACTATGTTTGTTTTCTTTGAGGGAACTCAGAAAGCTGATGAGGAGGGAGAGATCACACTTACAAATACAAGGACGCTCATGTGATGTTTAGAAACAGTGTAGAAGCAGTTATTTTAATAGGCTCACAATCTCAGATAACTCTGACAAACCCCCATTTACTGTGAACTGTCTTCTGAGCCTCTGTTACCAGGGATGGAACTTGCCTGACAGCAGACAGTGGATTGGAACTTAGGTGGAGGTGAGAACCCTAGTGGCCATGACTTTACAGTTTTTGTCAGGTGAATACAGGCATATTCTTTTTAAATAAAGTGATTTACAAATTTGCTGTTCACAGTATTCTCTAGTAAATGAAAGTAAATTGTGTGAAAGTACAGTGGCTACTTTGCTTCTAAATGATCATTGCTAAAAGACTATGAACATCTTAAGGGCGATTTTGTATTATACATTTTACCCAGAGATACAAGGATTAAAATCAGTCTGTTTGCAAGCTGTTTTCTTTGAATCCAGTCATCTGGCGGCTCATGTGTAACTTATCTCTAATCTCCTTATACTAATTATCAGTGGCGTAGCTATAGGTTCGCAGCAGTCGGAGCCGCCTCAGATCCGATCTGAAGATAGGTCATCAATAAATATAACTTGGAGAACCCCTTTAACCCTTGTTACTTAGAAATGGCTAAACATTTTTAAAAGACCAATTGCAATAATATGTTTAACCCAAAATGAGTAAAATGCAATCAGAAAAAAATGCTCTCGAAGGTGTGCAAAGCATTTAAATTTCAGATGATGAATGATATGCAAATTGGCTCTCTTTCAAAAAGAAAGAGAGAAAGCTGTGCCTCAGGTGCCACCATTTGGAAGGTAGCTATTAATGTTGAGTGAAGTGAAGTATTTCTGTTCAAAATTTTCGGGCACTTCGTGGTAATGAATCAGGTTTTCCTAAAATGTCAGCTGTGCATGTTACTAAGCAAAACTAAGTGTAGAGGTAAGTCCAGGAACGCAAGATCACCCATAATACCGTTTAGCCAGCCAGTTTACAGATATCTATCCCCTGGGATGTCACAGCCAAGGGTGCACCACCAATGAGGCCAGGTGAGGCAATCAACTCAGACAGCACCAGGTAGGGGCACGAGGGGGGCAGCCAAATGGCCATGGGCTGAAGGGAAGGGGTTAGGTTAAGAAATTGGCATTGGGGAGGAGGGTGCGCTGTTTCAGTTTTCACCTCAGGCAGCAGAAGGGCTAGGTGCACCCCTGGTCACAGCCCTATAAAAACATCATCCCGTGCAGTCTTCACCATTTTCCTTTGAGCTGAGCATAGGGAGAGACGTGGCTAGTAGTCATGCATTAGGGACAGTGTTGCTGAAGACGATTAAGAGAAGAATATTGTAGAGGGAGAGTGCAGGGAGACTGCAGGGAGACTAATTCTGCATCAGTTTTATTTGTTTCTACAGCCGTAAACTAAGAGATGTAATTCAAAATGAATAAGTTGGAAGCCTTTTTTATTCCACTGCCATTGTGCCAACCAATACCATCCAGTCTGAACCTCTTAGGGGGGTCCATGTCTTAATTATGACTAACCTAACCAGCCAAATGCCATACCAGCAATAGCTCCTGTTTAAAGGTGCCTCGCAGCCATTAACAATGAAGAAGGACTATACAGTGCAGTTTTCATTATTAAATGAAAGGCAGATGCGGACTAATTGGCCATGCGGTTCTTCACCACAGCATGGCTACAACCAGCCCACAGCATTGCCTCTCTGTGTGGCCGTACACTAAGACAGAGTGGCCTGGGTATACCTGGTTTACAGCGAATCGTGACAAATTAATTCGGAAAGAATTACATTTCTTGGCAAACTTTGATGAAGTTGCCGAGTTGAATTTTTGAAAACTTCGCTCATCTCTAGTAGCTATCCTATAAATCAATGCCTGACCCCGTATTATATGATACATATCTTCTAACTGGTGGCACCAGAGGCACAGCTTTTTTGTTTCTTTTTGGAAAGCTGCTGTGCATACCTTTTTCTCATAGGAGCACTATGCTACAAGACTCCTTATACGTACTACTGTAGGTGCATGCCACAAGGAGAAATAGTAACCCCTAGAACATATTGAATAATCAGTTTGGTTGAAATTATGTTACTTTCACACTAGCGTTTCTATTTTCCGGTATTGAGATCCGTCATAAGGTCTCAATACAGGAAAAAACGCTTCCATTTTGTCCCCATTCATTGTCAATGTGGACAAAACGTAACTGAACAGAACGGAGTGCTCCAAAATGTATTCCATTCAGTTTTCATAACGGAGAGTGAACTGCAGCATGTTGTGGTTTGCTTTCCGTCCTGGGATGCGGCGCAAGACACATCAGTCATGACCCCGAATGCAATTCAATGGGGACAGATCTGTTTTCTCTGACACAATAGAAAACGGATCCATCCACCAATGACTTTCAATGGAGTTCATGACAGATCCGTCTTGAATATGTTAGAGATAATACAACTGGATCCGTTCATCAGTAACAGAAGCGTTTTTGCTGAACCCTGCCGTATCCAGCAAAAACGCTAGTGTGAAAGAAGCCTTATTTATTTTAATTAATCGGCTTTAGAGTAATGTTTATGGGTACCTTTACCGTACGGCCATACGGTCAGGCTTCTGAATTCAATTTTCAAAGTCAAAATCAGAAGTGGATCATAAATGTAGAGAAAGTTGGTTTTGGCTTCCAAAAACTGCATGCAGAAACCTGACCGTGTGGCTGTATCCTCATTGGTTGAATGTCTATGTTTGTGTCTTCTTATTCAGCCTATGATCTTACCTTGGATCCAGCTACGTTCCTGAAGAAGACAAATATCTAAGCCTGTGTACGTACCTCCACAAGTGATGTTCCTCACTCCAGTGTCATCCGCTTCTGATTTGTGAATATCACAGACAGTCAGCTAATAAAAGTTGAAAGCAATGACTGTTCTGGTTCTTCTTCTTTTGTTTTGGGCGTGGAAATAGAGAGGAGTTAGCTGCATGTGACATTACTTTCCTATTTCTAACAGTGCAATAAAAACAATAGAAGGTGATACATATCAAACAATTGCTTTGAGTTTGATGATCTACATCTCTGGAGACTCTTTGATGTTCATATTTATGACATGATCTGTAATTAGTCACTTTGACTGTTCGAAGAGTTGAACATGGGCACACGTTCCTTGGTCATTTGATTGGCATACATAGTTTTGAGGCTGATCATTCAGTATATGATGTATATAAACCTTTTTATGACAGGGATAATTTTACCAAGGCTGTGGAGTAAGCCAAACTTCCAACTTCAAATTCTCTAAGTTTCCACACTTTGACTCATTCATCAATTGCTCATAGTGGTATAATAATTGCTTATACAAAATTTAGGCCTCATGACCATATTTTTCTTCAGTGTGCTATCTGTTGAAATTGACAGGACAGTGACCCAGAGTCAATGGGGCTATTAACACAGATCCGTGTGCCAGATCTGAGATTTTTTTTTTTTGAGTCACTCACTCTGACTCCAAAACTTACTCCGACTCCACGGCTCTGACTCCACAGCCTTGATTTTACCCCCTAGTCTATTCATTTTTTTTTATTTGCTAAGCTGTCCGACAAATTCTTCTCTTAATTGTATATTGATACATGGCAAATGGAAATCAATGAATGTCCTCTTCGTCCTTATATTGGTTTTAATGGTTTGATACTTTCTTAGTTCTCATGCACACAGCACACTATGTGTGGTGCCATATAATACAAAAAAGACAACTACAATAGGTGGTTGTCACACCAAAATGCAAAAATTGTTCACAAATATGCCATAATACAATAAGTAAATAAAACTTCACTTTTAATCAGTGTCAGTTAAAATAAAGCACAATAAAAATGAAATTTCATCAATAAACACCCATCAAGCAGTCGGTGGATCAGTCCCAACTAGAGATGAGCGAACGTGCTCGAAACGAGCACTGTACCGCTCGGCTCCCCTGCGCTCACATGGGCGCAGGCAGACGCTTCCATCCTCCTCAGGAGCGAGCGCAGGGGAGACGAGCGGTACAGTGCTCGTTTCGAGCACGTTCGCTCATCTCTAGTCCCAACTAATTGGGATACCTAGATCCCTGTGTTGAACATACAGTGGTCCAAATGTGAAAGAGGAATAGCCAGTGCACATATGTAAAAAGAAACGGTCTTAACAGATCAAGTAGATTAGACAAAGGGGGAGAAGGATATAACTCCAGCCATATAGTACCTCTGCACAGTACCTTATAAATAGATTTTCACTGCTTTTTGGGACATAGTGGGGGTCATTTATCAATCAGAAATACGCCTAAAATAGGCTAATTTCTGGTGCAGATTGTAGCAGAAAGATCCTTTGCGTCGCAATCTGTGACTTCTCCCTGCTCACACCAGGTTTAAAAAAGGGGTGTGGGCGGGGAAGAGGATCATTTACCAAAATGGTCTAATTGTAAGACAGCTAGAAAGCTGTCTTGCATTTGGAAGTGGCGGGGAATCCGCCAAAGTTATGTAGAGGCCTGCGCCTCTCGTTAACTCTGGCAGATCCACCACCACCATATATATATAGGGGTTATTAAGACCAGTGTCCATACTATGACATTAGATAAAGCCAGTATTTTTCAAATGGATTAAATATGAATCAGACAGAAAACAACTCAGTATGGAGTACGAAAGTCCTTAAAGGGGTTATCCCATCTCAGACAATAGTTTGTCACAATTGTCATATAGGTGCGGGTCCAAAAGCAAAGGAGGGCGCGTAGAAATGCGCGGTGCGCTCCCATTCATTTCTATGGGAGTAGTGGAGAGCTGCGCCTGGTGGTTCTCGATATAGGTGTGGGTTCCAGCGATATGCCCCCATTGTCTGAGATGGGATAACCCCTTTAACGGGGTTGTCCTCCAACCAGGGACATACACAGATCTTATAGGCCCCATAGCAAAACTTGCCCAACCCAGTTTCCCAGTATGTATCCTCAAACATTCCCAGGCAAAGTGGAATACTGGAATGTAAAGTGTAGCTCCCCAGATATCTGATGAATTTATGATTTTTTTAAGTAGTAGAAGTTTTAATTTAAAAATGTAATAAAGAAAAAATCGACCCTCCGCCTTAGACTAGTTTCACACTAATGTTAGAACCATCATTGGCCGGAACAGCCTGCCAGAGTTCATTGTGTCCAGAATAGCTTGACTTTTTCAATGGATTTCAATGGCAATTGCGGACAAGACTAGGACATGCTGTATCTTTTTTGTGCAGCCGTGGAATGGAACTACGGAGGCAGACAGCACACGGTATGCTGTCCGCATCTTTTGCAGTCCCATTGAAATGAATTCCGCAAAATTGAGGAAGAGATGCGGACTCATTCATACGGTTGTGTGAATGAGCCCTTGATAAACTCCTAAGTATTTGGTCTGTCTGTATTCTGAGACTACGTGGAGAGCTGAGCTTTTGAAATCTGTTCACACGATTCAGTGCTGTATGGTGGCTTTTGGTGCTCTGCCTGTGGGCTGGTGGGGTCTAGTGCCATGGGGGCTTAGCCTGACATCAGTTGTTTTGTTGGGCTGCTGGGTCTCACCGGCTGCAGTGGTTGCCATCTGGCACTACGCCAAGTAAGCACCCACTCAACAGAGGCCATCTTGATGAGGTGGATGGGCCTACGCATTTTGATGAAAATGTATACTAAGCGCCTCAATAGAGATGTTCATAAATCATGCTGAGATGCAATAGGTAAATGCATGACATGGGTGTACAATCCATTTTTTTTTTCTCTACACTCTACCACTTGAATAATGATTTGAGTTTGCGTCAGAGGAGCAGTGGGCCTGGGAAATGTGGGCATCACAAGGACCGGGTTTCCCAGACTGAACATGCTCATAATAATGTGGCCTACTACATGTGATTTCCAGTCTAACAGGTTTGATTTACTGCAGCATTGAAAGAACGATGTAACTATAAATGGTAGCGCAATTGCAGTAATATCTGTCTGTCTTGTGTATGGGCTGCCGGCACACTCACTGTTATCAGCAAAGGTCACCAGGCAAACAGGATTTGCCTTGTCATGGAGCTAGTCATGAGTCATGGCATCAGATAATTTGATGTAATTTAAAGGGGTTGTCCACTTCAGCGAATGGCATTTATCAGGTAGACAAAGTTAACACAAGGCACTTACTAATGTATTGTGTCCATATTGCTTCCTTTGCTGGCTAGATTCATTTTTCCTTCACATTATACACTGCTCGTTTCCATGGTTACGACCACCCTGCAATCCAACAGTGGTGGCTGTGCTTGGACACTATAGGAAAAAGCACCTTCCTATGCATGTTCCCACATTCCCTGCCACCAAAGAAGCCAGGTTATTTTCATTAGTGTGCAAGCATGGCCACCGCTGATGGATTGCAGGGTGGTCGTAACCATGAAAACGAGCAGTGTATAATGTGAATCTAGCCCGCAAAGGACGCAATATAGACAATACCTTAGTAAGTGCCTTGTATTAACTTTCTCTACATCATAAATGCCATTTACCAAAGTGAGACAACCCCTTTAAGTTCCCTAAAGGAGATACAAAATGATCACATTATCAAAACATATAATTGATGTGGAATTATTTTGGATTTTTGAATTATTCCAGAAAATAATATTGTAATTACTGAGCTGTAAAATAAAAATATAGAAAACAGCAAAGGAGCAAATGGGATTGTCATTAATCAGGCCTGATCCTTCATAAATAACACATTTCCATACTGCTAAGCTACAGATAGGAGAAAACATTTACAAAAAAATTGTTTTTTATTGATACAGATTTTGGGCAATGCTGACAAAACATGGCATGTATGAAAAGCCTATACCAAATGTTGTGGTATAGTGCTCAATAGCTTTTACACTTCTCACTATCCATGTGTAATGATACAGGTGGATGGTAATGATAATTCTAAGTCACATGCAATTAACAGTTCTTTAGGGTGCTCATACACTGTGCCGTCCAGCCGCAGTATCTGCTTGTGGTTTGCCGTGAATTGCCAGGCCAATACAAGTGCAGCCCAGCAATTAGCAATAATGCTAACCACGCCAGCGTGCACTGGCTCCCTCACTAAAGATTTGAACAGTGCACATATATCTAACTGAACAGCCTGTAGAAATTATTTTCAGTTGTCAGCCAAAACCACAGCAATCTTAGGCCTTATTCAGACGTCAATGAGTCACAGACGTGTTCTCTCTGTGTTCTCCACATATAACCATTGATTTTAATGTGTTTATTCCAACATCCGTGAATTACCTCCGTCCAGGTTTACACCACAAAGAAGAGCAGAGAGCGGTGAATGCCGGATCTGCAGGGTAGCAGCGCCATCTGGAGCAGGAGAGGTACGCTTAGATTTTTTTTAATGTCTTATCTGAGGTCTGAAGGGGTATGATCTGAGGCTGATGGGGTTCTGATCTGAGGTCTGATGGGAGGCTGACCTGAGGCTCTTAGGGGTCTGATCTAAGGCTCATCGGGGTCTGATCTGAGGCTCATCGGGGTCTGATCTGAGGCTCATCGGGGTCTGATCTGAGGCTCATCGGGGTCTGATCTGAGGCTCATCAGGGTCTGATCTAAGGCTCATCAGGGTCTGATCTGAGGCTCATGGAGGCTGGGGTGTGGTCTAATCTGCGGTCTGATGGAGCTTGGAGGTCTTATTTTGGGATCTGATCTGAGGTTTGGTGAAAAATGAGGGTCTGATTAGGATAGGGGGTTTGATCTGAGGGCTGATGAAAAATATTTTTTTTTCTTATTTTCCTCCTGTAAATCATAGGTGCGTCTTATAGTCCGGTGCTTCTTATAGTTCAAAAAATCCTGTATTTATGTTCATCGCTGGGACACAGGTATTACTAGTATAATCATCAAGACTTTCTTTCATTGTCTTAGTGTAGAAAGTTTTCCAAGCAGCAACGGGTCTACAACTTGTAGCAGTATTCTTAATGCTAAGTGCAGTACTTATATATGATGTTACAATATATTATAATAGGATTAGAGTAGACTCCGCTCTTTCCTCATTGGTACTTTCCATATAAACTAGTCTTTTAGGAGACTGTGTCAACCGTATGCAACTAAGTCCTTAGCTCCAGATCATTAATATTTTAAACTACTTATACATTTAATTAAGTATAGCAGTTTCTATACAGATGTATAACTGGTGGTCAGGAATTAGGATGATGATCTGTAGTTTCAGAACTTTGCCCTAGACATCCAAATAAGATCTTTTTAATCAAATACTTCTAATTTCAGGTTATTGGGATCTAAAAAAAGTTGTAGTGATCCTGAATAGAATTCCCTAAAATAAAGGTTTAACAGATCTTTTCTGTTCCGCACAGTCATTCCAGGATGTCCATGTGACATATTGCCCTCCAAACCCCCATTAAAAATATTTAATCCTGCATTTCTCCGGTGCTGCCGTCATGAGGGAGGAACTGTAAAAAAGGAATAAGACTTACTGGTAATTCTATTTCCAGGAGTCCCTTATGACAGCAACCTTACCTTCACTCTCTTATTAACTGCTATGAGAATTTAGTATATGAAGAATTGCTTTGGTTTTAATAAATCAGTTGCATCCATCCTGGTGTTGTAATCTGGAAGGGTGAAGTTGGGAGGGACCTTTTAACCTCTCTGTTTCCTGTTCCAAGAAGGTCAAGGGATACATCTGCCAATGGAGCTGCCATGTGGGACTCATGGGACAATACTTTTAAGATAAAAGTCCACAAATGAGATGTGACAATTTGCATAGCGCCTTTCAGTCACATGTGCCACATGTTGATATCCTGCTTATTGTTTACTAACAGGTACTAACAATAATGAGAAATATAGCTAACATCATTAAAACCCAGTCATGCCGTCTATGAACACTCTCACGTGTATTTAGAAGGTACTCGAGGGCATCACCAGTCAAGTTTAATGGACCCGTGCCTTTATTATGTTCTAACAGAAGACAACACCCATTCTAAGTATCCTGCTTTTTCTATGAGTCACCAGGAATTTATAAAGAATTCCGGGCCTGCATTTAACATGATTATATCACATCTGCTGACTGCTAAAACATTTGTCACAATATAAAATAGAAACAGATAATATCAGCCATTTCATCAAGGTGTTAAAGGGTTAGAACAAACTAGGATATGGTTTAGTTTCACATCTGTGGCAGAGTTACTGCCAGAACAGCCTGCCGCACTTCTCCGGATCCAGCATTTCTAGGTATTGCCGCCTTCCCGCTGGATGTTATTGACTATAATGGGGCTGACATCTGGCCGCTACATAGCAAATATATCAGGAATCAGCTGAGCAAAAACCTCTACATGCAACATTTCTTGTGCGGCTGATTCCCTGCATTCTGTGCTGGAGCAGTCGGCCAGAGAACACAGCTGCACATGTGAAACTAACTTAAAATGGGCAATACTAAGTGAAACAACATATTGGAAGTGTATCCACATGCTAGCAAAACAGTAAAGACTTTGACATCATTTCTGGGGGAAAAAAGGGAAAAGAAAAAGAAGAAAAAGGTAAAAGAAAAAAAAAGGGAGGGGGAGCTGCCACCTCCCATTTTATCTTCCGTTCTGTGATTCGGCTGTCCATGCCCATGCTTCCTCCTCCCTTAAAGCGGTAGCGTCCCTGCACCTACATTTTCACCAGTCAATGGTTGGCTGCCTAGCTCCCTAGGGGATATTAGGCACCTTCCCCTATGGAAGACTGCCTGAGTAATAGGTCCTAGTTGGCTAGTTTCCTGCTAAGATGCACCACTTCTGTTTTGCCTATACGTGTACTGACCTCTGTCTGTCTCTGGATTTGACCTCTTGCTACATGGTATGACCTCTGCCTATTCCTCATAGTCTCTGTCTTTGGTTTAGCCTGAACCCTCAGTGCTTCGAATCAGTGTCTCTTGATACTTGTGGGTCAGCAGTGTACTGAACAGAGACTGTTAAAAGAGGTAGTGGCCTGGTAGTTTGCCTGTAGCGGAGTCCAGATCCCTGTATATGAATTAAAGGGTGAAGACCAGAGGGACACTTAGATAACTCCCTAGCGCAGCAGATTCCCATACCCTACTGTAACATTCTCTACCAGTCATTTGAAATCATCAAAGGCTCGGGGGAAATTAATTCCCAGCTGACTATGTTGGAGCAGAAAGTATTTTTATATTTGAACTGACCTCTGTCTACCTCTTGCTACCTGATCTTACCTCTGCCTGTTCCTCATACTAACCTTCTGCTACCTGTTCTGACCCTTTTACTGACTTTGGATTGCCTGAACTCTGCCTGGCCTAACCTTGGCTTGTCCCTGTCTACGGTGCTTTGCATCAGTGTCTCTTGACCCCTGTGGGTCACAAACCTAAGAGTTTTCAAGAGTCAAAGGGTTCAAGATTGATGCCATAGCACAATAACAGAGCTCATGGTGGAGAGCTCCATTGGCACTAATCATATATGCCATATCCTTGTCAATGCTGTGTGACTGGTTAAAAGGAATAGTGATGAGCTGAAACTGATTTGCAACTCCGGACAAAGTACATTGACAAAGGTGGTGCTATATTTGATAAATTAGACAGGGTCAAGTGTAGTGATTCCTTCATTTTTGTGTGATCTGTTATGGTAGTCCCAGGTAGTCAGACACATGCTGCAAACACACTTCTGCTCTTCACCAGGTCATTGATATATGATTCTTATTCTTGTTATTTCTATAAGTAAGTCTTAAAAATTCATTTTTTTTGAAGGAAGCTGGTATCAGACAATTTATTTTAGTTGCAGCTGTATTGAGGTGCTCACTTGGGCTCCACACAACCCACCACCAACCAAATTGGCAGAAAATTCTAATATTATACAAATGGTCAGCTTTGTAGCAGACTTGGTATTTATTAATATCGCATATAATCCCAATAAAAAATGTATTTATATACCATAAAACACATAATATAAAAAACATAATATAAAAAAAACTTATAATATAAAAAATAACATACAAAATATATGTATCAACTGTCCTGCGACAATAATACTTTATGTCATCTGATACTCTCAGTCCCCTTTATATATTCAACTGCGGAGCTCTCACAGTAAATTCAATATATACTGAGGTTGCAGTTTTCTTCTTTTATCTAATATTTATTATATTGTATCACAATGGTTGTGTGCTTTCCAATTGCGTGAATAAACTTCCACAGTGTGCTTATTGTCACAGCTCCTTTGCGCCGAGTTACGGCCTTGGCTTGATTGAATACCGGAGTATACCCCCGCTACTTTGACCATCTAAATCCACGGGGATTTGGCTCTCGTTCACCACAGTAGTGGATCCTCAGGACTGCGGTAGGGGTAAGAAGCGCACAGCGCTGAAACTATTTGTTGCGCTAGAGGTGAGAAGCGCAAGTCTGTTATTCAATAAGGTCTATTGCTACAACTCATAGACGATAAATACATTGTATCCCCGCTATTTGGACCATCTCAATACCTTTCAGAAAAACAAGGGTCTGTTCTATCCTAATCCCATAAATTTTAATTGTGGCCGTCTGCATGAATAGTTTAATAGGGCACATTCACAAATGGCAATGGGAGAAGGTTCTGCATCAGGCTACCTCCTAGACAGGGATTGGTTTATAAAAAGGAGAGGTAGTCGAAGTTAATGCCTCCAGGGACACATATAGGGGACTTTTAACACTATTAAGATTACTATATGGGGCAAAACAACAAGAATATATAATGGTACATGTTTTATATATTTATGTTTTGTATGTTTAGTGGCCCTTTAAGGCTACATTTACCAAGTGGGCAATAATCCATGTGTATCAGGTTTAGGCAAAGCATAGCAGGTTTTTCCCTTTGTATATATTCACATATCTCATGGTATCTTCCATGATGATAAAAACACCTTTCATAATCTCCTGTGAGTTTAATCTCTAAATGAGAACGTATTTCCGTAAAAAAAAACTAATGGTGTTTCGGTATAAAAGAGAGGGATGAATCATACGCCTGTCATTGTACAGCATTAAGAGGGCTGAGCAGAGGTGAGTTGTAAAGTAGTACGCAATACACTAGCTTGCAGGGGCGGCAACGTCAAGCAAGCCATTGTCTATTTTAAGTTTATTGTGCTCGGTTAGAATCATGTGTGGCTGACAATTACCATTGTTACAATAGACTGGGTATTTACTTTACTTTATACCTATAATTGTCAAGCCATAGGTGCGCGTTTTAGCCCGCTACCCTGTTTCTAATAGATTTTATTCATGCAGAATTCCCTAATAAATCATATCGTCTGGGGGAGCATGGGAGCGGATTCACTCACCATGCTGCCGTTGCTTGGTGGCTGGGTCCTGCCTGGTTTTTCTTTGTCCTGCAGCCAGGGGGGGATTGGCCATAGACTTTACAGGGAAATTGCCCAGTGGACCGATGCCCAGGGGGCCTTCTGGGCTCTCCTCACGGCCGGCCAGTGGAAGTTTTTGGGAAGTATTATGTGATGGACTGTGGTATTTGGCTCTGTTGGGGTGGTATAATGTGCCACAATATGTTATTGATGGCCCTGCCTTCCATCAGTTTGGACCCAACTTCAAAATGTGGCCACTTCTAGTATTTTTTCCAGGGCCACTTTAAGTTCCCAGTCCGCCCATGCCTGCAGCAGCAGGACTGGCCACTTTAGTCCTGTGTTCCCCACTGGAGGCTGCTGCCTGCGCCTGGTTGCTTGGCCTCTTCCCTTGGTCAGTTGGGTGTGCGAACACCAATCCTCACCAGCCAGTGGCTGGACACCAGAGGGGAAATTAAGCATTACATGATGCCCATTGTATCAATGGGATGCTAGTGTACTATGTGAACATGATAGGTCCTCCAGAGACTTGCAGTATTTCATGTAGTAGTATGTAGAAAGTAGAGAATGCCTGACTAGTACTCTAGTGGTTGCTAAACTAAATTAAATGAATTGAAGGGGGTAGTCCTATATTGGGCAGAATTAATGTATAATATTTAATAAGGTGTAACAATTTCCATAAGTCTGTAATTTCCCTACTCATGTTAATGAGGGTGTAATGTGGTGGGACTGACTAAGGATGTTATTGTGACGTGGACCCCAGACTATTGGTGGGAATTTCTGCCTGTTAACTGTCATTTGCTTTTTACACAAAAAACGTTCAGCTATACCATCAATCACATTTTCAATCTTTCTGCAGCATACGTCTCAAAATTTTATTTAAAAACCCATGTTTTAGAAAATGCAAATCCACTGCCTTAGCAAAAATAACAAGAACCTACATTGTTCATATAGTTGCTAACCTCACGTACTTCATCTTCCCCATACTTTTTTTTCTAATTTGGACTCTCTTGACCCCTTTTTCGCCATGTAACCCAATCACTCTGGTCGGTTTCCATCCTGTATGTAGCGCTTCCTGTTCCTGTATCCAATCAAGCCCATGATACACGTCTCCTTTCTTTGCTTCAGCACCGTCCTTAACAATGGCAAGCTATTTTATAGCTCCTGCCACCCAGCTAGCTAGACACTTCCCTTTCACCGTCCCTGTATGGACATGACATTATAGGAAATAAGAAAGAGCTGCATGGACATGGTCATGTGACCACAGCTCAGAACGGATGATAGGAGAGTATAAAGGTACAATAAATACATTACAAAGGTACAGCTACTTTCAGAAATAATTATTTTACGGGATTTTAATGCAAATAGTGATAATACTGTTGATGTTGGTGACTACTGAAGAAGCACAACAATTAAATTAACCATCTTGTTTCTGTGGAAAACTACAGTACAATGTTCAAACACATCCAAGTGCCAACACCCTTTCGGAGATGGGAAACAATATATGACACTGACAATTAAAATGGATTGTGTCAGCTAGAGAATATTATAGTGTATATTTCCTTATGATTCCAAGTAGGAAACATAAAAAGGGAACTATGCTGCGCCAATAGCAGAGAAAAAAATCTAATAAAAGTAATTAAAAAGCATAAAAAGCCACCGTGTTTCCCAGGGGGTCTCCTTCTTCATAATAGGTAAGGCTACTTTCACATCTGCACTTTGTATTTACGTTCTTCTGTCCCGTTATAGGAGCAGAACGAAAATAACGGAAGTGACAGTTTCTGCACATAGCTGAAGCAAACAGAGCCTACATAACCCATTAACAATAATGGAATCCATTAGGTTTCCTTCCAGGAGAAGGTTTTTGTAGCAGAGAGGAAAGTCCTGCATGCAGGACTTTTCTCTCTGCTACAAAAACATTCTCCTAAACGGAAACCTGACGGAGAAAAACGGAAATCCATGGTGCATATGTGAAAGCAGCCTAAGATGAAGAGGGATCCCCATTGAAACATGATGCCGTTTTATGATTTTAACTTACTTTTAATAAATTATTTTCCTGCTAGTGGCGCAGCGTAATCTCCTTTTTTCTTACTTGGTAGATTCAGCGGAAAGGAGTGGCCAGTGAAGCAGGAGCTTCCCAGTGATATACCTTCTATCAAGTGTGGAGCTGGTAAGCCTAAGGGTCCATTCACATTACTGTATTTTCAGATCCAGATTTGATAGTTAAAGTGCAAGGATTTCAACTTTACTGAGCACAACAGTAATTACAATGATACATGGAGCCAAAAACAATAATAAAATACTAATAGGAGTTTGTTATAAACCACCTAATATAGCAGAGTCCACAGAAAATCTATTTCTAAATGAACTAGACGAGACGGCAAATCATAATGAGGTCGTTATTATAGGGACTTCAACTACCCAGATATAGACTTAGAAACTGAAACCTGTAAATCTCATAAAGGAAACAGGTTCTTGGCAATAACCGAAGACAATTATCTTTCCCAACTAGTTCAGGACTAGAGATGAGCGAGCATGCTCGGGAGCAATTTTCGACTAGTAGCGTACGCATTTTATAATCTGTACACTAATGCGTACGCATCTTATAAATTTGTACGCTAATGCGTACGAATTACAAGATGCGTACGCATTAGCGTACAGATTTGAAGATGTGTACGCTACTATTCGAAAATTGCTCCCGAGCATGCTCGCTCATCTCTATTCAGGACCTGACCAGAGGGACGGCCATACTGGACTTAGTATTAACCAATAGACCTGACAGAACAACAGATGTGCAGGTTGGGGGACACCTGGGAAATAGTGACCATAAAATAATAACCTTCCAACTGTCATTCAAAAGAGTGTTTCTTCAGGGAGGAACAAAAATATCAAAATTCAAAAAAGCTAAATTTAGCCAACTAAGAGAGGCCATAGGCCTAACTAACTGGGACAAAGTCCTCAAAAATAATAATATAGCCACAAAATGGGATATTTTTAAAAGCATCCTAATATCTAATTGTGAGAGGTACATACCTTATGGGAATAAAAGGTTAAGGAACAAGAAAAAAACAATGTGGATAAACAGAACTGTAAAGAAAGCAATAAATGACAAACAGAAAGCATTTAAATCACTAAAACGGGAGGGGAGCGAGGAAGCATTGAAAAACTATAAGGAAAAAAATAGAATATGTAAAAGACAAATAAAAACAAATAAATGATAAAAAGTATAAACCTGAAAGTGTCGGCCCCTTGCAGAGTAATGAGGGGAGAGTTGCAGAGAGCGATGAGGAGAAAGCAAGGCTACTAAATATATTTTTCTCCAGATGAAATGCAGAATATAAAAGTAAATTCCCCATTAAAAACGCCCTGTCTGACCCAGGAAGAAGTAGAGCTGCGTGTTAAAAAAAATTAAAATAGACAAATCGCCAGGACCTGATGGCATACACCCTCGTATCCTAAGAGAATTAAGTAATGTCATCGCCAGACCCTTATTTCTGATATTTAAGGACTCTATACTGACAGGGAGTGTTCCACAGGATTGGCGCATAGCAAATGTGGTGCCAATATTCAAAAAGGGTCCAAAAACAGAGCCTGGAAACTATTGGCCGGTAAGTTTAACATCTGTCGTGGGTAAACTGTTTGAGGGTTTTCTAAGAGATGATAACTTGGAGTACCTCAATGAAAATAAGCAAATAACTCCATATCAGCATGGCTTCATGAGGGATCGGCCATGTCAAACCAATTTAATCAGTTTCTATGAGGAGGTAAGTTCTAGACTGGACCGCGGCGAATCAATGGATGTCGTATATCTGGACTTCTCTAAAGCATTTGACACGGTACTACATAAAAGGTTAGTATATAAAATAAGAATACTTGGCCTGGGAGAAAATGTCTGTATGTGGGTAAGTAACTGGATAAGTGATAGGAAACAGAGGGTGGTTATTAATGGTACATACTCAGATTGGGTCACTGTCACTAGTGGGGTACCACAGAGGTCAGTATTGGGTCCTATTCTCTTCAATATATTTATTAATGATCTTATAGAAGGCTTGCACAGTAAAATATCAATTTTTGCAGATGACACTAAACTGTGTAAAGTAATTAACACAGAAGAGGACAGTACACTGCTACAGATGGATCTGGATAGACTGTAGGCTTCGGCAGAGAAGTGGCAGATGATGTTTAACACTGACAAATGTAAGGTTATGCACATGGGAAGGAATAATGCAAGTCACCAGTACATACTGAATGGTAAATCATTGGGTAACTCTGACATGGAAAAGGACCTAGGAATTTTAGTGAACAGCAAACTAAGCTGTAGAAACCAGTGTCAGACAGCTGCTGCCAAGGCCAATAAGATAATGGGTTACATCAAAAGAGGCATAGATGCCGGTGATGAGAACATAGTCCTGCCACTTTACAAATCACTAGTCAGACCACACATGGAGTACTGTGTACAGTTCTGGGCTCCTGTGAACAAGGCAGACATAGCAGAGCTGGAGAGGGTTTAGAGGAGGGCAACTAAAATAATAACTGGAATGGGTGGACTACAGCACCAAGAAAGATTATCAAAATTAGGCTTATTCACTTTAGAAAAAAGATGACTGAGGGAAGATTTAATAACTATGTGTAAATATATCAGAGGTCAGTACAGAGATCTCTCCCATGATCTATTTATCCCCAGGACTGTGACGAGGGGACATGCTCTTCCTCTGGAGGAAAGAAGGTTTGTACACAAACATAGAAGGGGATTCTTTACGGTAAGAGCAGTGAGACTATGGAACTCTCTGCCTGAGGAGGTGGTGATGGTACGTTCACTAAAAGAGTTCAAGAGGGGCCTGGATGTATTTCTGGAGTGTAATAATATTATAGGTTATAGCTACTAGAGATGGGTCGTTGATCCAGGGAGTAATTCTGATTGCCTGATTGGAGTCGGGAAGGAATTTTTTCCCCTAAAGTGAGAAACATTGGCTTCTACCTCACAGGGTTTTTTGCCTTCCTCTGGATCAACTTGTAGGAAAACAGGCCAAACTGGATGGACAGATGTCTTTTTTGGGCCTTATGAACTACGTTAGTATGTTACTATGTTACTATATTACATATATTTTATGATGGTCATTTTAAGAAGGCTCGATGTTTACAGATCTCAGAAGAGGCATAATAACATAACTATTACACACAAAGTAGTTGTTAAAGGGGTCGTCCTGGATTTTGACATTGTCTATCCTCAGATATCAGAAATCTTGCACCCCATTGATCAGCTGTTACATTGTAGCTTCAGTGTCAGAGGTCGGCACTAGAACTAGACATCTGGTAAATGCAGCACTGCTTCCATTCACATGAGTGGGAGTAGAGCTGCAGTTACCAACTATGTCTCCTACATAATGGATGAAGCAGTGTAGTTCCTTGCACAACTTCCCCCATCTGAGCTACAAGGTAACATCTGATCAGCAGGATGTCGGTCATTCATTTGATAGTGATGACCTATCCAAACAGAAGGAAGGCAGCACATGAAGTTATTAATGCAAAAAATAAAAAAAATGTTTCTCTGCTAGATTCATATCAAGCTGGCAGCTCAGGAGCATGTGTCCTTTCTGCTGCAGCACTCTTCCTATAACAGCTCAGGAGGCAGTTGAAGGATGGAACTGAGCACGTGCATCCACCTCAGCCAGGTGGACAGAGAAATAAGGAAAAGATTAAACAACAGGTGGCGCTATACATATATATTTCATTGAATAACTCAGGGGCTATACAAAATTTTTAATTACATGCAACTGCAAATCTATCCAGTGCTGGTTTGAACACCGCAGAATATTTTTTGCAGAACAACCCTTTTAACTCCTTCCAAATGTCAATTGTGCACACATATCAAGGGCTCCACTTCCTTTACCCTCCCCTAATTAGTTACATAGCTCCTCCAGCCCTGTTCTCTGGCTGCTCTCTAGTGTCCCCAGAGCTGTTACATATTACAGCTCTGACTGGACCCATTAACAGCAGCTCCTGAGGGTAAAATCCACAGCAGAAAAATCAGATGCAGAATCATCAGCTGAAGACAGGTATAATATTTTTTTGGTGGTGAAAACACTACCAAATACACTCCAGATACACCTCCTTCCCATCAATGTGTTTTACCCATTTCTCAGTAACTATTATGAGAAGTCACCATTAAATATGCTTCAGAGAAGTACCGTAAAAAGCCACTTCAGACATTTTTCAAATCAGCCGCTGAAAAAACTACCATAACCCCGAAACACAAACAAAACCAACACACAATTGTGCTAAAATGACATATCTTTATTAGTTCACATAATCACATAATATCTAAAACATAACTAAAATCATGAGTGAAGGATGGGAACAGCACAAATAACGGACAACTGGTGCCAGGTACTAAGTACCAAATATTATAGACATGATCACTTAGACATATTAGGCATATTAATACAAATGCAGAGGATAAATAGTATCCTAGTACAAAGGACTACGGTTAGTCGACTCCAATGGTAAAGTGCAAGTGCAATGTAAACCCAATGGAGATCACTATCATCAGTGCAATAATGGAGTAATACAATAAATCATGGTACCCACCAGTTGAACCGTGACCCCGACGTACGTTTCACCCTCTGGCTTCTTCAGGGAGTCCCTGAAGAAGCCAGAGGGTGAAACGTACGTCGGGGTCACGGTTCAACTGGTGGGTACCATGATTTATTGTATTACTCCATTATTGCACTGATGATAGTGATCTCCATTGGGTTTACATTGCACTTGCACTTTACCATTGGAGTCGACTAACCGTAGTCCTTTGTACTAGGATACTATTTATCCTCTGCATTTGTATTAATATGCCTAATATGTCTAAGTGATCATGTCTATAATATTTGGTACTTAGTATCTGGCACCAGTTGTCCGTTATTTGTGCTGTTCCCATCCTTCACTCATGATTTTAGTTATGTTTTAGATATTATGTGATTATGTGAACTAATAAAGATATGTCATTTTAGCACAATTGTGTGTTGGTTTTGTTTGTGTTTCGGGGTTATTGAATTTATATCCAACACACACCTATCGGTGTTAATGAAAAAACTACCAGTCAATAAAAAGCTCTTGGTCAATTACTCAGCAGAAAATGCCCATTTTCAGCTGCTGAATGAGCTCCATATTTTGCCCATGTGAACATAGAATGAGCTCATCCTTGCTGTCTCTCGTCTCTGGTTCCCTCCAGGCTGACATAATCCCCACAGTCACAGCAAACTCTCATGTGAGAGCCAACTCAACCCTGCCTGGTGACTGTCTAGACCTACACCGCTTCAGCGGCCGTCTGCACAGTGTACTTGCAAACCTCCCTCCTCCACAGTTTGCATTCCTAGCCCCAATTTGACAACCAGTTTTGCGTTAGTTCACCTGTGATTACTTGTTCTTGCTTCATAAACCAGCATTGTTCCTCCCCTTCAGAGGTTCACCATGTAACCCTCAGTGCAGCTTTCATCTGACCACAGTCACATCTTCCACCTCCACAGTTTAGGTCTTTTCCCCTATAATTTGATGGAATAGGCACCAGGCTTAATTGTCACACAGGCCAACAGCAGCTCCAAAAAAATATTGTACGAAGACCATATGTGTTCTCCCATATTGGCACCAAACCTCACCTTTTATCTACACCTCACTAATTCCCCAGCATGGTGGTGTAGTGCATCATTGGAAAATTCTACACATTAGAACCAGGTTCTTCTTGGGCCTACACTCCATTCGTACCTTTCTTTAAAGTGGCTGACAGCCAAAACCATCATTTTCACAGCCTGCCATTGTAGCCTGATATTGAGGCACTGTTGGGAATTGTGACAGGCTGTCTGGACAACCTGAAATGATAGGTTAGATAAGATAGATTAGATAGTTAAACAGATAGATGGATAGACAGACAGACAGATATATGAGATATGCAGCGAGCCCTGAGGAGCCGATACAGAGGATGGGAGTGGTAGTGGCACTGATAAGATGTTGTGTCACGGTGTACTCCCTCAGGCTGTCGCTCCGTTGGGTTGGTGCAGTGAAAAGGCGGATTGAAGGAATCAGTCAGAGGTAAAAGAACAACAAACAGCTTTCTTTAACCCCTTCATGCCCAGCGCCGTACTACTACTAAGTGACTTCCTAACAAGCGCCATACTACTACGGCGCGCTGATCGGTCGGGTGCAGGAGCTGTGGCCGCCTGATCAGCTGCAGGGGACCGGCTGTTCCCATTAGCCGGACCCTGACCCCCGTGCTGCATTAACCTTTGAGGTACCGCGGTCAACGCTGACTGCAGCACGTGCGATGTGTGGAGCGGGAGGGAGAGGCCACCAGGTCCCCGTGCTGTTGTGACAGGGACCCGATGGCTGGGAAGGCAGCCCGATGCCTTCCATAGGCAGCCCCCTGGATCTCACAGGCAGGAAGCTGTAAGTGTATTACAGTGTGTAATACACTTATAGCCAATGCATTACATTACAGAAGTATTATAATGTATTGTACAGGGGATCAAACCTCCAAAAGTTGAAGTCCCAGAGTGGGACAAAAAATAAAGTGAAATAAAAGTTAACAAAATAAAGTTTTACAAAAAAATTTAAAAATTCAAGTAAAAAAATCGTCCTTTTCCCAAAATAAAGTTAAAAAAAATTGTAAAAAATAGGGAAAAAAAAGAAAAGTAGACATATTAGGTATTGCCGCGTCCGTATTGACCGGCTCTATACAAATATCACATGATTTACCCAGGTGAACACAGTAAAAAACAAAACAAAAAAACAGTGCCAAAACAGCCATTTTTTGTCAACTTCCCTCACAAAAAGTGTAATACCAAGCAATCAAAAAGGCATATGCACCCCAAAATGGTACCAATCAAACCATCATCTCATCCCGCAAAAAATGAGACTCTGCCTAAGACAATCGCCCAAAAAATAAAAAAAATATGGCTCTCAGAAAATGGCAGCACAAAAACATGGCTGCATCTGCAACAACTTGCTGTATAAAAAATATCACATTATATGCCCCCTCAGGTGAATGCTGTAAAAAAAAAAAAACTATGCCAAAACAGCCATTTATAGGTCACCTACCCTCACAAAAAGTGTAACACCAAGTGATCAAAAAGTCTTATGTACCCCAATATGGTACCAATCAAACCGTCATCTCGTCGCACAAAACATGAGACCCTACCTAAGACAATCGCCAGAAAAATTTTAAAAAATGGGGCAGTCAGAAAATGGCAACACAAAAACAAGATTTAATTCTGTTCAAAAATTCAATTTACTATATAAAACTTAACAAAAATAAAAATAGACATATTTGGTATCGCTGCGTCCATAACAACCTGCTCTATAAAAATATAACATGATTTGCCCCTTCAGGTGAATACTGTCAAAAAAAAAATTTTTTTAACTATGCCAAAACAGCCATTTTTTTCACCTGGACTCACAAAAAGTGTAATACCAAACGATCAAAAAGTCTTGTGTACTCCAAAATGGTACCAATGAAAACGCCACCTCATCCCGCAAAAAATGAGCCCCCACATAAAGACAATCACTCAAAAAGTAAAAACCAATGGCTCCCGCAAACCATTCCATCAAAATCTGCGCTGCAAATTCCATATGGCCCTCCTGTTCTGAGTCCTGCAATGTGCCCCCACAGCAGTTTACCACCACATATGGGGTGTTGCCATATTCAGGAGAAAATGGGTAACAAATTATGGGGTGATTTTCTCCTGTTACCCCTTGAAAATGAAAAATTTGGGGCTAAAGCAACATTGTATTGGAAAAAATTAAACTTTTAATTTTTACAGCTAAGTGTTTCCAAATTCTGTAAAACGCTTAGGGGCTCAAAGTGCTCAGTACACCCCTTAATATATTCTTTGAAAGGTGTAGTTTCCAAAATGGGGTCACTTTTTGAGGTTTTCGACTGTAGGGGTACGTCAGGGTCTCTCAATTACAAAATGGTGCCTAAAAACCATTCTAGCAAAATCTGCCTCCAAAAACCATTGCACTTCTTTCCTTCTGACCACTGCCACGTGCCCATAGAGCAGTTTACCACCACATATGGGGTATTTCTGTAAACTGCAGACTCAGAGTAATATATATTGAGGTTTAGTTTGCTGTTAACCCTTGCTGTGTTGCAGGAAAAAAATTGATTAACATGAAAATATCTGCCTAAAAATGAAATTTTGAAATTTCGCCTCCATTTTCCTTTAATTCTTGTAGAACACCTAAAGGGTTAACAAAGTTTGTAATGTCAGTTTTGAATAATTTGAAGGGTGTAGTTTCTAAAATGGGGTCATTTATGGGTGGTTTCTATTATGTAAGCTCCTCAAAATCACTTATGTCAGAATTGGTGATTAAAAAAATGGTTTTGGAAATTTTGTTGAAAATTTAAAAAATTGCTTCTAAAGCTTTCGAACATCCAAAAACATAAAATGACATTTCCAAAATGATGCCGACATAAAGTAGACATATGGGGAATGATAACCATTTTATGAGGTATTACTATCTGTCTTAAAAGTAGAGAAATTCAAATTTAGAAAATTTTTGGTAAATTTGGGATTTTTTATAAATAAAGGAAAAATATATTGACTCAAATTTACCACTGTCATGAAGTACAATGTGAAGTAGAATGGCCTGGATAAGTAAAAAAGTTCCAAAGTTATTACCACATAAATTGACACATGTCAGAATTGCAATAAATGGCCTGGGCAGGAAGGTGAAAACTGGCCCGGGGTAGAAAGGGTTAAAGTGCAAATGGTAACAATAAAAAATACCGTTGGTAATAGTAACAATAATAAATATTGTTAACAATAATAAATACAAGATGCGGTCTTTGTCACCAGATGATGAGGTATGGTGGCTGGTTAGATGGCACCCACAAATAGGCTGATAGTCTCTCTCTCCTTCTTTAATACGGCTATTAAGCTGGCACATGTGATTGTAGTTGTCCACTATGTAATGCAGGCTTTCAGATTTGCCTATCCAGGCCTGGGGTGAAGAGTGTCTTAACTTGTTATCCCCCACCTTGCTAAGACTTGAAACATGATGACAGGTATCTTAACTCGTTATCCCCCACCTTGCAGCAGTGTCTGTAAAGCTTATTGTAGCTGGTCACGCTTTTGTCTGGAACACCGTAGCTTGATGGGTTTCAGCAGCCCTTGGACATTCCTGTTCCTCTGGAGCAGTGTTCCTCACAGTTGAGATGGATTTCTGGCCCCAAGGCCCTAAAGAGTGGGAGCTGATGGACATGCTCTCCCTCCTCATTAATCTAGCTAGATCTCATCACTTCTATCAAGGGCAGTGTGGGAGGTGGGATTGGAGTGGTTTGCTCCATTTCCAGTGTCCGCTATATGACATCTGCTGGTGTAATAGTACATGACATGAGTAAAATATTACCACAACATTATAAAGCAATTTGCTAATACTAGATAGATAGATAGATAGATAGATAGATAGATAATTACATATACATAAGGCACATTAAAGTAACTTACTAAGCAGCCTGTCAGCTACCTAGGATGTCCAATTAAAGAATCAGTTAACCAACAGCAAAGGATAAAACTGCAGTTCATATGCTGCTGAAGTGCCATAAGCTCCATCAGACCATCATATGGATGCATGAAACAAAAAGCGATTAGGAAGAATTCCTCAACATATTTACATATAACTTTATTTTCAGAATGAGAATGAAACCAGTGTGGCTGGTCTGGTGGAGTTGTCTCTTTTTGTGTGGACACTGTGGTCCTGGTGTTGTTATGCGGGTTACTCAGAAATGGTTGGACTACAGTAAGTAACCTCACACATACAGTAAAACAGTTGTCCTGTTTGTAGAAGTGATCTGTGACCATAGTTTAATACTGACATATTGTGTACCTAGTTTTGTCAGAAGGAAAAGAAGTTTTTCGACACATGCTTCAACATGACCATCTTCCAGATATTATTGGTTCTACACGTGTGTTTGGCCATGTTGACTATGCAATTACAGGGTAAGAAATAACAAGATAAAGGACAGCTACTTACCATCTGCATTTTATTACAGTATCAATATTTTATCCCTTTATCCCACAGAATAACTGTTGAAGAATTTGACACTTCTCATATTGAGGTTGTCCCAACACCGCCAACAGACGTTCATTTAAATGTTGAAGGTGCAATGGCCAAGGTGTTTGGCCAGTGGAGGGTTAAACACTGGTTAGTGTAAGTATAAATCTTAAGACAAATCTTAACATGAGGACTGCATATCTTTCTTAGTGAGCACATGCATTTCTCATGAAATCACCATTAAGGCATCTTAGGCTGCTTTCATATCTGCACAAGCTATTTCTGATATAGGAGCAGAAGAATGAAAATCATGGAAGTGCCAGAGAAAGCACATAACTGACACAAACATATCCGACGTTGACTATGATGGGATTCTTTGGGTTTCCATTTGGGTGAACGTTTTTATAGAAGAGAAAATTTTATTTACGCTAACAAATCTGTGATGGAAACCTCAAACAGATCTTCCAACGCTGATGTGAAAGCACCCTTATCTGTAGTATTTACTGTACGCTATTCCTACTGGAAATGTATGAATGGATAGCCATTTTTTACCATTGACCGTGTTATGAATAGGATGAGTCCCAACACTTTATTATAACTTCTACTGAAGTGATCAGAGTGCCTACTAATCAGACACCCAAAGCATGTGGCATACAATGTGCACCTCCCCTCTCTTAGTCAATAAGAGTACCTTACATACATAAAACACCAAAGATATGAAACCACACATGCAGTACAAATTCATCTTTTATTTGATCATAATTAAAATCTCACAATTAAAAAAAAAAAACTTACAAAAATGGGCAGTATGACTCACAATTCAGCCACAAACACCTAATAGGAAAAGAGGACAGTATGAAATCCACAAAGGCAAATGTAAATGCTACAGTGGATATGAGAGTATCGCCACTATAACCACAGTGTATTCTAGCCCCAAGTAGTCAATGCAGTACTGATTGGTAAAAAAAACATATATCAGAATTGAAGAAGTATCTGCTGTTTCAGACTATCACCAGGCTAGCAGAACACACATGCGTTGTTAAAAGGTAAATACTTGAAGATAGGAAAGTATACAAATAACCATTATAAACATTATTGCAATAAAGGTATGCTGGATACAGACCAGGTAACCCAGGAGATAACCAACACCCCACCTACATACATCCCTGTGTCCTTAACTACCAATATTCTGGACCCTTGGATGGGGCAGCGATTAAATTCTGGGCCTTTGACAAGCAATTTGGTCAATGTATGTGTGCCCACAAATTTAGCTTTAATATTACATCATACAGATTGATGGCAGGTTTTCAGATCTTAAAGTTTGTATTCTGTTTGTGTCCTCTTTTTACAGAAATGACAATGGCAATTTTTATCTCCGGGTCTCCGGAGTAACATTGAAAGCTCAGTTTACTACTTTAAAAGACTCAGCTGCCCGTCCATCGGTGTCTCTTTCTTCATGCAATTCTGAAGTGAAAGATGCCAAAGTGCACCTGTCTGGAGGAGCCAGGTAGAAAACCGATTATATAGTATTTGGATTTGTCTTCTTAATCTCTCCTGTTCCAAGGAAATGTACGTCTCATATTTCCCATAAGCGGATTTACAAAAATGTACAACGTACCCTATCTAGAAGTGTTCCTAAAAACACAATATGTCACAGGATTAGAATGTGTTCATAAAAAAAACCTGTTCAACAAGGATGAGCTGTCTGTATCCGAAATCTTTCTTACTCAGTTTTATATAAATATCTGATTTAATGTTGATGTTATTTGACCTGCTCTTACGTCTTACAGCTGGTTGTACAATCTCTTTACTGGCTTTCTGGAAAGGCCCATCAGAGATAACCTGAATAAAAAGGTAATATGCACATGATACCTTACAATTAATGGCTTATAGAGACTTCGCAGGAGACAAATAATGAATAAGAACTATTCTGTAAGCTTAGTATGAAAACTAAAAACATCCAGGGATATCATTAGACAACTTTGTGTCTTAACTTGACATCAGGGAGATATTTTATGTTGTAAACAGGAAAATGTATTTATTTTCATTGTATTCTCATGCAGAGGTACAACACTCATGCTAGTTACTGTCACACCAGCATAATGGTTACCAAATCACAAATCTCTCAAGGCTGGGGTCCTCCAGGGTCCAATTGAATGTTGCCATTCATTTAAGTGAGCCTATACCCTACAGCAGCATTCCCCACTCAGGCGTTATTCACAAGGCACCAGCCTCTTGTTTGTCAGTTTCCCAACTCTTAGGCCGCATTTGAAGGCTTTAGTATCGCGGGTCCGCAAAAATGCGATACCGCAATACTACAGGTGCCGCCCGGCGTGTGTTCCGCAATTTGCGGAACACACGGCCGGGCGTCCCGTTCAAAATGCCTATTCTTGTCCGCTGTTGTGGAAAGGAATAGGACATGTTCTATAATTTCTTGAGGAGCCGCGGCTCGGCAAGAATAGGTTCCAGCCATTGAAGTGAACCGGCCCGCACCTATTCCGCAATTTTGGAATAGGGGGTCTCTGTAGCCATTCGACTTCTACCTATTACACCAGACCACCCACTGCTGCATTTAAATGGTGTGCCACTTGATTTAATTTGGAATAGCTAAACACAAATCAACTTGAGAGTATATTCTCTATTTATAGCTCTTTTGCTCTGGATTTAGGTGCTGCCGTTCTCCACTTGCAGGAAGAGGGTCATTACAAACACTCATGTGGCTTCCTTACAACAGTCTGTCAAAATGACCAGTCTCCGAGGCTCTCTCAATCTCAAATGACAATGCTTTGATGCTGTCAATAACTGCTTGTCCTCAGCCCACTGGCCTGGCGTTGTCAACTGGAATTCAGGCCTGCTCACCACACAATATTAGAGTAGGTCTGTCTGACGCCATGTGCAGCGACCAGGCCGCAGGGGCGCGTGTGAGTGTGGGTGGCCCGATGGGTGCAGTAGTCATAATCATGGTTTTCTGGAGCTCCCTTGGCCAACATACAGTGGAGGGTGCACTGGTTCTTCCCTTAGGGACTCGTTCTGGTTCTAGGGTTTTCCTGCCTGATGGTGGTTGAGGTACCCTTGATGATGTTTTACAGGGTAAAGCAGGGTTCCCATTGTCGTGACACTAGCACCTTGAGGTGCAAATATAGGATAGAAATAAAGGGTCCAAGTTAACTGCAAACTATTCTTTGCTGAAGCTTCAGATGCAGACAAAACAGGACAGGTCTTACTTGCTATGGACCGGCTGATGTTCGACAGAAATGCAGTCTCCTCAGATGGTACAAGTCTCACAGCTACACAGATAACCATAGGCCAAACCGGTGTCTCTTTAGATGTTTTAAGCAATCTTCCTTATCCTGCAATTTACTAACTGACGTGAACACACAAGCAGAGGTGCATTGGCAATAAGGTGAGGTGAGTACCTCAGGCGGCGCCAGGTAGGGGTTAAGTGGGGGACAGCGGAAGGGCCATGGGCAATGAGGAAGCGCTCATCTCTGCATATTCTACTGAATCATTGTTCTTAGGACAGCGATACAGTTGAATGCTGTGGTGAGGCACGGGAGCAATGTCTCCCTACCAAACTGTTCCCTCTAATAGTCTTTAGTCCTAGTTCCTGTAGCCTACCAGAGGCCAGTGTCACCTCATTGCTGACAGCAGAAAGGAGAAAGGAGGTTAGCATTTGAGTTTATTATTTTTATTTGGCGATGATGTGCCCAAAATGGGCATCGCAGTGCGCATGCCCCATCCCGGCGAGAGACGCGGGATCTTGCATGCTAAGAAGGACGACCCGAATGAGGTACATGGCGGGCGGAGGCAGTAGCGGGGGCGGAGATTTTATGTAAAAAAGGACTGGAGCCCGGGCTCCAAGGCACTAAACGCCGCCTCCGGGCACTTGCGGCGATTCATTAGCATATATTTCAAACTCCGTTTTTGGGACTTCTAAAACACCGAGGAATGCGCCAAAGGTAACATTACTGTTGTTACAACATGTGCTATGGGCATGTTTATGTACTTTATAGGGGCCTAGGAGGTGACAGACTCCCTTTAACTATATTTGTGTACTGGCACACATTGTAAGGGGGGATTATTTTATTGGCAAACATAATAAGGTGTCATTTTCTTGTACTGGTACTCAGTATAAGGGGGTATTTTTTGTACAGGTGCACATTATAGGGGGGATCATTACTAATGGGGGCACTATTACTTCTGGGGGCAAAATGAAGGACATTATTACTATTGGTGGGATTTTTGGAAGGACTTTTACAGTGGGAGGTACCCTTGCACTATATAAACTTTGCACAATTATTTTTGGAGGACACTATAAGTGTCAGACACTATTTGCTGGGCACAGTTATTATTTAGGGCACTATGTGCCAATAATTATTGGAAGGAGCACTATCTGTGTGGTACTAGTGTTTTCAGGTTGACTGTTTCTGCAGCATAGTTTTGGGGAGCACAGTAAGAATAGTATTAGGGGTAGCAGGATGGGGTGTTCAGAAGATGGAAGAGTAGGAAACTAACTTGTCTGTTTGTCAAATTCTGCAGAGACAAGAGATGGATGAAAAAAAATCATGGTGTCTGGTTTGAATGGAGAAGATAAGGAAAGAGGATGTCTACATCAGAGGAGATGTCACTGGATGTAAGAGGTACAGTATGTGATGCTGTATTACCCTGTGTGTTCTGTGGCGTTGTATGTAATGTTTTCCAAGTATGCCTTTAACAGTATGGCTGGAGGGAAGGGCTTAGGTTAAGAATTTAACATGAGGGACGAAGTTGAAATTTTTGCCTCAGGCAGGAAAAACGCTAGGTGCACCCCTGCACACAAGCATCCAGGCATTGGGGTGTATACTTTAGGCTACTTTCACACTAGCGTTTCTTTATTCGAAAAAAACGCTTCAGTTTTGTCCCCATTCATTGTCAATGGGGACAAAACTGAACTGAAGACAACGGAATGCTCCTGAAAGCATTCCGTTCCGTCTTCAGACCGGAGAACAAACCGCAGCATGCTGCGGTTTGCTCTCCGGTCCAGGCATCCGCACCAAGACGGATCCGGAATGACCCCCAATGGAAGTCAATGGGGACGGATCCGTTTGGTGTGGACACACCAGTAATCCGGATCTGTCCTCCATTGATTTCCAATGGGGGGTCATTCCGGATCCGGCATACATACACACAGACTACATACAAACAAACATACAGACATACAGACATACATACATACTCACATACTCCCGGGACGCCGGCAGCAGGTCTTCACGCGCCTCCTGCACGCTGCGATGACGTTTCCCCACTGCGCCCAGCAGAGGGCGCTGTGGGGAATCGTCATCACTGCGCGCAGGAGGCGCGTGAAGACGTTCTGCCGGCGTCCCGTGAGTATGTATGTATGTCTGTATGTTTGTATGTATGTCTGTATGTTTGTTTGTATGTAGTCTGTGTGTTGTTTTAATGTGTGTCATGTGTGGGGCCGGAGCGCTGCTCCGGCTCCACACATGTATAGCGTTAGCACGGATCCGTCGGCACCCTTTAGGTGCCGGATCCGTGCTAACGCTAGTGTGAAAGTAGCCTTACTTCTGGCAACCAACAGGGCAGGCAAACTCCTCTGCTTCATTCTTTGAACAGGTTGCTGTATTTACAGTACACTTCCACATGATCCACATTGGGATGCGGAGATTCTGATAGTGGGATAAACTATATTTTGGTATGCTCAGGCACCAAAGGCAACTCCTGAACCTGGATGCTGTAGAGTCGATAATTCCTTTTAGACAAGTTACCGCTACTGGACTTGAACTACACTTCTCTGTTACATCTGGACTGCTTCTGGCAGTTCTTTTTTCCTTCAGACCACCCCCCCTGACTGGGTCCAGGGGTTGCTAGGGTGTCAGCTTCACATCTCTGTGCTTGCTCTAACACTGCGCTGTCTCCCTCTGACTGAATTGGCTTAGACTCAGACTGCTTCAAACTACTCACTGATCTGCTCACTGACTGTGCACGATGCTGACTCCCTTGTGGCCTTATATAGAGGGTGACACCAGCCCCATCTAGTGGTGGCTGTGAGATATGGCCTATCAAGTGCTTACAGAAATACGCAGTGAATGGTGACACATGACATGGTGACAATATTCTTTTGCACTTTGCAGTATACATGACTTCTAGGGGCAGGATGCTGCACATGTTTATCTCATAGCACAACTACAGGCACCAAGTTGTACCAGAGTCTGCTCACTGGGGACTATTAGCTTTGATTGATTGACATCAAGATGTCTCTTGTGGTCACTGAACACACACTCAGTCCCTTATTCAATACCTTGCTACAGTAGTTTACTTCTAGGGCTTCACCAATATCTCATTTTTTTAGCAGCTGCTTTGCTTGAAGCAGTCTCTACTGGGGCTGTCCTTTTATCAGGTCATTTATTTGGGAAACTCTCCATACCTAAAGCTTAGTTGCTGTGTCTTTTGTCAATTTGGCCTCAGCCAACAGATACACTAACCTCCTACTTTTTATATGGACTTGGAGCTACAGCGCCATCTGGTGGCAACCACTTCAAGCATAATTACAATACCCAGGATTGTTTACAAACATAATCAACAGAGAACACAATTTAATTTGCCCTTAGAACTGGGCTATATTTTGTAAAAATTTAAATCTCAATTTTTTCAACTTAAAGGGGTTCTCCGAGTTATATATATTGATGTCCTGTCCTCAGGATAGGTTATCAATATCAGATCGGCGGGGGTCCGACACCCGGCAACCCCGCGGATCAGCTGTTTGAAAAGGAGGCGCGCGCTGGATCAGTGCCGCCTCCTCTTCACTGTTTACATGCTGGCCGACACAGGGGTAGTGGTGAGTAGGTGTAATTACACCTCACCGCCCCATTCATTTCTATGGGAAGAATCGCTTCCACACAAGTCTATGGAAGTAATTCTTCCCATAGAAATGAATGGGGCGGTGAGGTGTAATTACACCTACTCACCACTACCCCCGTGTCGGCCAGCATGTAAACAGTGAAGAGGAGGCAGCGCTGATACGGCGCGCGCCTCTTCTTCAAACAGCTGATCGGCGGGGGTGCCGGGTGTCGGACCCCCGCCGATCTGATATTGATGACCTATCCTGAGGATACGTCATCAATATATATAACTCAGAGAACCCCTTTAAGGACAATTATCAATTTTAATATTGCTTTTCTTGTTTGTTTGTTTTCTATGGCAATCCTATAGAAAATGAATGCAGCAGTGGTGCTTATGCTTGATGTGCTTCCTCATCAGGATAGGCCATCAATATTAGATATGTGGGAGTCTGACTTTTGGCAACCCCACTGAACAGCTGTTAAAAGGGGCAATATCTATATTTCTAGGATGCCTTGTTGTTATGCTATTATGAATAGTGCCTCTATAGGGCCCCTGTTGAAATCTTTTAGTGAACTTACCATTACCACCTCCTCAGGCAGAGAGTTCCACAGTCTCACTGCTCTTACCGTAAAGAATCCTCTTCTATGTTTGTGTAGTGTAGCGAGCGCTCTCATGTACTTGATACATATCACCCTAGGGGGACACAGGGCATAGGTCTCCAGCAGTAATAGAAGCGCTGTTTATGCGCTTAGGGGCTGACTGTGATTCCATCTAGCTAGACTAGAATTGTGTGATTCGGCACCAGTGGATTTGTCTTGATATATGCAGGATACCATAAATCACTGCTATTCATCCAATACACCACTGGGAGACATTACTGTGCTAGTTTGACACCGCATACGTGCCATCACACAGGACACAGAATCAAACTGCACCGGATATGACGACACATTGGGGTCCTAAAGATATCTCAATATCCAGTACTGGGTCTGAACTGGACGCTGAACTACTGCCTCCATAAATTCTGGCCTGATATATTTTTTTATCCCCCTGTCTGCTGGGGTTTGTTTTGCTCTACATTTATACAGTGCCTTGCGAAAGTATTCGCCCCCCTGGAACTCTTCAACCTTTTGCCACATTTCAGGCTTCAATCAAAAAGATATAACATTTAAAATTTTTGGTAAAGAATCAACAACAAGTGGGTTACAATTGTGAAGTGGAGCGAAATTTATTGGATCATTTAAACTTTTTTTGTAATAAGAAAACTGAAAAGTGGGGCGTGCAAAATTATTCGGCCCCCTTGCATTATACTTTGTTGCGCCACCTTTTGCTGTGATTACAGCTGCAAGTCACTTGGGGTATGTCTCTATCAGTTTTGCACATCTAGAGACTGAAATTCTTGCCCATTCTTCCTTGCAAAACAGCTCGAGCTCTTTGAGGTTGGATGGAGAGCATTTGTGAACAGCAGTTTTCAGCTCTTTCCACATATTCTCAATTGGATTCAGGTCTGGACTTTGACTTGGCCATTCTAAGACCTGGATACGTTTATTTTTGAACCATTCCATTGTAGATTTTGCTTTATGTTTGGGATCATTGTCTTGTTGGAAGATAAATCTCCATCCTAGTCTCAGGTCTTTTGCAGACTCCAACAGGTTTTCATCCAGAATGGTCCTGTATTTGGCTCCATCCATCTTCCCATCAATTTTAACCATCTTCCCTGTCCCTGCTGATGAAAAGCAGGCCCAAACCATGATGCTGCCACCACCATGTTTGACAGTGGGGATGGTGTGTTCAGGGTGATGAGCTGTGTTGCTTTTACGCCAAACATATCGTTTTGCATTGTTTCCAAAAAGTTTGATTTTGGTTTCATCTGACCAGAGCACCTTCTTCCACATGTTTGGTGTGTCTCCCAGGTGGCTTGTGGCAAACTGTAAACAAGACTTTTTATGGATATCTTTGAGAAATGGCTTTCTTCTTGTCACTCTTCCATAAAGGCCAGATTTGTGAAGTGTTGGACTGATTGTTGTCCCATGGATAGACTCTCCCACCTCAGCTGTAGATCTCTGCAGTTCATCCAGAGTGATCATGGGCCTCTTGGCTGCATCTCTGATCAGTCTTCTCATTGTTTGAGATGAAAGTTTAGAGGGACGGCCGGTTCTAGATTTGCAGTGGTCTGATACTCCTTCCATTTCAATATGATCGCTTGCACAGTGCCCCTTGGGATGTTTAAAGCTTTGGAAATCTTTTGGTATCCAAATCTGGCTTTAAACTTCTCCACAACAGTATCACGGGCCTGCCTGGTGTGTTCCTTGGTCTTCATGATGCAGAACCCTGAGACTATCACAGAGCAGGTGCATTTATACGGAGACTTGATTACACACAGGTGGATTCTATTTATCTTCATCAGTCATTTAGGACAACATTGGATCATTCAGAGATCCTCAATCAACTTCTGGAGTGAGTTTTCTGAACTGAAAGTAAATGGGCCGAATAATTTTGCACGCCCCACTTTTCAGTTTTATTATTACAAAAAAAGTTTAAATGATCCAATAAATTTCGTTCCACTTCACAATTGTGACCCACTTGTTGTTGATTCTTCACCAAAAATTTAAAATGTTATATCTTTTTGTTTGAAGCCTGAAATGTGGCAAAAGGCTGAAAAGTTCCAGGGGGCCGAATACTTTCGCAAGGCACTGTAAATGAGATATTTTATTAGGATCCCTATTATACCCTCCCACAAGTGTGACCACCTTATGTCTAGAGAGGTCACAACACTGCACAGGTGTTTATGAATGGAAGGATTGGTTACCTCCTAATCCTGTAATTGGGTGCCACCTATTTTTAGCAAATTTGCAATACAGTAAGCATTTGTTATTTTTCTTTTTAGCATCTTTACAGGCAGTAATATGTTCAAAATATATACGCACACCCTATTATCGAACTACCGTAAACCTATTATGAATAGTCTTAGGTTTTAATTGTGATATTTAAGGGGTTTCTGGGTTCAAAATATTGATGTCCTGTTCTCAGTAGAGGCCATCAATATGAGATTGTTGGGGTCTCACTCAAAGCATCCTCCCCCACCCTTACTGATCTGTTGTTTGCTGGTTCATTTTTTGTCTGTATGCCATCTACATAGTAGTGGCAGTGCAAAGTATTGCAGCTTCCTTCCTTTCACTTGCACATGGTCTCAATATTGTTTACCTACATGTCATCTACTTAGTAGTGCACTTGAATGGGACAAAGGAGCAATACCCTGCCCTCTGCCAGAACAGCATGCTGGAACTAATAATGGCAGTGTGAAACAGGCCTAAGATGGTCTGTGCATAATACTAACTATCCTTGTTGGTATGTTTCTCAGCTCTGTCCAAGAGTGAATGAAGTAATTAAAATTCTTCAGAAGGAGTTGGCCACGTTTCAAGGTTAGTTTTAAAGACCCTTTTTCTCTTACAGATGCTATTAACACTATGGTAAATGTAAAGAACTACATTTTTATAGGAGATACCGCTAAAATATGATCTTTTTATTGTTATGACGCAGGTACATTACTGTGCAATTGTTAAACCAAAAATTTTCAAGCATGCCAGAAATATACTAAAGTTGGCCATACACCTTTTGGTCACATGCTCATTAGGCTGAAAATTAGCACCATCTATACAATTGCTTGTAAAGGGGGCTGATTAAAGCAGGCCTTTTTGGCTAAAAAAAAACATGGCACTGGGTCCAGGGACCTTACAATATGTCTTTGGTTCCACCAGATTTCGGTTGCACCAAAGCAACTCTTGCCTGTCCTACTATGCCCTATGTGTCTCTGGGAGGCTACTCCCCTCCACAACCTGCACCACCTATATGCCATGAGCTGAGAACAGTCAGTATGGATGATACTTTTTGCCTCCACTGGTACTCATGGCTGCAACTCAACTACCTTTTTGGGAAGCATATTTCACATTACTCAGAAACAGGGGAGCACCCAGGAATTTTTTATAGGGGGGTCCGAAAAGTAAAAAATGCAACGCGCATAGCTCGCTGTGACGATTTTTTTGCCCTGCCCATTTCCTAAAGCTCCTCCCAGAAGAGAAAATGTAGCGCACATAGTGCGCCGTGCAAAAAAATAGGCCCCACCCATTATTATAAGCCCCTCCTAAATATAACAGGCTACTCCCAACAAACACTGTACAGCTGAAATGATATCTTTGAGCCCCGGCTCCACACAGCATACGGAGAGGGGAGGACGTGTCCTGGCTGCACTGCCTGCTTCACATTATACAAACACATACAGCCATACAGCCAGGAAGCTCCTCCGCTCTCCTCCCTCCCCAGATCTTGCTCAAGGCCTCTGGTTCCGCCCCACCATCTGCCACCCTCCCGTGGCCTACTGCCCCCTTTGGTTATCCTCACCCAGCTCTGAATCCTCCTTCTGCAATTGGCAGGGGGAGGAGCCGGAGCATCTCCTCTCCTACATAGTGCAACATACCTCTTACATCCAGTGATGTCTCCTCTGATGTAGACATTATCTTTCCTCATCTTCTCCATTCGGACCAGACCACCGTGATGATTTTTCAGCCATCTCTCGTCTCTGCAGAGATTAGTTTCCCACATTTCCATCATCTTCACATCTTCTGAACACCTCATCCTGCCACCCCCGCTGTGCTCCCCCATACTATACTGCAGAAACTGTCCCCTCAAAAATACTACTACCACACAGATAGTGCCCACTTCAATAATTATTGGCACACAGTGCTCTAAAAAATAACTGCGCCCAGACACTAATAGTGTAAAGATAATCCCCCCAAAATAATTGTGCGACACTGATACTATGCCAGGGTGCCCCCCAAAAGTAACAGTGCTCCCCAAAATTTCACCAATAGAAAAAATTCTCTGCCAGAGCACACTTAGTAGTAATGATGTCCCCATAGTGCCCATACTAGTAATCATGTTCCCCATAGCCCCCCAGTAGTAGGAAAGCTCACCATAATACCCCAGCTTAGTGCCCGCAGTTCAGCTAATGTCCCCATAATGTATACCAGTATAAAATACCCCTATATAGTGCCCCAGTAAATGCCCCCATAGTGCTCCTCTCCCCCATAGTGTTCCCCATAATATGCCAGTAGAAAATGCCCCTTCTTACTGCCCCCATCACATGCCCCTATAGTGCTCCTCTCCCCCATAATGTGCCAGTAAAAATTGCCCCCCTTAGTGCCAGATGCCATAGTGCCCCCTAAAATGTGCCAGTAAAAAATGCCCCTTTAGAGCCACCAGATGCCCCCATAGTGTCGCTCTCCCCTATAGTACCTCCCATAATGTGCCAAAAAAAAAATTACCCCTTAGTGCCAGATGCCTTAGTGCCCCCCCATAATGTGGCATTAAAAAAATGCCTCTTTCGAGCCACCAGATGCCCCTTTAGTGCCCCCAAATGAGGCCCCTATAATGCCATTAGATGCCCCATAGTGCCGCTCTCCCGTATCGTGCCCCCTATAGTGTGCCAGTAAAGAAAATGCCCCTTTAGAGCCACCACATGCCCCCATAGTGCTCCAATCCCCATAGTGCCCCCAAATAATGCCAATATAGTGCCAAATGCCAGTAAAGAAATGCCCCCACAAAATGGCCAGTGAGAAATTGCCAGGTGCCCCCATTATGTAGCATCTATTAAGAAAAAAACCCCACACTAATTTTTACCTCCATCAGAAGCGATGCGATGCAGGCCTCTTCTGGCCTGTGTCCCTGCTGTGTGCTGGCTCAGGCGGCGCGATGATAATGATGTCATTGTGTCGCCTGAGCCTGCGGCCTATCAGAAGAACAGGAAAGGGAGCAGGGGCTTACCTAGAATTGACTGGTCCCCACAGCAAAATTTTGTATGCCCCCCCCCTTCCTCCATGACTATCCTGGCATCGCATGTGTGCATATGTAAGGGAGGTTTCAGATTACGTTTTTGCCATCCGTTCAAAATATTGGTTGGAAAAAAAGGATACCAAAACGTAGCACACCACCACGATTTTGTATATTGCAAAGTCAGTAAAACAAAAAGTATACGTTAACCTTATTTACCTTATTTTTCGCTTTATAAGACGCACCCCAGATTTTAGAGTAGGAAAATGAGAAAAAATATTTTTCATCAGACCTCATATCAGACTCCCCATAAATTTCAGGACATCAGACCCCCATCAGACCTCTGATCAGCCCAGTGTGCCTCCATCAGACCTCAGATCAGCCCATTGTGCCCCCATCAGACCTCAGATCAGCTTGGTGTGCCCCCATCAGACCTCAGATCAGCCCAGTGTGCCTCCATCAGACCTCAGATCAGCCCATTGTTCCCCCATCAGACCTCAGATCAGCTTGGTGTGCCCCATCAGACCTCAGATCAGCCCAGTGTGCCCCCATCAGACCTCAGATCAGCCCAGTGTGCCTCCATAAGACTTCAGAACAGCCCAGTGTGTCCCCATCAGACCTCAGAACAGCCCAGTGTGCCCCATCAGACCTCAGAACAGCCCAGTGTGCCCCCATCAAACCTCAGAACAGCCCATTGGGCCCCCATCAGACCTCAGAACAGCCCAGTGTGCCCCATCAGACCTCAGAACAGCCCAGTGTGCCTCCATCAGACCTCAGATCAGCCCATTGTGCCCCCATCAGACCTCAGATCAGCTTGGTGTGCCCCCATCAGACCTCAGATCAGCCCAGTGTGCCTCCATCAGACCTCAGATCAGCCCATTGTTCCCCCATCAGACCTCAGATCAGCTTGGTGTGCCCCATCAGACCTCAGATCAGCCCAGTGTGCCCCCATCAGACCTCAGATCAGCCCAGTGTGCCTCCATAAGACTTCAGAACAGCCCAGTGTGTCCCCATCAGACCTCAGAACAGCCCAGTGTGCCCCATCAGACCTCAGAACAGCCCAGTGTGCCCCCATCAAACCTCAGAACAGCCCATTGGGCCCCCATCAGACCTCAGAACAGCCCAGTGTGCCCTTAGCGTTACCACCGCCCGCAATAAGAACCAGGGCTGCGCGCCTGTGGCGATCGGTGGTGCGGCCCTGAGGCATAAAAAAAAAAAGAAAAAAAGTTAGTGAATGGTTCTAGGGGGGGTACATATATATACATTGGCTAATAACAACAGTATAATTGTAACTACTCTATAACCCAGATTACATTTTGCTTGCAGAACAAAGGGCATCATTTATTTTGTAGGAGGTGGCATGACTCACTTATAGAGATGAGTGAATCGAGTCCTTAACTAATAGAGTCAAATCCTATTTTTTTGCCATTCAGTTTGGGTAGATTTCTCAAAATGGCATCAGTAATTTTTCAGATCAGTAGACAGTAGACAGGAAAAATGAAGAGAAACGATCACATGATCCCAGGCAGTGTGTGTGTGTATATATATATATATATATATATATACACACACAGTCACACCGGCAGGCATTTGTTGCCAAAAAAGTGAACATTTTTTTAAACATTTTTTTAAAGATAAAAAATTCTACAGTGCAATTTATTTTTTAAGAGGCTGTTTGTAACCACCAGCAGCCATGCGTTTACCCATAGCCATATATGTGGCTGTCACAAGATTACTAATGCTGGTTTGATGTGAGAGCTTGAAATGGGTTGCATACAGTCCTAGGAGACACCACAATGTCACCATGTCATCCACAACTTTTAGGGTAATTAGAGCACTTTTGATTCAGACCCAAATTGAATTGCCCAACCAATTTGTCCAAATTGAATCCAAATTGAATTTCAAGAAATTTGCTCATCACTACACACTAAGGCCCCTTGCAGACGAGCAGGAGACACGCGTGTCTCCCGCAACGCATCTGCAGGGCTGGACTCCTGGCACTGACAGGGATTGCATAACATTATATTGATTTATGATGCTATGTAACCCTTACAGTACTGGAATGTAATGGATAACAGTAACATAATGCTGTCACTGTTATCCATTACATTCCAGTACTGTAAGGGTTACATAGCATCATAAATCAATATGATGCTATGCGAACCCCGTCAGTCTCCCGCTCGTCTGCAAGGGGCCTGATACTTGTATTCTAACAACTCAACTAACAACAGCTCTTTACTGTCTCTCATTGGCCCACAAGTGTTCTCACTCAGTAGCTTGTATGAACAGGCCACTCAGCAGGCTTCTGGACAACCTGTCTCTCACTATCAACTAAGGTCTGACACACAGATATACGAGATGGCAGACTTCAAAATGGCCGCCATGGTCACCACCCATCTTGAAAAGTTTTCCCCCTCTCATATACTAATGTGCCACAAACAAGAAGTTAATATCACCAACCATTCCCATTTTATTTAGGTGTATCCATATAAATGGCCCACCCTGTAGTTTGAAGAATCAGGCCAGAAGTAAATGTATAATAGTAATGGTGGTACTTGGTGATAGTTGTCTGACCCTCACTCTGCAGCATTGTCTTTAAAGCTGTATTTTGCTGATCACTCTGCTGTCTTGTCTCTCAAGTGTTCTTGAGGCTGGATTACGTTGTCCTCAAAGGAGAAAAATATCTGGTTCCTGAGTTTTCCTCACAGGGGAATAAGATATGGTCCTGGGGAGTGGGAGCTCTGACATGTGCTTCCTCATTCCCCCACTATCCAAACATGAACTCTATTCTCCTCGCCTTTATGTGTCTGATTAGACTGAAATGCCCCATGGCAGGTAGTTGGACCAGCCCACTCCAACTAAGAAGGGAGGAACAGGTTGGTAGCCCTGTTTCCTGCTAACCATTCCCAATCATTACCTCTCCTACTGGAATAAATGGCATAGCATCATATTACATAACATTAAACAATTACAGATAACCTTAAGTCCAGGGTACTGCATACAGACCACACAATTTCTTTTGTGAATGTCTTCCTCTACAATATGATTTCTTGACCATTATGTGCTAGACATTGCATTTTATCCCCAGGTTACCTTTCCCATCTTTTCAATTTAGACATTCAATTTTGAGGTGGGTCACAGTTTTTGTCGAGGGTTGGGTAGCATGTCACAATGTGTAACCATTTCATAGCCTTTTAATTTCTGAAACAAGCAGAGACATGTTATCTGGCGTGACTGAAATAAGGCCGAGAACATGGGGAGAAAACCTTTAGTACAGAACCTATTCTGGAATGCATTGTATTTGATGACTCACTATGCAGAAGACAATAATCATGAGTTTAAGTGTTACTTATGACTGACTATATGGAGAAATTATTTCCCACCCATAGAACAGGTGAGTTTTGTTTATCTTGAAATGTAGCAGGACTGAATCTGCTGTATTAGAGAAATGTGGGAACCTTTAGCTACAGACCTAACTCACAGGCATGTCTGAATTATCACCAGATGCTTCATCGCTTGAGTAGAAGGGGTTTTCCAGGGATTTGACTCCTCTAAGGACCCCTGCTCTTCGGCCCTTTGAAGATGCAGTGGTGCTCCAATGAGTGCTGTGGCCTCTTCCTTCATATCCATATGTCACATGGCCTTTGATCTCAGTCCCATTCAATAAAGAGTATACAGAGTTATAACACTGTATTGGGTATAGTATGAAAAGGCCACAGCCCTCATCAAAGCACAACAGCAGCCCCTTCAAAGGGCTGAAGCGCAGGGGTGTTGGGAGTTGGACCTCCACCAATCAAATATTATCTAGACAACAAGCCATTAGTATTGAATTTTCAGAAAAACACTTTAATATTACAGACCAGCGTCCACTGCAACATTTTTACAGGGGCATGAAGAAAGAACAAGAAAGTCACATCAGTCTAATTCCTATTCTTGGAGTACCCCATTTTTCTTGGAGAGCAGCTGCTGGACTTCCCACAATCCAATCTTGTCCCCCTGCACTAATTCCTCTAGTCCATGCTTAGCTTGAATTGTTTCCTACTCTCCAAGGCACTCAAACTCCCATAAACATATTACCTCCTTCAACCCCTTGTTATGAGATTACTACGGGCAACCACAATATCATATTAGTTCACACTTCTCCTCCATAATCGTAATAACAAATCAATCTGGCCGGAATAGGCCTCTAGCCTAACCCATGGTATGCCATATACTGTAACTCACCAAGGTTCATTATTCAACACTACAATTTGCATCTATCTTCCATCGCCAAACACTAGAGGTTGAGATCACAGCCACATGATATACAGCGCTCATGATAGTACAACAGCCTGTCAATCTCTTTAAATAACTTTCACATGTCTCCTACACCAAAACTCAGGGTGGGCCAATAATAACAACTGCCGACATTGCCATAAGTCCAAGGGGGGTTCAATGATGGAGGCGGCGGTATCGCTGTTCCCCACCATTGTGCCCGCTACATACAAAGAAATGCTCTTTGTGACAAAGTAATTCGTCACAAAGCAAATTTCTTTATGAAATTCAGCGAAGTAGCCGGATCGAATTTCTGATGACTTTGTTCAACACTAATTGATATGATCAAATATTCTGCATTAGAAAAGAAGTGGCACTTCCAACTGAGTTATTGTTATTCATGACCCAATCTGTACACTAGTTATAACAAACAACCTACCATCAACCATACCAGGAGGTGAACCATCTTTCAATACGTACCAGTGCCAAGGTTCAACAAAAAAACAAAAATCACTCAAATAAAAGGTAATACATTATAATCCAAATGTAATCCCTTAGGAGGTTGTGTGTCCAATTTCCTAATCCATAACAGTACCTTTTTCGTCAACAATTTTTGTCGCCCCCCCCCCCCTCCACGCAATATACCATTTGACATTTGTATTGCGGCGTATTGTGTCCTGCTTCTACAAAAAGGTAATGATTTATCGATTTCTTTCTCGATTGTCCTTCCCACAGTCAGTCTTCTTATTAACAATGATGTGTTATGTATGGATGTGCATACTGTATGTTTCTGTGTGTATGTGACCTTTTATACATACAAGTCAAAATGATACTGTCCTATACTGTATAACGCTAAAGTTTACATAGCACCAACATATTCTATGACACTTTACTATTACTACTTTACTATTGTAGGAACAAACAAGCAAAATGACAAATGATTGAAACAAACAAACAATGAGATAAAGGTAGAGTGACCTAATGGGTACATGGAGCTAATTTTGTTCAGAGGAGCAGTCCCTTGTGGCTGCAAAGGGAAATAAAGGTAAAGCTACCCGAACCAGTCACCAGCCACACAATACACAATAGGGTGTGTTTACTTATTTGCAGCATTCTGATGTCACAATAGTGTTATATGTATTGCAAAGCTTTGTTTTATTGTGATAATGTCATATTAGTATGTTCATTTTGCTGTTGCTATCTATTGTGGGGATATTATAATGTGTATATTAATAGGCTGCGTTCTACTACAATGAACTCAAATTAAGGTGTGTATATTAGAGATGAGCAAACTTCATGAAATTAGTTTTGTGTCCGATTCGTCAAATAAAAAATAACTAAATGTAATTTGTGTCTGAATCGATTCTACATGAATCAAATATGTTCCAATTGGCCTGAAAATAAATATCAGAAAAAGATTATTAATGCACGAAAAATAGATGCAAACAATATATACTGTATAAACTAAGCCCTCATTCTGATATGATAAAATCTGAGACTCTTAGCCAATATATTTTGATCAAAACACATCTGTGCCCACCTACCCAGCGCCAAGGTGGTCTCAGGTCAGGCAGGTCCTATGCTAAACCTGAAAATTGGCATATGACACTCTGAGGATTTTTTTAAAAATATCTTTATCATTATGTTTTTTTAAATTTTTCTTTACAACTTTTTACTCTCCTCCCCCCCCCCCTTTTAAGCTCTTGACCGCAGTGACAGCAGTAGCAAATGATGTCATAATGACACTAACATACATAGCCATGGATAAACACATGGTTGACAGCGTTAACAAACAGAGGGGGGCATCAATTAAGACTGACGTTTTAGACACAAGCCTTAATAAGCCGTTTAGCTGGTGATGTATCCGCCGATCTAAATGGAAGACAGCTTCCTTGCTGGCTTAAATTTAGACAATTTTCTACACCTAAAACAGGCTTAGAAAATGATGAATAAGATACCCTTGATAGTAAATGAGCCCCAGTGTGTTTAAAAACACAATGTGCCATTGTATGTGCTATGCTTTTTCATATTCTCAAGCATTCAAAATTGTCCCTTTTAGAGGGAAGTTGGTGTTTAAATACACACAGTGTTATGGGAAAAACAAAAAACTGTGGCTTGTTGGGACCAAGCATCTAAAAATGTATGCAGTTTATACATACACATGTTAATGTCATAAGAAAACAGTGACTTTTTCTGCACAAGCTTCCAAAAATCATGTGTGCAGAATGCCTGCCAGTATTTCTACATCCACAAGTGTTGGAAAAATTCTCCCTTTTGTTGAAAGGGTATGGTAATAGTGGCATACTGCCACAATAGTAGAAGCAGCAATAACAGCACAACATTGAACATACAAGGCAGTAGATGTGTGTACAGCTGTTTAGGGGTAGTAGCAGTAGTGACCACTGTGTAGCGGTAATGATAGTGGCAGTAGGAGTAATGGAAGTGGCAGTAGGGGTTTAAAAGCAGGGAGTAGCAGCTGCAGTGGCGGTAACAGCAGCCATATTGTATGCACTGTACAAGACAGTACAGAGAGAGTACTGAACCTGGGTGGTTCAGGTGGTATATTTCCATTTGCTCATTTGTGTCAGCCTGGTGCAGCAGATAAATAAAAATGGTGCCATGGTGTTGATGATACTGAAGTGGCTGCTGTGGCTTCTGCTGCTTGTGATAGCACAGACAGCAGGAGATGGGTGACTAGGCGGGGGCGGAGTGGGACCTCCCGGTCAGACACATGGACCACAGTCAACTTCTCACCCAAAGCTGCATTAAACTTCATACTTAGTGTATCCTGGTAATAAAGCAATTTGGTCTCCCTTTCAGCAACAGGAAAGAATTCCCCCATTTTGCTCTGATAGTAAGGGTCTAAAAGCATGGCTATCCAGTAATCATCAGATTGCTTCATGTTAAAGATATACCTGTCATTACATATGCAAGCAAGCATACAGCTTGCTATTCTTGACAGTATGCCTAAAGACTTAGCTCTTTCTGGCTCCACCACCCCCTCAGCTTGAACCTCCTCCACATAGCAGTCCAAAGGCTGACTGTTCTCATACAAGTCATCAACAGGGGGACTATTTTGTGTTTCTTTTAATAGCCCATGGGGATTTTTGCTTTTTCTTAGGAAAAAAAAGTAGAGGCCCCATTAGGAGAGGGCAGGGAAGACAGAAGATGCAACTGAAAGATTTCTCTAAGATTGCAAGGAGGTGTCAGAGATGACATTCACATATCCTGCTGTGACTGAGAGGAGGAGTGAGACATCCAGTCTCAATCTCATCCTCCTTGTCCTCAATAATAATGTAGTGCCTCAGAAGTCAGGAAGAACTATGACCTACTACTACTGGCTGGTGCTGCTACTGCTGCTAGTATTGATATTCTGACTTTTGGGTGACGAGGCATGGCTCTTTTCTTTTGAACTCCATTTTCTAAACATTTCCTTATGAGGGCTATAAATAAAAAGTCACAGGTTTCCTATAAATGAAAAGTCACAGGTGTGGTGCACAAATGGTGCTAGCAAAAAGAAAAGTGTTTTTTTTTTCTGTAATGAAAAGACAGAGGTGACAAATGTCCCTACCCTTCTACAAACACACTGTACACTGGTATTATCAATTGGCAATAATGTAATTTATGCAGTAAAATGTTTTTGAACTATGGGGAGGTTTATCAAACTGGTGTAAAGTAGACTTAGGGAAATGTGTTGACTTTTATTAGAGGTTTTCCAAGATTTTGATAATGATGACCTATCCTCAGGATAGGTACCGGCTGTGCTTGGTACCGAGATACCAAGCACAGCCGCTATACAACATACTGTGCTGTGCTTGGTAAGCTGCTCACACAGGAGCGCCGGTGCCTTTTCAAACAGCTGATCGGTGGGCATCCAGGGTGTTGGACCCCTACCAATCAGATACTGATGACCTAGATAGGATAGGATAGGTCATCAGTATCAAAATCTTGGAAAACCTCTAATAAAAGTCAACAGCTACACTTTAGTCATTCACGTTTAGACATAATATAATTACAGGTATATGTCCAAGGGCCTTTTGTTTATCATGTTTACTGCAATACTGCAGCATTTAAAAGATCACACTAGTGGCTTGATGAAACAGAGATCATCAGTTGCCATCATTATAATCATTGGTGATGTTTAAAGCTCTGCGGCTGTCCTGTCTGATAACATAGCGCAATGTATATCTTGAATTTTGATGCACAATTCTGGTGCACGGTAGACCATCTAACAGGTGATGTATAAACAAACTTTTTGTTTTGCAGTTACTGCAGATCTTGATGATAATAATAAAATTGACTATTCTCTAATAAATCCTCCACGAGTGCAAAAAACATATATTGAGCTGGATCTAAAGGTAATGAGTCACATTTTAAAGACAGTAACATCATATGTATATGGTGAGTTTTTAAACCAAGTAATGACACCGTCCCTGTGATCCAGCCACGACTTATGAACATAGCCTAAATGAATTGTACAGTATTTGAAAAGCATAGCTTTTCCCCCAAAACATTGCCATTCCTCTCCTCAGGTTGTTCGTGGTTTTGCAGCTCCGCTCTATTAACATATATTTATGGGGCTGAGCTGTGATACCAGGAAAAACCTACATCCACGAATAAATAAATATGGCTGTGGTTACAATTTAGTCTTCCTGTGTATGTTTTCACATAATGTAATCAGAAGTGCATTTTCGCATACCCTGTGCAGAATGCTCCAGAGCCTATTGACATGATGCCAGCTAAATCATCTTAGCCTGGGTCCCCATATATACTGTACGACCTATGTCCTTGGTAGATGACCCGCTCCCATCATTTTTTATACAACCTGATTTGCTGCCATTGAAGTTAATGATTTTATTTTATCCACAGGGAACTATACACCATTATGGAGCACAGGAGCAGCAAGAAGCTTATGTGCCCCCCATCATCCTACCTGACACCAGGCAGTCAATGATTTTGGTGGGATTGCCTGAATATTTTTTCAACACTTTAGGAAAAACATATTTCATGTCAGATATTCTAATGCTGACACTTTCAGAGGAGCAGGTAAGAACAGAATGTGTGTATATATATATATATTTTACATAATGTATATCTCCCATTTTAATTAAATGATTGTCCAGGCTATAGATATTAATGACCTATCCTCAGGATAGGTCATCAGTATGAGATCAGTATCCAACACCCCTACCAATCAGCTGTCTGGTAGCCACGGTGCCCAGGAGCGGACTGGGAACTTAAAGTGGCCCTGCAAAACAACTTAAAGTGGCCCCAAGTTGTAGGTGTGCTCAAATTGACTGAAGGTGGGGCAACATAAGTAGGCAGGGAAAACAGAAGTAGGCTGGGCCAGCAATACTGTAGTGCACCACAAAATACCGCCCCACCAGAGCTAAATAACACAGAGCAGCACAAAATACTGCTTCCCCACTGCAATATTCAACTGTAGTGCCATCCTTGCGGTCCAAGCCAGGTATATAAGTACATGATCATCCTGGCATTAATTAGTGCTGAGAGTATCAGATCATTATGTACCTGGCTGGTGGCCATGAACAGGGTCCCTGGACATCAGCACACTGGGAAATGTCTCTGTAGGTTCTATGGCCAGTCAGCCCATGGCTGCGTCAGACATTAAACAGAAGGTTCTGTACACTGTGTAGTTTCATTTCAATGGGAGCTGAGTTGCAGTACCCAGGCACAGCCACTACACAATGTATGGCGCTATCTGCTTCCAGCTATGTACACCTTATAGTCTGCAGTGCTGGCAACTGCCAGAAGCGGGTGGGGGTTCTAGTTGTCAGACAAGTACCAATCTGATATTGATGACCTATCCTGAGAATGGGTCATCAATATCTTTGGCCTGGAAAACTCCTTTAAGGGTCACTACAGTCTCCATAGGCTTCAATAGATATGTGGCTGCATCATTATGTTAAAGGGAATTTGTTACCAGGTATCTCCCTCCCAAACTGTTTGCATAGACACTGTGGTTAAAACATTGTTTTTCTTTTGTTGATCCAGGGCCCCGTTCCCAAGTTATGTTACTTTTTCTTAGTATGCAAATTAGGCCTTTGGTGCAATGAGGGCGTCACAATTACTCCTGACACACCCATGCTATGTTGCTTTCTGTGGCCAGACCCTTCCTCACTGTTTTGATTGACAGGGCCAGGAAGAGGCAAAGTGTAGCGAGCCCCTGTGGGAACTAGTGTAAAGGATGGGAATAATAGTGGCCCTGATGTAGTGTAGTTGCAGTGTCCCTGGGGTCAATTGCAATGAAAGTTATAGCCCTGAAGAATAAGGCTAGAATTGAACTTAACAGAAGTCCTTTTACTAAGTGCAATGTAGAACCTGAAAATACAAACAGTAGCAGCAGGCTTTAGCGCAATTCTTCTCTAGCACCTGCAAGGATATTGAGGCCAGTTGGTTGGTGGTGATCCGGCCCTTAGATGATACTGACTTAGTGATTGTTTGATGATGAAGGTATCTTTGTCTCGTCATCCCTCCCTTCACAGCAACGTCTGTAGAAGCTGAATGTACTGTAGAAGGTCACTCTGCTGTCCCACCTTCACAAGGTTTAATTGAGGCAATTTAGTAATGTCTTTTTCCGGAGAAATCTATAATAGGAGTAGGAGCTCTACAGTCTACTTCCTCTTCTCTTTGTAGCTACATAGGAACGCCCCCTCCTGGCAGAAAGCAGGACCAACCCACTCTTCCCAAGAGGGGAAGAACAGGGTAATTTTAACCGCAAGACCTCAGATCAACAAAAGAAATGCAGATAACACATTTTAGCCAGTGATTTTTGTTATCATTAGATGGAGAGGGCTCAAAAAATGATAAGACATTTTGGAATAGCTTAAATAATATAAAAAATATTCCATTGTGATTCCCATTGCTGCTGTCACTACCAGAATTTTTTTAAGGGACCTTCTATTAAGCTACTGTAACAGGTCTAATTGATTTTTATCTCTTCAGTATCCCCATGCATTCTGGAGAGCAGGTGACTATGGCTCCATCATTCCCGAAGTAAGTCATTTCCCAGCTGTATCTCATTTCTCACCAACAAAAATTTATCATTACTTTCTATGAACTTAAAGGGGTTGTCCAACAAACAACAGTTTGGTGATAAATGTCATCTTGGTGGGGGTCCTCCCATGGGGTCTCCCACTGAACGCGAGCTAGCATTATTATTATTAAGGAGGCGCTTAGGGGGAATTAATGCATATTAAAAGGGCATTGTTACTTATTAAGGGGCACAAAAGGGCATTGTTACTTATTAAGGGGCACAAAAGGGCATTATTACTTTTTATAGTGCACTCAGGGGGAATTATTACCTTCAAAGAGGCACACTGAGGCACTATTAATGTGTAGGATGAAAGGGGGTCCATATTTAAGGTGCCATGCCACACAGCAGTTACAGTAATTGGAGGAGATGGGGAAGCAACAGGCCCAGAATTATGGGAAGTTTGTGCAGTTATGGGAAACATTGAGTGGATGCAGGGAAAGTGAAAGCTGAAAATGTTACAAAGTTAGAAGAAGAAAGTCATGTCAGGAAGAAGTAGTCATGGTGGTCCAGGCCCGATGGAAAGGACAGGAAAAATAAGTGTGTGAATACACACATTGAAGTCAATGGATACATAAAGTGTGAGAAAGTGGCCTAATGTGTGCGCAACCATCAAGTGTCCCACCCTTCCTTTATAAATCAGTGGGGTTAGTCTTCGTACAGTATTAGAATGTATGGGTTCCAATGAGCCGAAGTAAGTTATTTGCAAAGTTGCGCGTGACTTCGTTGAATAACTTCGGTAGTTGATTTTTAAAGTGGAAAACCACCTTAAAACCTGATAATGAACTCTGCTTCGAAACTGAAGCCGAGTTCGGTTTTAAGTTTTAAAGTGGTTTTCCACTTTAAAAATCAGCTGCCGAAGTTATTCAACGAAGTCACGCGCAACTTCATGAATAACTAACTTTGACTTATCGGAGCCCATACATTCTATTATTGTACATAGACCAATCTCCGTACAGTATTAGGCCTCATTCACACGGCCGTATGTTCATTTCCGTATCTTATCTGCATTTTTGCGGATAAGATGCGGAACCATACGGACCCATTCATTTTTACATAGGAGAAAAAAAAATGCGGAATGCACACCGTGTATATTACGGAAGTTCTCCCGCAAAAAAAAAGGAAACATGTCCTATACTTGGCCGCAAAACACGTCCGTAGCCCCATTAAAGTCAATGGGTCCGCAAAATTACGGAACACTACGGAAGACTTTCCGTATGTCTTCCGTTCCGTTTTTATACGGACACGGAATACATACGGTCGTGTGAATGGAGCCTTATTCTGAAGTTTTCACTAGCTACAAACTGGAATACCTTGCTTATTGTGGCCACCAGATGGTGCTATATCACCAGCAAAAGTTGCATCATTAATCAATAACAAGTAGAGCAGGATTAGTCTTGGCCTTTGACGACTAAAACATGATCTATGTGGAAAAATGTATATTGTATAGATAAGATGGGAAAAAGGAAACAAAAAAGAGAAAAAGTCACAATATACACAGATCCAGCTAAACATACAGAAACAGCATAAGTTATGACATAAGAAATGAAATTTTAGAACTGGTCCAAGACAATAGGGCCCATTAGACCAAAAACAATTAGAATTTATACAAGATGATACATAGCATATACCGTATTTTTAGCCCTATAAGATGCATCGGCCCATAAGACGCACCTGGGTTTTAGAGAAGAATAATAAGAAAAGAAAATTTTTCATCAGACCTCAGATCAGGCCAGCAATCAGAACCTCAATGTTAATCAGACCTCAACTGACAACCCCAATAAGACCCCCAATGTTAATAAGACCACAATCAGACCTCAGTGAGAATGACCCCCAATCAGACTTTAGATAAGAGCCCCATGCCTTTTATCAGCCCCCATATGCCTCAAATCAGCCCCCTATATGCCTCTTATAGCCCCCAGCAGTCTTATATCAGCCCCCATTGCCTCTGACCTGCCCCCATTGCTTCTCATCAGCCCCCAACAGCTTCATATTAGCCCCTAGCAGCTTCATATCAGCCCTCAGCACCTCTTATAAGCCCCCAGGAGTCTTTTAACAGCCCCCATTGCCAGTGCCTGTTACCAGCCCCCTCTGCCAGTGCCTCGTATCAACCACCATTGCCAGTGCCTCGTATCAACCACCATTGCCGGTGCCTCTTATTAGCCCCCGTTGCCTCTCACCAGCCCCCGTTGCTTCTTATCTGCCCCCAGCCAAGTAATATTAGCCCCATCAGCCTCATATTGAAAAAATAAAAAAAAAACACTTAACTCTCCTTCTCCGGACGCCGCCGCTCCTCTTCTCCAGCGCGATCCTCTTCATCTTGCCACCGGCTGTACAGTGACCTGATGCGCACAGCGTGAGGTCACAGAGCGCCCTCACGCTGTGCGCAGCGTTGAGTACAGATCATTCATCGCTTCCTGGTCCTCCGGTGCTAATGAGCGCTTCCATAATGGAAGCGCTCATTAGCATTCGTCCCATAAGACGCAGGGACATTTTCCCCCCACTTTTGGAGAAAAAAAATGCGTCTTATGGGCCGAAAAATACGGCAATATACAGAACATTTAAAGAATATCAACATTGGATTTGAGGCAAACAACCAGGGGCGTAAATAGAATTCGTTGGGCCCCATAGCAGGAATCTGGGGGGTGCTTACGAAACAACATGTACACATAGGGTGACATTAGTAGGTATTAGCAGGTACTATATAGCATTACTGTCCAAGCCCGAGTTCACATTACTGTTAGTTTTCTGTTCTTCTGATCCGTCAGAAGAAAAAAAAATAAGCAAAAAAACAAATCCTGCATTTTAAGCATCCGTTATGCTGATTTATGCACATTTTTGCATCCATTTTAGCCATTTCCATCTGAGATACATTATTGTAGACGGAGAAAAACAAAATACTTTGTGTAGAACTTTTTTTTACATAAAAAACAGATCTCAGATGGAAATGGCTAAAGAGAATTCAAAATGTGCATAACTGAGCATGACGGGTGCTTAAAATACAGGATCTGTGTTTTGTTTATTTATCTCTTCTTCTGATGGATCAGAAGAACGGAAATGGAACAGTGATGTGAACGCGGCCTAAGGCTTCCTTCATATCTCCTTCATATCGGCAGGCTGATCCGACAGAGAGCATCCTGCCAGAGTTCACCGGATCCAGCATTGCTACATTCTACTGTTCACCGCCAGACCCCATAGACCAGGGGTGCCCAAACCTGAGCCCTCTAGCTGTTGCAAAACTACAACTCCCAGCATGCCTGGACAACCTACAGCTATTAGGGCATGCTGGGAGTTGTAGTTTTGAAACAGCTGGAGGGCTGCAGGTTGAGCTTTTCTGCCATAGACTATGGCAGACTACCAGCAGAGTTTCGGCCTGACAAAAACTGTTCTACTGGTGAAGGGCAGAATCCAGCAATGCTGCATCTGGTGAACCCTGGCAGGATGTTTTCTACCAGATACTGTTCACCAATGATGCGAACTAAGACTAAGGGTTCTTTCACACGAGCGGATATCGTTCGTGGAATCCGCTGCGTGTAAGAGTGTCAAGCCCTGTGCAGGACAGCAGAGACACGGAGCAGTAACATGATTAATAATGCTCCGTGTCTCTCTGTGACCTTTTTACTACAAAATCACAGCGACGGCTTCATCTCACTGTGATTTTGTAGTAAAAAGGTCACAGAGAGGCACGGAGCATTATTAATCATGTTACTGCTCCGTGTCTCTGATGTCCTGAAAGGAGCTTGACTCTCTTACATGCAGCGGATTCCTCGGATGGCATCCGCTCGTGTGAAAGAGCCCTAATACCGCATCAAAGTGCAAAAATTAGATGACTTTAGAGCTGACCCCGGACATACAACCTTTATATATTATCACTAGTGTTGAGCGAATCAAAGTAAATGAAGTGGACTTCGATCTGAATTTCACAAAAAATTTGATTTGTCACGAAGCAGAGTTTCCTCGCGCTTTGTGGTAACAAATCAATTTTTCCTGAAATGGCGGTAAAAAATAAAAAAATACACACTCACCTCATCCATTTGCTAGCGAAGAGTCTTTTGTGAGCATCTTGATCTAAGAACATGCGCCAAATCTTTTGTTAGCTGACGTCTGACGCCATGACGCTGGCCAGGCACAGTGACATCATCAGCGACGGCCTCTCCACGAGTAAATGGATGAGATGTGTATTTTTTTTTTGTTATTAACACCTGATTAATCACATTACGGACAAGAATAGGACTGTTCTATTAGGGTCCAGCTGTTCTGTTCCGCTAAATACGGAATGCACATGGACGTCATCTGTATTTTTTGTGGATCCGTTTTTTTTGCAGGCCACAAAATACATACGGTCATGTGCAGGAGCCCTTACTCTCAGAGTTCAATGTAGCATCTGAGGGCTTCGATGACAGGGAGTGGCGTGATCATTGCGCCCACTACGTACAGTGTGATTCGTGATGAAGTAATTTGTACCTAATCAAATTTCTTTGTGAACTTCAGCAAAGCAGCCGAATCAAATTTTTGATAACTTCACTCATCTCTAATTATCACATAATACAACGGTTTCATCTGTTTTATTCTAATATTTAGTATATTTACGCATGGGATAATGAATAGAATACTGTATATTCAGAGAGTTTTTCTAAGAGTTTCATTAGTGGAACAGAATATTTGTAATTTCTCTGTTACAGATGAAGAAATATTACCGCAGGTCCGAGGCTGTAATTCTCACCATGAAGGCCACCAAGCCTCCTGTGATCCTCCTGACCTCCCAGCTCACAATGCAGTTAGATGGGATTCTGGAAGCGCTAGTCATCCTGCCATATATGCGCCAAGAGCAAATCTTTGCGGTCAGTGTGGTAAGTAATGAGAGAACCCGCCAGATTCTAGTATAACATTGACATAAATGGAAAGCAATACTACTAAACATGTTCCCTGCTATATGTTTGCGTGCACAAACCATCAGTAACCTGTAACACCTCCTGACTGTAGATATGTATATTCGTAATAAAAAAAAAAACAATTCTAGTGCATCTTTTTTTTCAGAACTCTGTGGTGTTCAACTTCTCTGTTGAATATATGTTGAATGTATGCATATATTGACGCCTGTGCTTTGCCATTCCTCTTGTCACCAGGGTGTGGACTGGATAGTGTCAGTGTGTAGGGTCACGACCCATTGACTAGTGGGAAGTTGTCCATTTATTTATACATTACCAAGAGGAATAACAGAGGAACAGCACAATGAAGATGTCTAAGAAAAGATTCCCCAGCATTTCACTTTCACTAAAACAGACATGTCTAGAGAGCTGATGGGTCTTCTTTAAAGATCTTGTCCAACTTTGGACAACTCTTCGGTGACATGATTAAATTCCGGGAATGTTAAAGGGGTTGTCTCACCTCAGTAATCACCATTGAATCACTTCCCTGTAGTCCTAAGATGGTTTCTGTAATATGGATCCATTTTTCAATTTGCCTCTATCACCTTTTATTCCTCTTTATAGTACCCCTAATTTCATGCTCGTTTCTAGGGGTTACACTGTAATGTCATCAGCGGTGGCTGCGCAGGCGCAAAGAAACCCTATCGGCCGGCTGCTCTGGTGGCCGGGTTTCACGGGAGCGAGCGCGCACATATTATTATGAATGTGCAGTCACTCCTGGCCTGACCACCTTGTCTGAGCTTTACTATTAGCTCATAGGATTTAAAACGTGCGCGCGCAGAAGCAAGGGGCGGGGTTGCACCCTCCCTTCCCTGCTGTGTCTTCAATCCGTTCCCAGCAAGAAGGGAACCGAGGCCCCAGGAGCCGTGCGGGAGACTGTGAATCAGGAGGTGAGACAACCCCTTTAAGAAAAAAAACACAAAAATATTAGAAAGCATAATAAATGCTCAAAAGCCAACCACTTATTACTGTGTTTTGTAAAGTTATGAGTGGAAGGACTTTTGGGTGGGATTATGTTTTACTTTCCCAACGATTTGTGATGAAGCAGAGCTCAGTTTCTTTGGCTCCAGTCATTATGACTTGTCTTATATGGTGAAACTAAACCTTCTACACAAGAGGTATCATGAGGTATGCCGTGCCTAAAAAAATTAGTAACTATGTCACTGAGGCTGCCTTGTATATGGTGCCTGGCTCTTAAAGGGGCAGTGTCAATGTCTCATGAGGGTTACTGTGGCATTCATGCACTGTATAAGTGATCTTTGGCTGTGTCGTAGGCCTCATGCATACAGCCATATTTTTTGCTGATCGGAGGCGGACCCATTCATTTAAATGGGGTTGCATAAAATGCGGACGGCATGTCTGCACCGCTGTCTCACAAAAAATACAACACATGCCCTATTTTTGTCCATTTTGCTGACATGGATAAGATATTTCAGTAGAAAAGAAACATGAAATGGTGGCAAGCTGGTTTCATGTATTGCCATTTTGAGATGAAATCCCACTGTTTGTGTGAAAGTGTATGCCAGCCCTCACTCTGCACTCTGCAATAGTAAGGTCGAAATCATGGAGAGACATGAGGAGGAAGTAAAATGACTGCTGATGGTTTCCTTTAGATAATGAAACTTATCTGCACAGACTGCCAATGGTCTACTGCTTGCTAAACACAGAGCACTATTGGGGCCCTGCACTGGCGGTGGATCAGCCGCAGTTATGTAAAGCCGCCGGCCTCTAAACGTCGGCGGATCCTCCGCCACTTCTAAATATAAGGTAGCTTCCTTGCTGTCTTACATTTAGACCATTTTCTACGCCTAAAAGAGGTGTAGAAAATGGTAAATGAGACGGGCCGCCCATGCCACGTCCACTTTTTTAGACCTGGTGTGAGCGGGGAGAAGTTGAATATTGTGGCTTAAAGGACCTTTGCGCTACAATTTGTGTCAGAAATACGCCTAATATAGCTGTATTTCTGGATAGTAAATGGCCCCCTATATCTATTGGCTCTAAAATATTACATGTACAGTCTGCAGATCTCACGTTTTGTTCACATTACAACCTGGTAATGTTTTTTCTCACAGCAAGCAACTTTCATCGCTGACACGGTGCGTCTGTCAAACACCAACTTGAAGGTCTCATTTTATATGCAAAGGTAAGTCATATGTTCTTATAGGAGTTTTCCAGGACTGCCACTGATCAGGTGTTTGAGAAGACACGGGTGCTCCTGTGAGTGCCGTGGCCTTCTCCGTGCTCACCAAGCACAGCGCCATATATTACCGAATATAGCCACTATGTTTGGTATCGTGCTGAGCCCTGTTGAAGTGAATGGGTCTGAGCCGTGATACCAAGCACAGCCGCTATACAATGTACGGCGCTGTGCTTGGTGAGCACAGAGAAGGCCGCGGTGCTCACAGGAGAGCCGTTTCTTCTCAAACAGCTGATCGGCGGTGGTCCAGAGGATAGGGCATCAGTATCAAAATCCCGGAAAACCCCTGTAAAGTAAACTGCTTTTAGAAAACTGCATACATTTCAATTCCCTAATCCAAGTGTAATGGAAACAACAATCAGCGCTGCTGGGGATGCCATATATATTTTATGGCGTTCTATATCACATACATACATGTTATTGGGTATTTGGGGACGCTCTTACACTAGAGATAGAAATGTAACATTTATTTTAGAGATCCTCATCTCTCATGAGCATAAAGCCTGGGTTACAAATAGATTTTTGTGGTGCTAATGGTCGATCTTGTGCAGTCTACAGGATTACATCCTTTGGACTGCGGCTAGAGATCAATATCTAGGCAGGGGCGTAGCTATACCGGGTGCAGAGGTAGCAGGCGCCCAGGAGCCTGAGAGGGCCCAAGGAACCTGTGCCACATAAGAAGACACCAGCATAATAGAAAGTGCACGCTGGGAGGGTTCTATCATACATTTTGTGCTGAGGCCCAAATATTTGAAATAGTCTTCTGGCTGGAGGGAAGGGGTTAGGTCAAGAATTTGGAATGGAGTGGGGGTGCTGTTTCAATTTTTGCCTCAGGCAGCACAAAGGCTATGTGCTTTCCTGCCCCTGGGCCACAAAGCACCTAGGAAAGGGGTGCCCAAGCTGAACTCCCGCACCAGGGCCCATGAGCCTTTAGCTACACCGCTGTATCTACGGTATGTCCACACGCGATCAATACGCTGTAGATTGGCCACCATAGATTTGTGTGTGTTGCACAACGTTGCAGATATATGGCGACAATAACACTAAGGCAGGTAATACAATTTAACTGAAAGTGTATTACCAGTGACTGGCTTCCTGTCCTGGGTCAGTTGGAGGTCAGGGAGTTGGTCACATGACCCAGCTACAATAAGAAGAGAGTGGAAACACTCAATTTCAGCCTCTGATAAGAAAATGACAATCACTACAGATTATATTAGGCACCTTTCTAACAGGTCAGAGAATAAAAAATTTTGCGGGAGTTCTTCTTTAAGTCAGTGTGGTGTGCACCCCTAGCACTTCCCCTGCTGTCTCCTGAACTTTGGTTCCACTTTGCTCTTTCAGCACCTAAATGGCAAGCTTTGTCTGTAGTGGGAGCGCAGCTTCTCCAGGTGTTCCACATACGGAAAATCTGCAGCATCCATACTGTAGTGGTAAAACAACTGCAACATAAGCTGAACTTCTGTATGGATTTTAACTCTGCAAAATGTCAATTTATTATGTGGATTTTCGCCAAGGATTCCATAATTTCCAATGCGTAGGATGAATTCCATGTGAAATTCCCTGCAAAATCTCCACCCAGGCGTTATACTTCACTGTGGCCTTTCAGTCTAATGCTTTTTTTTTCATTCAGTTTTCATTTCGGAGACTTCAGAAGTTCTGTCGGCCATGTTGATGTAAGTATACAGGACAACTATGAATGAGGATACTACTGTAACATTTATCTCACTCCCCTTTTCTAAAATTCTCATCTATCCATTGGTTGATCTTGATGGACTTATATGTATCAACTGCCTTAACTATGTAACTATGTAATTTAAACCCTCTGAATTTAAACAGTGAGGTGCACATATATTAAGACTAGCATTTTAGACGCTGGTCTTAATAAAGCCACAGCGCTGGCGGTGAATCCACCAAAGTTATGAAGAGTTATGAAGATAACCAAAGTTATGGAGAGCCCCGTGTTTCTTCATAACTTTGGTGGATTCAGTACTAAATATAAGATAGCTTCCTAGCTGTCTTGCATTTAGACCATTTTCAATGCTTGAACCCAGCGTAAAAAATGGTAAATCAGACGGGTCTCCTGGCCCCTCCCCTTCCCCGCTCACAATTTTAGACCTGGCTTGAGGGGCGAAACGTTGCAGATAGTTGAAGAACGGTTAGGTGCGCCTGAAATATGCCTAATTTAGGTGTATTTCAGATTAGTAAATGACCCCGTGAATGTTTCCATTCACTGACAGCAAGCAATTATTAATAAAGCCTTGAATATAGAAAGACTAGCTAACTCCTTTAAACTTGTTTACCTTTTACAAGCCACCATAACTCCAGCAGGTGCAATCCATGGATTCCTCTTTTCACATTTTTGAATAATTCATAAAATCGGTAGTACTGATATATTGTTATATTTTATTAGTCTCATTTTACAATTATGAACTGTACATGAAAGTGCCATCCAGTTAAGACGATCAAAGGACTTAACTTAATGCATTAAAGTGCATTAATGAACCACATTACTACTGTATGCGCAGCTTTCAGAATTGGAGCGTTCACTAGGACCCATGCTACAAGACTCTGTAGTTCGTGCAATCAACAGTAAGTCACCCCTACCTGTCGTTATCTCTGTATACTCCTGTGTGCCTTCAGTAAGGTTGTACTAATCTTATACACTGCTTTTCCCATCCAGGAGGATTGAGCAGCGGTATCCCCATGCCTTCACTTGCTAATATAACTCTACAGGAATCAGCAACATCAATCACTCCGGTAAGATGCCATGCGCTATAGTCAGTGTACGGATACAGAAGAATCTCTACCTTTTGTATTTTAAACAGGTGGGGTGACACTTGGAGGACCTGTCAGCTGTGCGTGTTCCATGAAATAACTACTGGAGCCCTTTTTCTTCTAGGAAAACTGCAAGTGTTGTGCAGTTCCTCTGTTATTCCTCTTAGAAATGTATGAATAAATTGGCAATTTGGTGTTACCATTCCCCTTGTGTATCTCTACAAAATGTGCCCCTGTTGATTGGACAATGTCAGACTATGCAAGGAACCCCCCCCCAAAAAAAAAAAAAAAGAAATGGTAACCCCTGTCAATTAATTCATAAATTTTTAAGAATAATAATACAGGAATGGAACAATAAGCGTTCCCGATTGTCATGTAATGGGACGTAGCATTGAATAAGCAGACACAGCACACTGTTGTGCAGTTGCAGAAGAGTTTTTTTTTTTTTACTTTCGGTGTATTTTTTGTAAAAGGCATGTCAGGAGAGGTGACAGGTTCTCTTTAAATTACAGGTTTATCTGTAAAAAAAAAAGGCAAAAACAATTATTGAAAGGGTGTAGACATTCATGGCATATCTACAAATGCTATAAATGCCTGATAGGAGGGGTCCAGTCCTGATTTGCTCAGTTGTTTCAGTAGATAGGGCGTCAGGGGACCCCCATTATTCTATTTTCTAATGCGCTCTGTAAGATCAGTACGCAGTGACCTCTCCTCAGTGGTAGTCACAACTTTGCAGGGGATTTGTAGCTGAGTATCAGAAAAATAAAGCTGTGACCCTTCCGGATATAGCACAAGGTATATTATAAAATTTATCAGCACAGATTTTTTTTAATTGAATTTACAGTAATTAAAACAAAACAATCAAAGAAAGTCTAAAGTAGTCAGGGACATTCTGATGGACCCAGTTGTCATGTAAGACAAGCAGATGCAGCATCATTAACCCCTTTGCTACCCTAAACCACCGAATAAACCATTTCGCATTCTAGACCAGCACTGATAATACAATTAAGTTCTTGATGATCCAAAACTAGCAGGGATATAAGGTGCTGACCCCAAACCTCCTTAGATCCCCAGGGACATTAGCATTAAAGGGGTTGTCCGGCCATATTTATTCACTTGAATGGGTCCGCAGTCCGGAAGGTGCGGTGCAGAACGGAGACACGGAACCCCACGGAAACACTACAGAATGCTTCCATGGGTTTTTCTCCGTGCCTCCGCACTGCAAAAAAATAGAATGGATATGTTAATTCATCTGCGGAATCCGTACGGATGTTACCCGTGCATTGGGGACCGTAAATAGCGACCAACAGCCATGTGCTGTGGATTTTCAGCTGAAATGGACTGGTTTCTGCCATGACATTTCTGCAGGTCCACCACTACTTTAAACTTTTGTGTTGCAAAGACTGAAATCCAGAGGTAACATCCGCAGCAAGACCTGACATGCAGAGCTGTGGGTTTTCTCTGCAGCACATTGATGAGATTTCTAACATTTCAGTCACTTTCCTTGTATTGTAAATGCTGTGGATTTTACATATAAAATTCACTGTGGAGGATCCGCAGCATTTACCCCACCTGTAAACCCACCCAACAATGACAGGGCTTCAGCACCTGCAATCTGAAACGCTGAATAAGGACGCTGTAATACTGTATGACGCAAACACATCAAAATTAAATTTCTAGTCTTCACACCTATAAGATCCCTCCACCCAAAATCGGGTAAGTGGCGTTTTATATTGTTTATGAAATTATTACTCACTGGTGTCACCCTGGATCCTGCAGCAGTAAAACTGAGAAGGCATTGGATCTCACACATCATCGTAACACCTCATAGCTGTGAAACAATACAGTTTACAACTTCTCTTCACCACCAAGAAGATGACTAAACAGGGGCGTAGATGTGGGGGTGCAGAAGTAGACACCAGTGTTATAAATGGCATGTGGTAGGTGGGGACATTGATAAAGGGGTTTTCTGAGATAATAGTATTGATGGTCTATGCTTAGAATGGGCCATCAATATCAGAATGGTGGAGGTCCGACGGATGGCACCACCACCAGTTAGTTGTTTGAAGATGCCAAGTGGGCAACAGCTGCAGTTTCTTGAGGATGAGCTATTTGGGATAGGCCATCAGTATAAAAATCTTGGAAAATCTCTTTAAATTGATCCCTACCCAGTGACCCTGTTCACTTAGTAATGGCTGTTCTGGAGACTGCAGCTTGGTCCCGTTTACTTGTCCCATACCCACCCATGTATCACTGTAAACTCTTTCACTGCTCTAGAACCCAAGGGAGATAAAGTATTAAACCCTAAATTACTGTTCACCACCAGAAATACATAGGTTATTAACCTCTAAAACACTGTAGACCACCAGAGAGATAATATATTAACCCCTAAATCACTCTAGACAACCAGGGAAATAAGGTATTAAAGAGTCTAGACCACTCTAGACCACCAGGGAGATATACTGTTAACCCCTAAATCACTCTATGCTACACACACTAGGAAAGTGTCCTTAAAGAGGTAGATACCTTTACTTGCAGTGTACCCCCCGCTGATGCTGCCACCCGCCCAGGTTTTTCAAAATAGCGCTCCTGCGCCCCGCTCTGCCCCCCTGTATTTTTCACGCTCAGTATGCTAATACTGAGCATCGAGACAGGGAGGAGGAAACGCCCGGGTTTCTCAATGGGCGTCTCCATCTCCCTGGCTGTGCCGCGATCCAATCCCATCGGAGAACGTCACAGCCAAGGAGTTTTTTCTCCCTGGCTGTGACGCTCTCCGATGTGATTGGATCGCGGCACAGCCAGGGAGAAGGAGTCGCCCATTGAGAAACCCTGGCGTCTCCTCCTCCCTGTACCGATGCTCAGTATTAGCATACTGAGCATGAAAAATACAGGGGGGCAGAGCGGGGCGCACCTGGGCAGGTGGCAGCATCAGCGGGGGGTGCCCTGCAAGTAAAGGTATTTACCTACTATAATGTAAAACCATGAAAGGTCCTCTTTAAAGGGGTTCTTCGGGAATTAAGAAAATGAAAATACTTAAATATTACTTTAGTATAAATACATTCCCAAATACCTTTCATTAGCTATATTGGTTCATTTTGTCTGGGGAGCAATCATTAGGAGAAACAAAATGGCCGCCATCCTATCAGAACACACAGAACCTGCCCTATTCACACAGTAGGACAAGTTACTTCACATCACTGAGGTAAAGAGCTGCCTCATCCGCCTCTCTGCTCTGCTTGTCAGGGATTATGATCCTGAATACAGATAATAAGATCTTCAGCTGAATCTCTGTAGGAATGGAGTTCATGAGAAGACATGAAGTACAGAGAGGACGGACAGGACAGACTGTGGTAATGGAGACTGCATACAAGAGTTGCTGCTCATTAGCTTCACCATCATTCTCCTCTCTGTACTTCGTGTCTCCTCATGAACTCCATTCCTACAGAGATTCAGCTGAGGCTACTTTCACACTGGCGGCAGGCCTGATCCGGCAGGTGAAGGGTGCTGCCGGATCAGGCCTGCCGCAGTGACATGTGTGGAGCCGGAACCGCGCTCCGGCCCCACACATGTCACACAGTACATACATATACATACACATAAACATACACACACATATAGACATACAAACACACATACATACTTACATGCTCCCCGGCAGGTCTTCGGAGCGTCAGGACGGCTCACACAGGTCACGATTCCCCACAGCGCCCTCTGCTGGGCGCCTGGTGGAATCGTCATCTGACGATTCCACCAGGCGCCCAGCAGAGGGCGCTGTGGGGAATCGTGACCTGTGTGAGCCGTCCTGACGCTCCGAAGACCTGCCGGGGAGCATGTAAGTATGTATGTGTGTTTGTATGTCTTTATGTGTGTGTATGTTTATGTCTGTATGTGTCTATGTGTACCCGGATCCGTAATGGACTCCATTGAAAGTCAATGGAGGGCGGATCCGGTTACCATTATGGTCACACCAGACGGATCCACCCCCATTGACTTGCATTGTTGGTCATTCCGGATCCGTCTTGGTGCGGATGCCTGGACCGGAGAGCAAACCGCAGCATGCTGCGGTTTGTTCTCCGGTCTGAAGACGGAACGGAATGCTTTCAGGAGCATTCCGTTGTCTTCAGTTCAGTTTTGTCCCCATTGACAATGAATGGGGACAAAACTGAAGCGTTTTATTCCGGTATTGAGCCCCTATGACGGAACTCAATACTGGAATTTTAAAACGCTAGTGTGAAAGTAGCCTGAAGGTCTTATTATCTGTATTCAGGATCATAATCCCTGACAAGAGAGGAAGATAGCGCATCTCTTTAACTTGTCCTCCTGTGTGATTAGGACAGGTTTTGTGTGGACTAGTAGGACAGCGGCCATTTTGTTTCTCCTAATGATTGCATCTCAGACAAAACAAGCCATTATAAATAATGAAAGGTATTTGGAAATTTATTTATAATAAAGTAATATTTCAGTATTTTCATTTTCTTAATTCCCGGAGAACCTCTTTAACCTCTAAACTACTCTAGACCCTCCAAGGGAGATAAACTATTAACCCCTAAATTAATATACGCCCCCAGGGAAATAAGATCTTAACCTCTAAACTACCAGGCGTATAATGTATTACCCTCTAAATCACGCTGCACTACCAGGGAAATAAGGTATTAACCTCTAAACTACTCTAGACCAGTAGGAATATTTCCTGGAATACTATTACTAATCTTGTAACCATCCTATCTGATGTAGTAAAAGCACTTTGCATTATTGCCGCTAAATATTGAATATATATATTTGTGCCGTGTTAGCCAGTAAATAAAAGATGAAAAAAGATTGAGATTTCTCAGTGTTTCATACATTTAATGGCTAACTGAAAAGATGATGACAACATTGCAAGCTTTCAAGGCTACTTGGGCATCTTGTCAGGCGTCTCTTAAGACAGTATCTGACGAGTCACATATTTATACACCTAAGTAAATAGGAATAATGAGGTCAAATTTTGTGAGTTCCACCACAGATTCGGTGCCAATTCCTTTATCTTTTATTTAAAGCTGACTGACGTTTAATCCATCCTGGTGGAGAATCTTAGAATATAAAGATTCTACATCCAAGGTAGCCAGGATACAGTAGTTCCATCTGGTAGGGGACCTATTGCAGACAGTTCATTTAATAGGTGTCCTGGAGGTATCTGGCTGTATCTCTCACAAGGGGTTTAAGGACACTCCCATCTAGAAATTTTCTTAGTGAGGGTGTCCATGCATTAAATTATTGGTCTCCCTGGATGTCAAGGTTTGTGACTCTTGGGAACCTTGTAAAATGTCCTTCTACATCTCTTAAGGTATTGTGGCCCTCAGACCTCTTGGGTTCATTGCATTCATGGACTGGACATCAATTAGAGGATAATAAAACTTTCACACTACTTATCTATAATCCTCATGTATAATTGCTCCAACAATTTACTGTTACCACTGTTTATTTATACCTCCTCTCATGCTGATCTGCTTTACATCACTTATCTCATCTACCTCATTATTCCTATGAACTTTGATGTATAAAAATTAGTGTTGCCCGAGCACCAAAGTGCTCGGGTGCTCTGGTGCTTGAGTAGAGCACTTTGTGATGCTCTACAGAGCACAATGGAAGTCAATGGGAGAACCAGAGCATTAAACCAGGCACCCCCTGCTCTGAAGAGGGAGGGTGTCTGGTTCATAGGGAAAGGTCAGAAATTGATGGAAACACCACTGAAATAATTGGATAACAGCATGGGAAGGATGTCTGGATTCATCTTGGACTCCCAGGTCGCTGCTGGGAACGATGTTGTCCGAGTATTACGCCACTTATGTCACAGATATTTAGGATGTGTAAATGTTATAAAACAGATGTAGCGCAGGTAATGTTGCTGTCACCAGCGGTAAAAAAATTACACTGAATGTCACAGGTATTTAGGATGTGTGAACGTTATACAGCAGATGTAGCACAGGTAATGTTGCTGTCACCAGCGGCAAAAAATTATACAATGTCACAGGTATTTAGGATGTGAAAACGTTATACAGCAGATGTAGCGCAGGTAATGTTGCTGTCACCAGCGGCAAAAAAATGACACAATGTTGCAGGTATTTAGGATGCGAAAACGTTATACAGCAGATGTAGCGCAGGTAATGTCGCTGTCACCAGCGGCAAAAAAAATTACAATGAATGTCACAGGTATTTAGGATGCGCAAATGTAACAGATGTAACAGATGTAGCACAGGTTGTGTTACTGTCTTCAGCGCCCAAACAATTGTGCGCAATTTAGCGCAGGTTGCGCTAATAGTATAAATAGGAGCCAGATTAACCAATAGTCCTTAAAAGGACTTTAGGTCTCTGAAAGATTTAAACATTGAACCCTGCCTAACAAATAAAATAATTCCTATCCCTTCTGCTGCAGCCTTTCCCTAAGACTGAGCCGGGTCATGCGTCACCGGGTGCTATATAGCACCCAATGACGCGTTCTGGTCAGCCAATCACTGTAATGCCAGTAGCCAACATGGCTACGGCATTACAGCAGCGAACAAACGTGCGGGGAGGAGACTCGAGCGAATATAGGGCTAGCATGCTCGCCCAACACTATTAAATATATGACCCTTCAGATACTGTCTTAAGAGAACATTGACAAAGAGGCCCTAGTACCCTTGAAAGTTTGCAATATTGTCATAATCTTTTCAGTTAGCCTTTAAAAGGTATAAACCACTGAGGAATCTCAATCTTTTTTCATCGCTGAATGTTGTTCATTTTTGTAAGGAAAACAAGCTGGTGGCTTCTTTTTTGTTGGGCTATGCGATATGGCTTTTAGTATCGTGTGCAGAACATGATACACGTCACTACTATCTATCAATTAGGAGGTAAAGGGTACTAATGCTCTATTACTTTTGTTTCATTTCAGGGATGCCTAATGATGTCGATGGATATGTATTACATACCCTGGAAAGAATTGCTGGTCATTCTGCCTGAACATGGGTCATGACGTGTTCCATACTTCCACTTTCTATATATTTCACTGAGTATTTCATTTTAATAAACACTTGTCAATGAACGTGAATGGATTTTTTTTCATAGAACAACCTGTGACAAAGCTAATTTATTAGAGAACATCTTTACATCTTTTAATGCGCCTTAGGACATCATTGAAAAGAAAGCTACCAGCTGTTAACTCTGGGAATAAACTTAGAAGTGTTGAAGAAGTGTGTATTAAAAATGTACCTGCTAAAGATTCACCAGAAGATGGCGTTGTGGATTGCTGACACAGCCAATAAATTTCAGTCAAGTAGGCAATACTTAGATAGATTTAGAAATGCAGGGACTATGGGACAATACATGCACATGGGTAAATACTTGGATATGGGAAAGAAAACAGTCGTTGTACAAATGATGCATACCTAAAATGTGCTAAAGTCAGCAGTGGTGTACGAAAAGGATCTGTGTTTGGCCCTGAGAGTAAAGCATCACTATTTGCTGATACAACACTGCAGGGTACTTACAACTGAACTTGATATTATGGTTAGGCTACTTTCACACTTGCGTTTTAATATTCCGGTATTGAGCTCCATCAAAGGGGCTCAATACAGGAATAAAACGCTTCAGTTTTGTCCCCATTCATTGTCAATGGGGACAAAACTGAACTGAAGACAACGGAATGCTCCTAGAAGCATTCCGTTCCGTCTTCAGACCGGAGAGCAAACTGCAACGGTTTGCTCTCCGGTCTGGGCATCTGCACCAAGACGGATCCGTCATGACCCCCAATGCAAGTCAATGGGGACGGATCCGTTTGGTGTGACACAATGGTAAACGGATCCATCCTCCATTGACGTTCAATGGCGTTCATGACGGATCCATCTCCCTGCAATTTCCCCTGCTATTTCCCCTCCCTCCAGCAGGTGGTGCTGTGGGTAAACTTACCCTTGTGCGCGCCATCCTCCTCGACGCTGGTCAGGTTTGGAGCTGCTGGAACAGGTAAGTGTCTGTGTATGTTTATGTGTGTCTGTGTGTGTGTGTGCGCTGCCCTGCCCCACATGTGTTCATGCGGCTGCGCGGATCTGGCGGGTGAAGGGTGCCGCCGGATCCGGCTGGCGCTGGTGTGAAAGAGGCCTTACAGAAAGACCTAGATAAGCTGTCAGCATGGGCAAGGACACGGCAGATGAATTTTTAATTGGTTGTCCAACAAAAGATATTCTACAATTTTCAAACCAGCACCTGGATCTAAATACTTTTGTAACTGCACGCAATTACAAATTTAGCATAGCCACTAAGTTATTCAATAAAATGTATTTATATAGTACCACCTACTGTTTGCTTTTTTCCTATTTCTTTGGGATAGCCCCACGTGCTCAGTTTTATCCTTCAAATGCCTCCTGAGCTGTGATAGGGAGAGAGCTGCAGCAGAATGGACACACCCCTTATCCATCTTTTCTACAGTATCTCATCCCTGCACTCATCTCAATGCCCTCGACCAGGGATCCTAAAATTATCCCCTTCACTAACCTAGAGCAGAGATTCTGACATTAACCCCTTTATAGCCACAGAACATGAGAAATGCCGACATTAATTCCTTCACTGCCTAGACTACCAGGGATTCTGTTGTGAATTTCTTCTCTGACCTGCACCTCAAGGGATCCTGACATCGACTTCTTCACTGCCATAGAAAATCACCTATTAAACCATTAAAGGGAACCTGTCATCTCCGAAACACTCCCTGAACTAGAGTAAGCGTTGTATAGTGTAAATGATGCTGAATCCGAATATGTAAGTTTTATCTTCATACTCACTTCCATTCTGACGCTGTGCTCCCACAAACCTGCAGTAAAATACATTGAGAGGACTCTTCTTTGAGTCCTCTCCATTATGTAAGTGAGCACTGGAGTCCACTGAGTACATTTTACTGCTGGTTTGTGAGAGCACAGCATCGGAATGGAAGTGAGTATGAAGATAAAACTTACATATTCAGATTCAGCATCACTTACGCTATACAACGCTTACTCTAGTTCAGGGGGTGTTTCAGAGATGACAGGTTCCCTTTAAACCTAGACAAGCTAATTTTTAGGAACATGTGTACTAATTAAAGATGAGCGAGCATACTCGTCCGAGCTTGGTGCTTGTTCGAGTATTACGGTACTTGTAAGTGCTCGCTGCTCAGACGAGTATCTTGCCATGCTCGAGGAAATGGCAACTTCCGCATTGTGCATTTTTGGCGCCTATAAACTCAGCCAATCACAAGCCAGGAGACTCTGCGGTACACCCAGCATCACGTGGGGCCCTTACATGTCGATAGCAGGGGTTGGCTGGCCTGATCAGGTGACCCTGGAATATACTAGTGACTGCCCGCGGTGCTCGGCTCAGATGCTGACTGAATGTCGTTAGGGATAGAGCTGCTGCCTTTCAAGGAGAGTGTTAGGGCCTGCATTTAGTTCTTTGTTAGGCAGGAGTGATCTCACAAGAACCCAACAGCCCTTCTAAGGGCTACAAGACATTTTTTTTTTGTCTCCTGGCTTGGCTGGCTGGCACTAGTAGTGCAGCTCTCGCCATATATAACCCCTTTTTTTTTTTTTATTGTTATATCTCAGTGATACAAATCCATTTCACACAGCTGCGTGGAACCATTCTGTGTGTCACAGTTCAGCTGTCCACTCACTACAATCCGTATTTTCTGTCTAGGTGACACATTCTGTACGTCACTTAATTAAACAAGGTCTTTTGCTCTCACTCATACAGCTAGATCACAAAAATCTCTGTGCGACATTTGTCTGGGTTGCAACTAAGCAGACCAAGTCTGCCTAATCTAATAGTTTCTGTGTAATTGCTCCATACTGCACGGTAGGTAATAACATACGTAATTTTGATCTAACTTATCCACCTATATATTTACTTGTTCAGACTGAACAAGTTTGTGGGTTTCAGTACAGCAGGCCCATTTATTTTAGTTTTTTTATATAATACATTTATATACAGAAAATGTTGAACCCCAGGGCTGAGGTCGAGGACGAGGGCGTGGTCGTGGGCATTCAATTACTGCAGGGGGCAGAGGCCGTGGTCCTGGGCAGGGTGAGACAGTACCTGCTGATGAGGGAGCAGGGGAACGCCGCAGAGCTACACTCCCTAGCTTCATGTCTCAACTTACAGAGGACTGTTGAAACCAAAACAGTGCGAACAGCTGATGTCGTGGATTGCGGACAATGCTTCAAGTAATTTGTCCACCAGTCAGTCTTCCACGCAGTCCACCCACGTTACCCAAGGGAGCACTCCTCTGGCTCCTCCACCTCAACCTCCTTCCCCCCAGTCTGCCCCCTCCCAGGAAAATTTGGAATGCGATCCGGCATACTCTCAGGAACTGTTTTCTGGACCCTTCCCAGAGTCACAAACCACTTCTCAGGTTGCTGCTGACCTCGTTCCCGATGCCCAAGTTTTCCAACTGTCGCAGTCTGTGGGTGATGATGATGATGATGACAATGTTGAGTTAGAGGAAGAAGTTTGTAAAGAGGTGTCGGACGATGAGGAGACACGGTTGTCAGACAGTGGTGAAGTTGTTGTCAGGGCAGGAAGTCTGAGGGGGGAGCAGACTGAGGAATCGGAGGATGACGAGGTGACTGACCCAAGCTGGGTTGATAAGCCGAGTGAAGACAGTGCTTCTGAGGCGGAGGCGAGTGCTGCACCAGAACAGGTTGGAAGAGGCAGTGGTGTGGCCAGAGGGAGAAGCAGGGCCAGAGCTGGTGCATCAGCAGCAACTGTTTCACGTAGTGAAGCTCCCGTGGCGAGGCCTAGATGTTCGCAAGTCTGGAGATTCTTTAAAGAAAGTGAGGATGACCGACAGACTGTGGTGTGCAACCTGTGCCACACCAGGATCAGCAGGGGTGCCACCACTACTAGCCTAACCACCACCAGCATGCGCAGGCATATGAGTGCTAAACACCCCACTCAATGGAACCAAGGCCGTTCACCACCTCCTGCGGGTCACACCACTGCTCCTTCCCCTGTGTCACTCGCTGCCTCTGCTAGTCAACCCCCTGCCCAGGACCCGGGCACGAGCGCCTCCCGCCGGAAAACCACACCTTCGCCTCCACGATCCTCCACAGTGTCCACCAATGTGTCCCAGCGCAGCGTTCAGCTGTCTTTACAGCAGACGCTGGAGCGCAAGAGGAAATACAGTTCCACCCACCCACATGCCCAAGCCCTCAACGTCCACATCTCCAAATTGCTTAGCCTGGAGATGCTGTTCTATAGGCTGGTAGAGACCGAGGCCTTTTGCAATCTCATGGTGGCGGCTGCCCCTCGGTATTCGGTCCCCAGCCGCCACTATTTTTCCCAATGTGCCGTCCCAGCCCTACACCAGTACGTATCACAGAACATCATCCGTGCCCTGACCAACGCTGTTTCTGAGAAGGTCCACCTAACCCCGGACACGTGGACAAGTGCTGCCGGGCAGGGACACTATATCTCACTGACGGCACATTGGGTTAACTTGGTGGAGGCTGGGACCGAGACTGACCCTGGGGCCGCTCATGTACTGCCCACACCGAGGATTGCGGGGCCTACCTCGGTCACGGTCTCTCAGGCGTACTATGCCTCCTCCTCCGACCCCTCCTCCTCCTCCTCCAACGAATTACCATCCGTGGGCACTGCGCCTTCAGTCGGTAGCTCTAGGCGCAGCAGCAGTGCCGTGGGTAAGCGCCAGCAGGCGGTGCTCAAACTGCTGAGCTTAGGTGACAAAAGGCACACCGCCCAAGAGCTGTTACAGGGCATCACGGCGCAGACCGATGTGTGGCTGGCACCGCTGAACCTCAAGCCAGGCATGGTTGTGTGTGACAACGGGCGTAACCTGGTGGCGGCTCTGCAACTCGGCAGACTGACACATGTGCCATGCCTGGCCCACGTGTTCAATCTAATAGTTCAGCGGTTCCTCAAGACATACCCCAATCTGTCTGATTTGCTCACCAAGGGTCGCCGCATCTGTGCGCCTTTCCGCAAGTCGACCACAGATGCTGCCACTCTCAGGGCAGCGCAGCGCCGCCTACAACTGCCCGCTCACCGACTGTTGTGCGATGTGCCCACGAGATGGAATTCGACATTAAACATGTTATCCAGAGTTTAACAGCAGCGCAGAGCGATTGTAGACTGCCAGATGTCAACTTCCACCAGAACTGGTAGTCAGGTCAGTCAGATTCCTCAAGTCTACAATGAGGAGTGGACGTGGATGTCTGATATCTGCCAGGTGTTGAGCAACTTTGAGGAGTCAACACAAATGGTCAGTGGCGATGCCGCCATTATCAGCCTCACCATCCCGCTGCTTTGCCTGTTAAAAAACTCACTGCTCAGCATGAAGTCGGATGCTTTGCGCTTGTCACAAGAGACGGTGGAGGAAGATACGTCGCTTGATAGCCAGAGCACCCTCCGGTCTGTTTCTCGCCGCGTATCGGAGGAGGGGGATGAAGATGAGGAAGAAGAGGAGGAGAATGTCGGCGAGACAGAAGAGGGTACCAGTGCTCAGTCCTTCTTAACTCTTGAGCGTGTATGGGCTGAAGAGGAGGAGGAGGAGGAAATGGAGAGTCAGGCCAGTGAGGAGAGGGAATTCTTGCGTGTTGGGACTCTGGCGCACATGGCAGACTTCATGTTAGGCTGCCTATCCCGTGACCCTCATGTTAGAAGCATTTTTTCAAACACAGATTACTGGGTGTTCACTCTCCTTGACCCACGGTACAAGCAGAACCTTTCCACTCTCATCCCTGCAGAGGAAAGGCGTATGAGAGTGAATAGATATCAACAGGCCCTGGTGCACAAGCTGAAACAATCCTTCCCATCTGACGCCGCTAGCGGCAGAGGGCATCGTTTTGTGGGCCAAGTAGCGGGGGAGAGGAGGCGAGCAGGCAGCTTGTCCAGCACTGGCAGGGGAACGCTCTCCAAGGCCTTTGCCAGTTTTATGTCAAACCAGCAAGACACTGTCACCTGTCCCCAGTCTAGGCAGAGTAGGGGGGAGCTGTACAGAAAGATGGTGAGGGAGTACCTAGCTGACCATACCAACGTCCGGACCGATCACTCTGCTCCATACAACTACTGGGTTTCAAAGCTGGACACGTGGCCTGAACTGGCGCTGTACGCCTTGGAGGTGCTGGCCTGCCCTGCCGCTAGCGTGCTGTCAGAGCGGGTATTCAGTGCAGCTGGTGGTGTCATCACCGATAAGCGTACACGCCTGTCAACTGACAGCGCTGACAGGCTGACGTTTATTAAAATGAACAAAGCCTGGATTTCACCGGAATTCAAATCTCCTCCGGGGGAAAGCAGCTAAAGATTTAAACAACTAATGTATCCGATTCCTCTTCTCTACTACTCCTCCTCCTTGTCGTCTTTGCCTAACGCTGACCAAAAAAAACGCCATTTTTTAGAGGTCCAACTGGTACTTTTTTACCACAATTTTTCAGGAGGGCCCCCTACAGGCCCTCTCTTCAAACAATTTTTCCGGAGGTCAACCTACAGGCCCTCTCTCTAAATAATTTTTCCGGAGGTCCACCTACAGGCCCTCTCTCCAAACAATTTTTCCAGAGGTCCACCTACAGGCCCTCTCTCCAAACTATTTTTCCAGAGGTCCACCTACAGGCCCTCTCTCCAAACAATTTTTCCGGAGTTCCACCTACAGGCCCTCTCTCTAAATAATTTTTCTGGAGGTCCACCTACAGGCCCTCTCTACAAACAATTTTTCCAGAGGTCCACCTACAGGCCCTCTCTACAAACAATTTTTCCAGAGGTCCACCTACAGGCCCTCTCTCCAAACAATTTTTCCGGAGGTCCACCTACAGGCCCTCTCTCTAAATAATTTTTCTGGAGGTCCACCTACAGGCCCTCTCTCCAAACAATTTTTCCAGAGGTCCACCTACAGGACCTCTGTCCAAACAATTTTTATATAGGTGCCATATACGGTATTAAACTGAGAAGAATACATAGAACACATACCACACTTGTTCATGCTCATAGTTGACAACTGTACCGGTTGATGCTAAATTTTTAAGTTGGGGTCCTGCGTCGTCATTCGAACTCCATCCGGCTGTTGTCACTACCACACACGCTAGCCAAGGGGGCACTCCTCTGGCTCTTCCAGCTCAACCTCCTTCCCCCCAACCTGCCCCCCACCTACAGGCCTTCTCTCCAAACAATTTACGCCTTTTCCTCTCTTTCTCTCTCTCCAAACTATTTTTACGGATAGGTGCCATATACGGTATTAAACTGAGTAGTATACATAGAACACATACCACACTTGATCGAGCTCATAGTTGACTACTGTACCGGTTGATGCTAAATTTTTAAGTTGGGGTCCTGTGTCGTCATTCGAACTCCATCTGGCTGTTGTCACCACCACACACGCTAGCCAAGGGGGCACTCCTCTGGCTCTTCCAGCTCAACCTCCTTCCCCCCAGCCTTCCCCCCACCTACAGGCCCTCTCTCCAAACAATTTACGTCTTTTTCCTCTCTTTCTCTCTCTCCAAACTATTTTTCCGGATAGGTGCCATATACGGTATTAAACTGAGTAGTATACATAGAACACATACCACACTTGATCGAGCTCATAGTTTACAACTGTACCGGTTGATGCTAAATTTTTAAGTTGGGGTCCTGCGTTGTCATTCGAACTCCATACGGCTGTTGTCACCACCACACATGCTAGCCAAGGGGGCACTCCTCTTGCTCTTCCAGCTCAACCTCCTTCCCCCCAACCTGCCCCCCACCTACAGGCCCTCTCTCCAAATAATTTACCCGGATAGGGGACGTATTAGATATTATACTGATTTTTGTTGGTTCCTCTTTTAATTGGCTCCTGACCTGTGATAGGCAGAGCATGGACACGTCCCCTTAGCTGCAGTAGAAAAGACACTCCCCCGGCCAGAGCAAGCTCTTTTTCCTTTTCCGTGTTCGAAAAATCCATGAAATATATGGTCCCAAGATAGGGGACATATATGATTTTAATCTGAGAAGAATCGATACCACACATGCCCCACTAGGAGAATTTGGGGTAATGGTGGGATTTGGCAGCCTCAGAGGCATCCATGCATGCTGCCCCTGCTGTTTCCTGTCCATTTCCGTGGTGTTTCCATCATTTTCTGAGGTTTCCAGGTTTTCACCCAACCTTCCCTAGGCAGAGCCTTGGTCCCCTGCAAAAATGCTCGAGTCTCCCATTGACTTCAATGGGGTTTGTTATTCGAAACGAGCACCCGAGCATCGGGAAAAGTTCAACTCAAATAACGAGCACCAGAGCATTTTAGTGCTCGCTCATCTCTAGTATTAATGTTTATTTGACGTTCTTCTGTATCACCAACTTAGGCCAGGTTCACATTATGGGCCAGAAGCTTTCATTAGAAGTATATGTCAGGCTCAGGAATTTCTCCTGATATACTGTATGCCTCTGATACAACACTCCAATGTATGTCACTGTATACAGTGCCATGAAAGTATTTGCCCCCTCCTAATGTCTTCTATTTTGCATACTTGTTGCTCTTGAATGTTTTAAGGACATCAAACTTTTTTTAATATAAGACATAGATAACCCAAATAAACAAAAATGCAGTTTTTTTAAAATGATGATTTAATTTATTGAAGGAAAACTGCTGCTTAGACCTAGCTGGTCATATGTGAAAAAGTAACCGCACCCTTAGCTATTAAATAAACCAATTAACCAAATTCAGTTGGGTTTAATTTCACCAGCCACTCTCAGACATGATTACTGCTAGACATGTTAAATCTAAGCATTACTTAAATAAAACCTAAATAAAAGCCAATGTGACACAGGCTTGAAGGTCTCAAGATGCCACATTGTAAAAAGATTAAATTACAGACGTGAAACAAAGTCACTGAAATCTACCAGTCTGAAAAGGGTTACAAAGTCGCTGCCAAAGCTCTGGGACACCAGCGAATCACAATGAGAATTATTATCCATAAATGGAGAAAATGTCACCAAGAGTGCATTGATGACTCATCCAGTAGATTACAAAGACCCAGAAAAACATCCAAAGAGCCCTAGGCCTTCAAGTCAATGAATATAATTTCACAATAAGAAAGACACTGGGCAAAAATGGGTTTGAAGGCACAAATCAATGCTGACCAAATAGAGCACAAAAACTTGTTTTGAATGTGCCAAAAACATCTACATAACCCCAAGACTTTGGGGACAATATTCTATGGACTGATGACTCAAAGGTAGACCTTCTTGGAAGGCATGGGTCCCATTATATCTGGTGTAAAGTTAACAATCATTCCACCATAATATCATCATACCAGTAGTCAAGCATGGTGGTTGTAGTGTAATGGTCTGCTTTACTTCTGCAGGACCTGGATGACTTTTAGTAATTGATGGAACCATGAATGAAAAAATTCTAAAGGAATCTCTCCATCAGTTTTTGACCTAAAATTCAAATGCAGTTGGGTTATGCAACAGGACAATAATCCAAAGCACACAAACAAGTCCACGTGTGAATGATTCAGAAGAAACAAAATTAAAGCTTTGGAGTGGCTGAAAAAGTAATGACTTGAATCCCATAGGGATGCTCTGACCAGACCAACAGACAGTTCATGCTTAAAAACCCTTCATGTTCGGCAAAGAAGAGTAGGTCGAAGTTCCTCCACAGCAATGTAAAAGATATTACAATCATTTGATTGCAGTCGTCACTGTCAAAGGTGGCACAACCAGAAATGGGTTGGGGAAGGAAGGGAGCAATTTCTTTGAATAAATCTTTTTTAGTCCATAAAAAATCATTTTAAGAAAAATTTTGGGGGTCATTTACGATCAGAAATATGCCTATATTAGTCATATTTTTCCCTCTCACGCAAGGTCTAAAAAGTGGGCATGGCATGGGCAGGAAAGGGGATGGGCCAGCATGCTCGTCTCATTCATCATTTGTTATTGCCTGTTTTAGGCGTAGAAAGGAAGCTGTCTTACATTTAGACCGGCTCTGGATACGCCAAAATTATGTAGAGGTTTGCACTAGTGAAGGGGTTTATTAAGACCTGCGTCTAAAACGCCGGTCTTAATGAATTAACCCTCTATTATATCCCTACACTATGAATAATCTCTCCCGTCTTTCCTAAACACTGTCCCTAGTGAGTGTAATGTCTCTCCCTGCAATGGCGGAGACAAGATAGGAGGAGACTTCACAGGGGCTGGTTATCTGCTGACTGACTGTCTGCATGGCATTATGAATGCTCCCTCATTCCCAGGCTTCTTACTTCCTATTTCTAACATGTGCAAAAAAATATGATTCGTTACCACGAAGCGCAAGAAAATTCGACTTCAGGACGAATCAAATTTTCCTGAAATTTGGATTGAATTCCACTCCACGTCAGTTTCAATTTTTTCATCTCTATAAGCGAATCTACAGGTCGCTATTCTGGCCAGAGTGGCCAAGGAGCCAGTCTTTTCCACCTCAGCCCCTCACTGAAACGATTGGGTGTGGTGGCCAGTGCCACTGTCAATATCATCATCCTCTTTTTTCCCAACTCCTTCTCCTCAAGTGTCAGCACCTTCTCCTCACCCATGGGAGGTTCTCATTGTGGATCCCCAACAGCTACAGGGCAACCTTATCTGTTGCATGAGCATCAGCCTCTCTTCAAAAATACATATGAGGCAGTCTAATGCATAACCAAATCGTTTATGGCTTTCTGCTGCCCGCATAGGTGCTCAAGCATGTGCAATGTTGAATTCCAGTGATTTGGAACATTGTGGATTAATTGGTGTGGGTGTAGACCATTCTGATGCTGTACGTCTAGGAGAGTGTTCCTCACCACGTGAAAATGGCTGAAAAGAGGGACAGCCTCCTGAATATTGCCACACCTTGCACAAGCCAGTGCATTTTTCTAAAAGGCCATGCAGGGAGCATGTGTTATTTCCCCCAGGTTCAGGGCGGCTAGGATGTTGTGCCCATTGTCACTGACCATCTTGCCCATATGAAGTCAGCTAGGTGACAGCCAGTGGGATGTTTGCTGCTTGATAGCTGCAACTGCTCGGAGGTGTGGCTTCTCTCTCCCAGGCTGATCCTCTCCAAGACAGCGTGGGGACGCCTGACCTGACACATGTGATAGGAAGTAGGGGTGGTGTGAGTGACGCTGTGCTCTGCTGCTGTTGGGAATGGGTCTGTGTCCGTGGAGGAGGCAGATAAGTGCCTATTGTGGGAGCCAACCCCATGATATGGTGGAAGGGGGTCAAAAGGAACTGGCCATCTTGCTGGGGTGCTGCCTCTCCACTGCCAGAAAAAACATTGACCCAGTGGGTCATGAAAGACATGTACTGTCCCTGCACATAACAGCTGCTCCAGGTGTCTATCGTGGAGTGCAGCTTGATGCACATCGAGAATCACAAATAGTGGTTCACATTCTCTGCCATGTGAAAGTACAAGGCTCTATTACAATGGTACTAGAGTGACTGCATCGCCAGCAACGTGGCCAGAGGGTGGTTCAGCATGTAGACAAGCGAATCATTGCTGTAGAAAAGTTTTTTCATGGCCAAACGTTCCCTTCTAGATGTATCACTATGGAGCTGAGGACAAGGAGGAGTCTGAGCAGGAGAGGAAGGTGATCATGACAAAGATATCGTACTGCTTGAGGATGGGGTTGGCTGCCAAAAAGAGGACCAAGAGAAGAAGGACAGAGTTGTTCTTATTGGGAATGCTGGCCAGTAGTATTTTTCCCAAAGGATCCGGTGATGGCGCCTCATGTGCTGCAATAGACCTCTGGTGCCTATAATTGTGTTTGAATATTCATGACTTATTTTAAAAGTGGCATTTGGGAGTTGCTCGCACAGAGCTACATGCATCCAAGCTGGGCTTAGCTGTGGTACGTTTTAGGCCTAACCCACCTTCTTTGGGAGGTAAGTGACCTCTGCCATTTATGACCACCACCCTTCTCCACTGATGTTGCCTCCTACTCAGAACACCGATCCAGCTCTCAGGTCCTGTCCAGCACACAGCAGTCATCGGAGTCCTTACCCTCCCTGCCGCTTTTATCAGACTGTAAGATATCATGGTGGGCTCCTGGGTCCTCCTCCCCTGCTCTTCATTTTCCCTGACTGCCACTGTTGCTGCCCCACCATGCTGTGGCTACAAGTGCCACTGTTACCACCACCATGAACACAGGTATTTATGGGGTCACCAGGCTCCTCCCCAACATCCCCCTAAGGGCAGCCAAACAGTGAGTGCTCTCACATAAGTTGTGAGCAGGGCGACATTCTTGACTATCTGCCGTAGGGCGTGGTGGGGTTTTCTTGCCACTTCTTAAGAAACGTGGCTCAGCTATCCTCAGTCTAAATAAATACACAGTCTGTACAGCAATCTGTGATACTTGTAATTTCCTTGCATAGGACATTCAGGGTCTCGCAGAGAGATGTGGTTTCTCCCTCTCCCCAGGCTGATAGAGCAAGTGAACTGGACAGTCTGGTTAAATAGCACCTCTCACCAGGTACACCTTATCAGGACCCAGGCTAGAGGTTTTAACCCTTATCTAAATAGCTTTCCTCAGAATATGTTAGGATCCTGGGAGACACATATACACCCTGAATTACTTCACACTGTGAAATACCATATACTTCACTATGTGAGACACCACTATATATATATTGAACCCCACAAAAACAAAGGATTTCTGTGAAAATGGGAAAGCAAAATTTGCTTTTGAGGAGCACCTGCACTCAGGGGCGTAGCTAAAGCCTCATGGGCCCTGGTGCAAGAGTTCAGCTTGCCCACCCCCTTCCCTCAGCGCTGGTGCACCTAGCTTTTCTGCTGGCCAAGTCAAAAATTGAACCCCCCATGCCAAATTCTCACCCTAACCCTTTCCCTCCTAACATTACGTATATCACTACAGACCATACAGGGTAAGGCTACATTCACACGACAGTTGCTTTTGCGGCCTCCGATCCGCATATTTTGCTGCTCAGATGTGGACCCATTCACTTCAATGGGTCAGCAAAAAAATGCGGACAGCACACTGTGTGTTAGCTGCATCTGTATGTCCGTTCCGTATCCCCACAAAAAAAAAATAGAACATGTCCTATTTTTGTCCATTTTGGGGACAAGGATAGGCATTCTTACAATGGATCTGCAAAAAAAACGGATGCCATACGGAACATCATCCGTTTTTTTTTGCGGATCCTCAATTTGCAGACAGCAAAACACAACGTTCGTGTGAATGTAGCCTAATACAGCGCCCCATACCTCTTACATCCAGTGACGTGACGTCTCCTCTGATGTAGATGTTCTCTTTCCTCATCCTCTCCTTTTAGACCAGACCGCCATTTTTCAGCCATTTCTCATCTCTGCAGTTTCACAGAAAAAAATCTTAGTTTACTTAGTTTTCCATCATCCTCCCGTCTTCTGGACAAATCATCCTACCACCCCCAGTACTGTGCCACTAGTACCACACAGATAGTGCCCTTCAATAATTATTGGCACACAGTGTCCTAAAATAACTGCGCCCAGCAAATAGTGTCCCTGACAGTAATAGTGTAAACATAACGTCTCCCAGAAATAACTGTGCTATGCTGATACTGTGCCAGGGTGCCCCCACAGTAATAGTGCTCCCCAACATCCCAACTAATAATTCTCTGCCAGAGTTCACTTGTTAGTAATTGTGCCCCCAACAGTACTAATGTCCAGTATAAAATACCCCTAAATAGTGCCCCAGTAGATGACCTCAGTGTCCCCCATAATTTGCAAGTATAAAATACCCCTTCTTAGTGCCCCCCGTAGATGCCCCCATAGTACCCGCCATAATGTGTCCTAGTATAAAATGCCCCTATACAGAGACCCCCATATAAAATACCCCTTCTTTGTGGCCTCAGTAGATGCTCCTATAGTGCCCCCCAATAATGTGCTAGTAAGAAGAGCCCCCATAGTGCCCCAATAATGTGCCAGTAAGAAGTGCCCCCAATAATGTGCCAGAAGTGCCCCGAAAATTCCCCCCCAATAATGTGCCAGGGGTGCACCGCACCTAGCCTAATTGGTGGTGCAGCCCTGCAAGTGGCAAGGGGAGCCTTCTGGGCCCCCCTGGCTTAGGGGCCTGGTTGCAACTGCGACCGCTGCGACCCCTATAGCTACGCCACTGCCTGCACTTCTGATAGTAGGCACAGCCAGCCACAGCTCCTGTCTCCTCTTTCCCTGTCTGTCAGCTGCCCTGCTTCTCTCTGTTGTACACAATACACACATTTCTTCTTTGGAATCCAAGCCTTTCCCTCCACTCTACCTGGCAATAAGTTTGATTGAATTCTGACTGTCCCTGATTGATTTTGCACCCTCTCTGACTCCTGGCAGACACTGTAGCCAGGGGTGGGATTCAAATTTTTAACAACAGGTTCCCCACTCAATTCAAACATGCGGCATCATGACACACATTTACATCTACCTCTCATATATGCAACACACATACACATAAATACACCATGATACACAAACATAAATACACCATATATACACTACACACACATACCACCCAACTTTTAAAAAACCTAAGGAGCTAAACTATGGAATGGAAGGGCTCATTTCCAGCTGCCGTCCGGATCTGTAATTTTAACAATCGGTTCTGAAGAACCTGAGGGAACTGGCTGAATCCCATTACTGACTGTAGCACCCAACCACCCTCATTTACAGCCCAGCAGAAAATGGCACCCTGCTCGTTCTGCTAGGGCACCTCCCTGCCTGCTGCTGCACTGATTGGCTCATCCAGGTTATCTGTCAGCCTGGGAGCTAATCAGGGCAAGCCTTCTCCCCTACTTCCTCTCAGGCTCACATGAGAACCCTTCTTCTTCCTCCCTACTTCTTTTTTCTGCTGACATGTGCACTTGAATGGCGCTACGCAACTTTTTTACTGTATTCGCCCGAAACTAACCCGGAAAGATTTGTGTTTGTCTGCCATATGAAAAATAGCAAATTTTGCTCATCCTTACTTATAACCTCATACCATTTCCAGTTGAAATTTTTAGCATATCTTAGATTATCATGAATTAATAATTCACCAGAAGTACTGATGTCATTGACACAATGTATATATATACATTACAGTAATTTGTGTGATACCAGGCGGAGATGCATAGTTTCTATACCAACAAATCAGATGTGTATAGGTGCACTTACCTATTGCCATGAAACGGTGGCTAAGTACTACACAGTTGCAGAAAATTACATTTGTGAGGAATGCCAGCACCTCTGATGATTAGAAGCTGCCAATTAGTGACTGATCGGTTTCACATATGATAGGTAGGAGAAGTATCTAAGCGATGTATGATTGATCTTACTGGGAACTAAAATGCAAATGTTATTAAAAAAATATCTAATTGCTTAACTGGAAATGAGTTTAGTAGAAAAGTAGTAGTTAGTATCGACTTGTTGTTAGATGCTAAATATTGCATCATTAAAATACCTTATTTAACTGCAGTAAATTGCAAGAAATTTATAAATGATGACTAGAGATGAGCGAATTGATTCTAAACAATTCTAATTTGTTATGAATTTCCTAAAAAATGTACTTGCGAAGGAAACAAACATTTTGGTGATTCAATTCGGACAGATCTTGGCAAGCAGCACCTGCCATTTTACATATCATACTTGGTACACTAGTGATGGAAACCAGGAGGTGAAGATGGAGTATCACATGACCTGGGCAGGGCTCGAGCCAGTGGGTTTGCCCATAATGCCTTGCAGTCAACCTGAGCCAACCAGGAGGGACAATATTGACTTGTCTATTAGGCTCTATGTAAGGTCCCAAGCAGAAACGTCATCCTGAGCTCAGCCATTGATCTGAAAGGCCATGCCTGTTACAGACACAACAATTAGGCACACAAGCCAGTTTAGGTAGATTGACTTATAACTATATAACCATATAACTATATATCAACATATTTTAAGCATCATAGCTGCACTGAATGCTGTGCAATTGGGTCCTTTTCTACAGACATTGCACAATTGTGCCCTTTTCTTCCAAAAACCTGTTGCAAAGCTTCTACTGTTAATTGAGCAATAAGTGTATTTTACTACATTGCCAGCACTGTATGATATATTTTGGTCACAGAGGTTGTGCAATTGCGCTATTTCTTTTCCCAAAAACATGTTGCAAAGTTTCTGCAGTTATTAAGTTTGCAGCAAGCATATTCTCCAGCACAGGCAACTTATATTTCTGCCACAAATATTGTGCATTTGCACCATTTTTTTTCCAAAAATCTGTTACAAAGCTTCTACAGTAAATAAGTGTACAACAAGCATAATTTACTGCATCACCGGCAAGACATATTTTCATTGTTTTGAGATTGCATTATTTTTTTTTCCCCAAAAACCTTCTGCAGAGCTTTTACAGTTAGTAAATGTACACTAACTGTATTTTCCTGTATCACAGGCAGAATCTATTTTGGCCACAGATATTTTGAAATTGTACCATTTAAAAAAATTGTTACAAAGCTTTTACAGTTAATAACTGTGCAACTAGCGCATTTTACTGTTACCAGCAGAGTATATTTTTTGAAAATGTTATTACAAATATTCAATTTAACATACTAGTGTACATAATCTGGCACATTGGCCTACTTTCCAGTTGTCATATATTGTAGTAGTGAACTCTGTTGCTGGAAATTATCATTAACTTGTGCTTACATATACAAAACTATCACTGTTTGTAGGCTCTACTTTGTCCAGTTGCAAACTTTTTTCAGTTGATGAAAATTGTCTTTAAGTTTCTTGTCCAGTAAAAAAAAAAATTCTTAAAAAAATTCCATTTATCAGAGTCATACACCTAACCTCACATACATAGTTTAAGACTAAGTGGTGAAAATTATGTTTTTGTCTACAAAAAGAATTGCTGATTCAGTCAAGGAGTACTTGTCTTTTATGGCCCATTTGGTCAATACTTTTCACAACAGCGGTGAAACAGCACCACAGCAAAAAGGCCAGGTCCTATTGACACTGCCATGTTTGTTCTGGTCTGGTTTCCACATCATGCGCTTATCCAACTTCACTCTCTACATCCTTCTTAATGGTCTTCCTCCTGTTTCCAACAAAAACAGGTCAGAATGTTGCTTTCAATCCACTTCCCTCCTTTTAAACTGAAGTGTTGCAATGCTGACTGTCTAACAACTGATGAGCCTGGGTGAGAGAAACCACACAGCAGATGAGTTGCTAATCTGCATTAAGCAGCAAATTTTCCATAGGATGTCTTCCCACCAATTAAAAGTGGGCAATATTATCAATGTCAGTGGCAGGAACATTGTGGCTATGCTGCATTTGGGGGCAATAACATGCTTCCAGCATGGCACATGAAAAGTATTGTGGCTTACAGAAGATGCTGTCCATGTCCAGGAGACTGTCTGCACCTTTCAGTTGTTCTTATGTGGCTAGTGACAGAATATTCTGCCTTTTGCTACAGTTGATCTGTGATGTTGATCTGTTTTGATCTTCGATGTTCCAACTAGTTGGAATTCAAGTAGTGTAAAGCGGCCTGTGAAAACATCATGCATCAGACTACCACAATAGTGAGCATGTGCCATTTTAAACTCAGGCAGTGGCAGCTCATCAGGGATACATGTCACATACTCAAGCCCTTTGAGACACCGGATTTGTGAGTAGGGACAACAGTGACATCAATGATCATCCCTCTGATATCTTTATTAGAGAAAATGCTCAGACTAATGCTAGAAGGGATGGTGGAGGAAGAACATCTTGCTCGCCACCCTAGAACATTGGTGAAAGACATGTGGGATGTCGTTGTGAGGGGGTGGAGCTTCTGTGTTGTGCTTGGAGGAGAGGTTAGTGGTGTCCTGGGATAACCCATACAATGTCCTATAAAAGTTGGGAGTTGTAGTTCTGTCCTATTATATCCCTCTCCATGTAATTTCAACTTATGCCCTAGTACAGTCTGTTAATGCTGGGAATTGTAGTTCTGTCCTATTACATGCCTCTCTGTGTAATTTCATCTTATGTCCTAGTACAGTCTGGTAATGCTGGGAGTTGTAGTTCTCCCCTCTTATACCCCCCCTCTCTGTAATGTTTACTGATGCCCAATAATAAGTCTGGCCATACTGGGGGTTATAGTTATTTCCTTTTAAAGCTCTCAGCTAATCTGGACATGCTCGAAGTTGTAGTTCTCTCTTAGGCTGGGTTCAGAACACCGTTTATTTTTAGGCTTTGCAAGCAGGATTTTTTTTCCATCCTGTGACAAAATTAAAAGAAAAAAAAGATCAGAATGCGTTAAAAATAAAAAAGGATTACTCACCCTTACCAATCCCCAGCAGTTCTGATGCTGGTCTGGTCCTCGCTGCTCTCGAATCCTGGCTTGACACTCTGGAAATACCAAGAAAAGATCGCTCAGCCCAGCCTTAGCAGTAACATTGAGGGAATGTTGACATGACAAGAATCCGCAGCAGATTCCGTCATGGAAAACAGGCTTTTTATGCAGCGTAATATGCTATCAAAATGCCAACAACGGCTTCTTTTTGGCTTCAATGGGAAAAAACGCTACCCTGGTTTCGTGCATGTTTTTGTAGCTTTTTCACCGCCAAAAACGCGCTACTCACAGAGACAGATCAGCCTACTGATCTGACACTGTTTTTTTACGCAGCAGATTTTTGACATATGAACATAGCCTGCAGCTTGCATAGAAATGACTCGAGAAACTGATTCCTGTCTACCCGGCAGAAGCTTCAGAGTCAGCATAAAGGACAGGCTGGACTGTGGGCTGGAAGCCTAGGGGAGGCCTGGCATGACCGGTGGTTGGAGGGAGTGAAGCATTTGGGACCTAAGGGGTTAATTTGGAAGAGTTGGGAAGGTAGACGGTTAGGGGAGGGGTTAAGGTTTTATAAGGGGCAGCAAGGGCGGGAAGAGGGGCCATTTTGTGAATAAGAAGAGGTGCAGTAGTTCTGTCCGACCTGCTGTGCTTACCTGTCCCTGGTCTTTTCGATATGTCGTCGGTGGAGAGGTTGCTGGCCCAGCTCAGGGCAGCGGCGGAGAGCAGAGGTAGTGATTGGCTGCAGGCCACGGTCCAGGGCCTGCTCCCGGGGTCTGAAGAGCCACCTGTCCCGGCTTCTTCATCACGCCGGCCGCGGAGGACTAGGCCTCCGGCGCGCCTAAGTCCAGAGGAGACCCCGTGGGTCCGGCGTCGGGTACGGAGCCCCTCTCGGGACCCTCCGGCACGCACCGCGGGTAGGTGTTCTGGGGGCAGGCGGTCGCTTGCCGGGAGGAATCCGGCTGCAAGACGGGACCAGGTGAGAAGGGATCCAGATATCCCTTTTCAAGCTGCTGCCGGCGGGGAAGCGGGACCTGGATCGGCAGGGACCTCAGGCCTGGGCTCTGCTGCCCGGCGTGGGAGAGCTGTGGAGGAAGGACGGCGGGGTCAAGATGGCGGCCCTGAGCCAGGGAGAGAGAACGGGCAGCTGTGCAGAGCTGGCTCAGAAGATGTCTCCAATCGGGAACTGGCGGCCTCTAGTGGCGGAGCTGCGGAATTGCAGGCTTCGAGGGCATCATCAGAAGGCAGTGGCACAACCTGTGCTGAAGATCTGGGACCAGAGGGGAGAAGATTCAGCGCCTGTCAAGTGCCACAACCTCGCGATCCGGCTGGTGGAGTCACAGCGTCCACGCAGCCAGGTGAGATGAGTGGGGTTTCCCCGTTATCTGTCTCTTGTCTGGGGGGGTCTCCCGGGGTTGGGGGGGGCCCTGGTGTGGTGGCGTCGAGCGGTTTGGGTGAGTTGTTATTGGGGCTGCGGGATTTAGTGAAAGGGCTAGTGGGGGTAGGGCCTGGTGTTGGGTCGCCATTGGCAGGTTGGGGGCTGCAAGGTGTGGAGGCTGTTACAGGTGGCCATGCGGTGGTTGGGGACGTTTTAGGGGTTTCTGGGGTAGCGGTTGCAGGGCCTAGCGGGTCGGTGGGGGTGGCGCCGCAAGGGTCGGGGGGAAAAGGGGGGAAAAGGATAAGGAAGGGGAAAAGGAGAAATCAAAGGATGAGCCCCAGTTGGATGATGCGGCGAAAGGGGAAGTATATGTGTGCTTTGAGGGGCCGTTGGGGGCCCATTTGAAGCAGGAGGTTCGGGAAAAGATTTGGAAAGGGGAGTATGTGGATATTTTTTCCTTACTCCCGCTTGAGCGATTTAATTTAGATAGGGATAGGAAGGAGGATAAGAAGAAGGAGGACGAGGATAAACGGAGATACCGTTTGATCCCAAGGACGTTCGCCAATTGGTTACAGGCATTTGTGATTCTGGCGAGTGTCATTGGCGAAAAGGCTCCGGAAAATTGTTCCGGCCTTTTTTGTTATCTAGATGCCATAGGTGAGGCGTATAGAGTGTATGGGGGGCAGGGGTGGTTGAGGTACGACGAGCAGTTTCGTCAGCGGAAGGCGGTGTGCCCGAGTATCCGGTGGGATCACAAGGATATTGGGCTTTGGATGCGGGTGATGGCGCCGGTGCGGGCAGGGCAGTCCTTTCAGGGGGGCACCGGGGGTTCTGGGCAATCAGAGCGCTCGGCGGCGTCACAAAAGGGGTTGTGCTTCCTCTTTAAGGAAGGGGGTTGTAAATACGGAGACAAGTGCAAGTTTCGGCACGAGTGCTCCTCGTGTGGAGGGAATCATGGAGCACAGAAGTGCTTTAAGGGAAGGAGAGGTAAGGGTTGGGGGGATGCAGCGGGAAAAGGGACGGACGCCAATTCGGGTAACCGAGATGGCTCCCTTTCTAAGTAGATATCCGGATGCGGAGGCGGCGGAATTTTTGTTATTAGGTTTTCTGGAAGGTTCTCGGATACCGTTTGTCGAGGGGGATTTTAGGCGGGGGAGTAAGAATTTAAAATCGGCGGATCAGTTTGCGGGGGTGGTGTCGGAAAAGCTACGGAAGGAAGTGGAATTGGGGCGCATGGCAGGTCCCTTTGAGGGCTTGCCGATGCCGGGGTTGAGGGTGTCACCGTTGGGGGTCGTGCCGAAGAGGGAACCTAACAAATTTCGTCTGATTCATCATCTTTCGTTCCCGAAGGGTGATTCGGTTAACGACGGGATAGACCCGGAATTGTGTTCGGTGGTATATACCTCGTTTGATGAGGCGGTTGGTTGGGTTCGCAAGTACGGGAGGGGCGCGTTGTTGGCTAAGGTGGACATTGAATCGGCTTTTCGGCTGTTGCCTGTTCACCCGGATTGCCAACATTTGTTGGGTTGTGTTTGGGAGGGGGGCTTCTATGTTGACAGGTGTTTACCGATGGGCTGCTCAGTTTCATGCGCCTACTTTGAGAGGTTTAGCACTTTTTTGGAATGGGTGGCACGTGAGTGGTCGGGTTGGGGGTCAATCATCCACTATTTGGATGATTTTTTGTTTATTGGGCCTCCCGGTTCGAACGGGTGTTCAGTTATGTTGCGCTCATTTGAGGCTATGGCGTTTTGTTTTGGGGTTCCTTTAGCGGCAGCGAAGACGGAAGGTCCCACGACTGCTCTGAGTTTTTTGGGTATTGTGCTTGATTCTGCAGCGATGGAATGCAGGTTGCCGGAGGATAAGGTGGTGGATTTAAGAAGGACGGTGTTGGCAGTGGGTAGGCGGCGGAAGGTTAGGCTGAGGGAGTTGCAGTCGTTGTTGGGGAAGTTGAATTTCGCGTGCCGCATTATGCCTATGGGAAGGATTTTCAGCAGACGTTTGGCCCAAGCGACGGCGGGAGTCCAGGCCCCTCATCATTTTGTGCGGCTTACTCAGGAGCTGCGGGATGATTTGGGGGTGTGGGCGTCCTTTTTGGAGCAGTACAATGGGAGGTCATTGTGGATGGAGGAAGTGGTGGCGGCGGAGGAGCTGGAGTTGTATACAGATGCAGCTGGCAGGTGCGGCTTTGGGGCTTACTTACAGGGCCAGTGGTGTGTTGGGGAATGGCCAGTCGAATGGAGGGAGGAAGGTTGGGCCACGAACCTGGTTTTGTTGGAGCTTTTTCCCATAATAGTGGCGGTGTCGATTTGGGGGGAATTTTTCAGAAATAGGAAGGTGCGTTTTCGGTGCGACAACATGGGAGTGGTGGAGGCCATCAATCGGGTCTTGGCATCTTCGCGTCCTGTAGTTCGTTTGTTGCAGTATTTGGTTCTTCGTTGTTTATCGTTGAATGCGTGGTTTGTGGCATCGCATGTGCCCGGGGTGTGTAACTCAATTGCCGATGCTTTGTCTCGTTTCCAGTGGGACCGGTTTCGGGAGCTGGCGCCGGAGGCGGACGAGAAAGGAACGGGCTTTCCTATGGAGTTATGGCATCTGCCGTTCGGTCGGTAGCCGGGTTGGTGCAGGGTTCGATGGCATCTGGAACGTGGAACGCGTATGAAAGGGCTTGGGGTTTGTGGGAGGATTGGAGGCAGCGTTTTGTTGGGACTGGTTTGGAGGATGGGGTAGTGCTGTTACTTTTTGTGGGGCATGGTAGGGAGGAGGGTTGGTCAGTGTCCAGGATGGATAAGTTTTTAGCAGGGGTGGCGTTTGGGTGCAAAGGCAGAGGGCTAGTTGATGTTACTAAATCCTTTTGGGTCTGGCTGGCTTTGAAGGGTTGGAGGAAGCAGGCTCCGGGGTTTGATCTACGGCGGCCTGTTTCCTTTAAGGTTTGTGTGGCAGTATGGGAAGTGAGATTGTTTAGGCTGGCTTTTTCGTTCGCTTTCTTTGGAGCGTTGCGGATCGGGGAGTTGGTCAGTCCGAGCAGGAACAGGGCTGGGGGTTTGTGTTGTGGGGACGTGGAGTTGTTGTCGGATAGGGTGGTTTTTTGTATCAGGAGGTCGAAGACTGACCAGGTGGGTAAGGGGTGTAGGGTTGTGTTATATCGAGTGGAAGGCTCAGTAGCGTGCCCGGTACGGTGCTTACAGGAGTCCGGGTTGTAGGCGGGGCCGAGGGACTGGCCATTATTGGTTCACAAAGACGGTTCTTTTTTGTCCCGTTTTCAGTTTGTGTCAGTTATGCGGGTGTGTTTGCAGGGGTTGGGGAAGGATCCGTCTGTGTTCGATAGTCATTCTTTCCGGATCGGGGCGGCCACTGAGGCGGCGAGACATGGTATGAAGGATGACGTGATTTGGCAGATTGGTAGGTGGGAATCGATGCGGTTTAGGTCTTACGTGAGGACGGAATGGTTATGATTTTGTTGACTGGTGTTTGTGCGTTTTGTTAGGGGGGATTGCTTTGTTTGACGTTCTATTTTATTTTGTATTGCAGGAGGTTCGTCTTGCCTGGTGTGGATCCTGGGGCACTCATATGTGTTCTGGGGGGCGTTGCGGGCTGCGGTTAGGGAGGACGGTCGGCAACTGGGTTTGCGAGAGCGGAGGCGGTGATCCGGTGGTTGGGAGTGAGAGGCATGATGTGGAATCGAGTGTTGCCGGAATTTCATCGGTTCATAAGGTTAGACGGGCCCCCTGGGGTTTTGGTTCTTCATGTGGGAGGGAACGACTTGGGGGTGCGTCCTTTTCGTGAGCTCACGAAGGACATTAAGTTCGATTTACTTCGGCTGTGGGCTCAGTTTCCAGGGGTGGTGACTGTATGGTCGGACATGGTTCCTCGGAAGAGTTGGAGGGATGCGAGGTCGGTGGAGAGGATTAATAAGGCCAGGATAAAGGTGAATAGGGCCGTAGGGCGTTTTGTGGTGAGGAACGGGGGTTTTTCAGTCCGACATAGGGATCTTGAGGGGGGCGAGGGGGCTTTTTGGAGGAGTGATGGCGTTCATTTGAACGCAATTGGTATTGATTTTTGGTGCTCGGGGCTGCAGGACGGGATTACAGTGGCGTTGAGGGTGTGGCGGGACTCAAGGAGGTGAGGTGTTCCCCTTCTTGAGTCGTGGGCGGTGGTGGGTCCTTGGAGTCGGTGGATATGGTGGCTCTGGCGGGTGGGGAGGGAGCCTAAGGGGGCTCTGGACTCCCCAGGTATTGAATTTAGGAGTTGGAAACGGGGGGGGGTCTGCCTACGGTTGTGGCTCATGGTTGCTGGATCTGCCTCTGAGCTGGCGGTTTATCGGCTAGAGGTAAGTGGAGTTAATTAAGTTAACCACAGAGTCCGGGCAGATATTCCGTCGGGTTTTCGGGGCTCCAAGGACCTTCCCCGTGTTGTGGTTTATGGTTCAGGGTAGGCCTTTGTGGGTTAAGGCCATGGTTTGGTTGGTTGTTATTTATGTTATTTATTGTATTTATGTTATTAATAAATGGCTGCTGTGGCCAATAAAATCCACTTAAGTGTTATGTCTTTATTGGTTTAGGGGGGGTGGGGTACCGAGTGGAGGGGGAGAAATGACTCGACAGTACACTGGTCAAGGACAGGCTGGACCGTGGGCTGGAAGCCTAGGGGAGGCCTGGCATGACCGGTGGTTAGAGGGAGTGGAGCATTTGGGACCTAAGGGGTTAATTTGGAAGAGCTGGGAAGGTAGACGGTTAGGGGAGGGGTTAAGGTTTTATAAGGGGCAGCAAGGGCGGGAAGAGGGGCCATTTTGTGAATAAGAAGAGGTGCAGCAGTTCCCACCCACCCTCCCTATAATTTTGAGTGGCAGTGTCTCTTAGTGGTGTAAGTGGTTTTTGTTGGTTGGTTCAGCCGGGGGAGTCGTGCTCGTCATGGCAGTCGGGGCGGTGGTGGGTCCTTGGAGTCGGTGGATATGGTGGCTCTGGCGGGTGGGGAGGGAGCCTAAGGGGGCTCTGGACTCCCCAGGTATTGAATTTAGGAGTTGGAAACGGCGGGGGGTCTGCCTACGGTTGTGGCTCATGGTTGCTGGATCTGCCTCTGAGCTGGCGGTTTATCGGCTAGAGGTAAGTGGAGTTAATTGAGTTAACCACAGAGTCTGGGCAGATATTCCGTCGGGTTTTCGGGGCTCCAAGGACCTTCCCCGTGTTGTGGTTTATGGTTCAGGGTAGGCCTTTGTGGGTTAAGGCCATGGTTTGGTTGGTTGTTATTTATGTTATTTATTGTATTTATGTTATTAATAAATGGCTGCTGTGGCCAATAAAATCCACTTAAGTGTTATGTCTTTATTGGTTTAGGGGGGGTGGGGTACCGAGTGGAGGGGGAGAAACGACTCGACAGTACACTGGTCATGTAATTGCCAAATGTATAGGAGGCTGAGAATACATCAATAAATTAATAAACCATTATGTATATGAGTTTTGAATTTTTTCATAAATATAATGGTTTCCCCATCATGCAGTTTACAATAAAATTACCGGCAGGAGTCTTTCTACACAAGGGGAACTAGAAATTTTTTTTTTGTCAGTACAAAAGATTAAGTATGTGTCCAGCAATCAAATTGTCATTCTTCATCTAATCACTGGACACGTTGACAGGCAATAATTAAGAATGAATGTTCATATGAATTATCATTCAGGCGATTATCTCCCCATGTGAAAGGCCCTCAAAAGGGTTGTCCACAGTTTGTTTGTTTTTAAATCCCCCAACCCAGCGGGACCTGGAAAGGGAACTATACTTACTTACTCCCCACTGCTCAGTGTGAACTCTGTAGATCCTGAGCTGTCATCGCTGCGCTTTCAGTTCCTGCATGTAAACTTTCTGCATGTGCAGCGAGCCCTGGAGGAGGCGGTGTGGAGGATGAGAGCGGCAGTGGCTCTGACTTTCACAGTCAATCACAGTTGCTTTCTTCCCTTGGGGCACAGCCTGTTGTTAGCTCTCCTTCCTGCCTGTAGTTTGGGTGCCTGAGATGTTAATTGTTTGTATGGGTGCAAGGCAGGACATGTAGAGTGCAATGGCCGGCATATGGTGCAGGAGTCAGTGACCAGGCTAGATGTGGCAGAGTAAATATCTCTCTTTACTGAATTGCAAAGTAGGAGTTGTAGTACATATATCAAAACACTGTTCCTAAAATATACAGTGCAAATCTCCCCAGATAGTTTTGCATAGGCTTGAGAAAGGATGGAAAATATTGTACTCTTTCTTCTCTCTATCTTTCTCAAGCCTATTCCTGCATAATCTATGGCTGACAATCTCACTTTTGCAATCAGACCTGTAATTCGCAACTAAGATGTGCAGCTTTTAGAGATACGACTGGCCAAGTCATTTTCAAGTGTGAAGGGTATCTTAACAGTATTCCCCTCACTACAGTAAAGTCTAAATATCTTAGGTAAAAGGATACCTTACTGATTCTAATGTTCAGTTATGAAAATTTCTGAACTATCTTGTCTCTTTGTCTCTTTCTGTAGATCATGCAGAGATTGGTGAGTCTCTTTAGCTTTAGTCCAGTCCTATGAGAAATAGATTACATGGAGTTGCTTAATCACTATTCCTCTACTAGCTAACTCTAGGCTAGAATTCTTGAGACTCAGCAAGGGGTAGATGCAGGATTCACACCCAAGTTTCCTGTAGAGGGCTGTGCCAGAGTTAATTAACTCTGTCACGTTCATCCACAACCATACTAGGTATACAGAGAATAAAATTACATTATGGGATCACTTGAGTTGCTAAAGCTAATGACTGGCATCAGTGGTGACATGTCTCCAAGTGGTGCAGCACCCAGTAGTAACGCACTGTTTGGGGACACTTAACCGCTCAGGTCAGGCTGCTAAGGTGAATGTGACACCGCTTGTGCAGGAAGTTTACATGTGGGGACCAGAAGTGTAGTGAAAACAGCTTGGAATTCACAGAGCTGGAACTCAATGGTGGGGAACAGTTTGGTATAGTTCCTTTCAAACATTCTGCTTGGTGTGGGAGGAATTAAACAAAAATTATGAATTGTGAACAACCCCTTGAAGATTTTTTAAAGCTGGGTGAAAATGACAACCTCTTTTGGAGCTGTAAAGGCTGCCCTATTGGTCTTACAACGGAAGATGATTAAGGGCAAAAGCTCTTTAAAAGATTGACAAAGAAACAATAATTTGCTATAGCTCAGACAATTTCTGTAGGTCTTTCATACCAAATTCTGCCTGGACTGATCAGATGATAAGCTTGTGAATTAAATCTGATTCAACCCCTCACCCCACCCCAGAAAGACGTTACAATGCTGAATTCCCTAACGCCTATGACATTGGCATTGGCTTGTTAAAGGTGTGTCAAGCGTGGTAGTAATGCATTTACTCACTTGTTACAGCAAACGTTTAATAATAAACTTAGCACTCCCGTGTCCAGCCTCATCAGTCAGCAGCTTTTACACGCAGGGAATTCTGACTATGCGCTTTTTAACAAGCAATTTGATCACGGCAGGAGCAGAGGAATGTATTAATACATCACACCCAGATCAGACAGTGTGAACAATGGCATTATTAGCGTGTTATGTTCCCAGACAGAAATATTTAGGCTGAGTCAGATGGGTGTTTTTCTCATTGTCTGAGATTCCCAATAACTTTCATTTTTATTAACAAAATGACAAATTGACAGTAATTACTGGTATATTAGCAGGTAAATGACATTAATAATTATTTAATAAGCTCTACAAGGGACATGGTTAGTAGCGACTAATTGTTATGGGTATCTTCAAAGTAACATAAGTTTTTTTTTCCATATAGGCCTCGTATTGTTACCATTAGAGATTAGCGAATCTGTTCGCCGCTTCGTATATTCGTTACGAACCTTTGTTATTTCCTACGCCGAAGCGAATCAGAATCTTTTCAGATTTGCTTCATACGAATCTTCTTAAATGTTCTTAAATCTTTGTACGATAATGCTACGCATCTGATAATTTGTACGATCATGCATATGTATTCAGTTAAGTAGCTTACTTTTAACAACGCTTAGACTGTATGTTCGTTATTTGTGCGAGAATGTTTGCAGAACGCGACCAGAATAACAAATATTTTTTAACGTTCAAAGCTTCAAGCATATAGAAGCAAAGCAACTTGGACCGAATAAATTCTTATCTGAAGCAAATCTTTGAAGATTCCCTCATCTCTAGTTACCATAGTAGGGGGGATCTCAACCATCTCTTTATGAACATCTTGCATCACTTCTTCATGACATTTGTATCCCAATAAGCTGTGGGCTACAATGCGATGACCAGTGTGGAAATGACATGTGGCCTGCAGCCTCTCGTGCTGTGAACATACCAACCAGCCAGCGAGCATACTAGACTCCATAACCAATCATCATCCAAACCCATCATCATCCAAACCCATGTGAGTTGCTGCCCATAGCATTCAAATGTCAGCAAGGTGGAGGGGGACTCACTTAATACAGATGTAGCAGCATTATCTTGACTCTAGAATGCCAGAATGGTTATTTTAGCACAATTTGTTGTATTACTGTAATGTGATTGTGTTGCGTTAACGGGTTTAGGCTAGGGCTACACGTCACACAACTTCTTGTCTCAAAAAAGTCATGCAACATTTTTTATAATGATAGTTAATGGTGTTGCACTGTGACATGCCGCGACTGTGACACAATAGTCCCAAAAAACAAATCCAAGTTGGATTTCTGTGGGACTGACGAGTCGCAATGGCAGCATGTCGCATTTCGCAGTGCAACACCATTGACTATCATATCGAGGTCATGATTAAGACGTATAGACGAAACGTGCAGACCTTGCCTGCCTGGTCAGCCTATGGATTTTATAATGAAGAAATAAAGAAACTGGATTTTATCCTGCGCCTGCTGTTGGATTTTATCTACTGTTCTGATTGATTCCTGGTCCAGGATCCGTGCACAGAGAAGGAGGAAAGTGGGTGAGCTGAAATCCCCTTTTCTATTACCATTGACTATCATTATAAAAAATGTTGGGCAACATCAGTGCGACATGAATGAGTTATTGTTGCACAACACATATCCTCATGTAGCCGTAGCCTAAAGAGGATTTCTGAGAAATACGATTTCTCATAACCTATTTTCAGAACAGGTCATCAATATCTGATTGTGGGGATCTGACATCCCTGACCACTGCCAATCTGCTGTTTAAGGTGGTCACAACACTCACCAGAGCCTCTTTGCAGATTACCAAGCACAACGCCATCCATTGGTTAGGGACTCTACTTGGTATTGCACTTATATGGGACTGAGCTGTGACTAGGCACGTGACCAATGAACATTATGTCACAAGCCTAGGAAGAGGTGAGCACCATGACATCTTCAAAAAGCTGATCATTGGGTGTGCTGGGAGTTGGACTACCACCACTCTGATATTGATGATCTTACCTGAGGGATCTTGGACAACCCCTTTAAGCTAATCAAAATACATCAACCATACATCCAATTTGGAATCTGATTTTCAACAGCCACTTCCATATCAAACTGTTTGCATATATACATAGCTGTGGTTCACCTAATTAAAATACTGTTAAAAAACGAGTTGTGACATTGACAAGCAACTCTTTTTTTTTTAGGGATTCTGACTTTCATTAAAGGGGTTATCCGACTCTTTTATCGGACGACCTATCCTCAGGACAGGTTATCAGCATCTGATTGATGTGGGTACAACACCCGGGACCCCTACTGAACACCTGTTTCAGAAGGTCCCGGTGCTCATGTGAGCACCACTGCCTTCTCACAGCTAACCTTCGGCCAGTGACATCATGACCATTGGTCACATGACCCAGGCACAGCTCAGCCCCACTCAAATGACCTCCCTGGCAAACTGTTTGCATAGCGACATAGCTGTGGTTCATCTGATTAAAACTCAATGGGGGAGGTTTATCAAACTGGTGTAAAAAAGAACTGGTTAAGTTGCCCATAGCAGCCAATCAGAGTCCACCTTTCATTTTTTCACAGCTCCTTTGGAAACTGAAAATGAAATTAATCTGATTGCTTGTCATGGGCAACTAAGCCACTTTTACTTTATACCAGTCTGATAAATCTCCTCCAATGTTTTCTTTTGTTGATTCGAGACTCCGTTCCCAAGTTATGATATTTTTTCTGAATATGCACATTAGACCTTTGGTGCAATGAGGGTGTCACCATTGCTCTTGTTGCACCCAAACTCTGCTCCTTTCTTGGGCTAGCCCCTTCCTCTCTGTTTTGCCACTTTGGCCCTGTCAGTCAAAACAGAGAGGAAGGAGCTGGCCACAGAAAGGTACAAAGCTTGGGTGCGACAAGAGCAATGCTGACCCCATCTTTGTACCAAACAGTAGGGAGGTTGTTTGATTGAGTCTAAGCTGCAACTTGGTCATGTGACCAATGGTCATGATTAGAGATGAGCGAAGTTTTCAAAAATTCGATTCGGACGCTTCGCCAAATAAAAAAAAAAATTGATTCGATACAAATTTATTCATGACAAAGAGCCTTAAAAATCAGCTATTTCCTGGCTGCAGAGAGCCTGTATATTGGTGTACAACACTGTGCATTGCAGAAACATGGATAGCTAACACGCTGTGGTAGTGAAACAGTTACTGTGACATCAGTATGACAGGGAGTTGACAGGTGTCACTCTTAGAATCAGTTCACACTTCACTTATTTGGTCAGTTGCAGGGACAAAACTGACCAAATAACTCAAGTGTGAACTCAGCCTTACAGGTCAATGTTAAAGTCAGGTACAAAGAACCGTGCAGTGGCCCAAGATTCTACTATAGAGTGAAAGAGCGCACTCCTTTTACACCGTTAGCTGATTCCACACAGATTTCTACAGATATAAGGATTAACTGATTTATTTATGTATAAAAGAAAGTGAACACCCTAAAATATGTGGTATCAGGCCACAATTTCACCCCAATTACACAATTAAAGGGGTTGTCCAGGTCCAGAGCTGAACCTGGACATATCCCTATCTTCATCCCTCCAGCCCCCGACATGAGCATCGGAGCATTTCATGCTTCGATGCTCTCCCTTGCCCTGTTCTGTATCGCGCAAGGCAAAGGCTTTTTTGTTTACAATAGCACACTGCTAGTCAGAGGTACTGATGGGCGGGCTTTAGCGCCCCCCCCCCTAGCCGTTTTGTTTTACAGGCTAGGACAGCGCTAAAGCCCACTCATTAGTGTTGGTGATGTCACCAGCCTCACTGTTGGGAGGAAGACTCAGCCTAGCAGTCCCTATGGAGAGCCCGGTATATCACCAGATCTCCTAAAAATGCCTTTGACCTGCACGATTCATATCAGGGAGGCAGAGGGGTGGGTAGATAGGGATATGTCCGGATTCAGCTCTCAACCCAGACAACCCCTTTAAGGATTTATGAAATTTACTTATGTATAAAAGAACATGAAGACCCTAAAATCTGTAGTATCAGACCACAATTTCAAACCAATTACACAATTAAGGGCTAACAGATTTACTTATAGAAAAAAGAACTCAAAAATCCTAAAATCTGTAGTATCAGACCGCAATTTCACCCCAATTACACAATTAAGGAGGATTTAATTATATATAAATCACAGTAAACCCCCCAAAATCTGTAGTATCAGATCGCAGTTTCACTCCAATAACAGAATCAAGGATTGCTGGAATTACTGATGTATCAAAGAATGCAACCAACCTAAAATCAATAGTAATAGATCACATTGTATCCCCAATTAGTGCAGCAAAGTGTAATAGAATAGCTTGTATTACCCAGGCTTTACACTCTCCTATTGGTCCCTGCCCTCTCCCTTTCGTGTGGATAATGCCTCCCTATTATATCCTTACATTATTAATAATCTGTCCCTGAACTGCTCAATATTAATTTTTGGTGAATAAAGTCTTTCCTAATCGCTGTCCCTAGTGCCTGTCACATCTCTCCCTGCACTAAGTTCACTGGAAAATGGTGGAGACCAGGCAGGATGAAGCTTTTTATAGGGCTGTGACATCACAGGGGCTGGCTAGCTGCTGATTGGCTGTTTGTATGGCATTATGGGTAATCCGTCATTCCCAGCCTTCTTACTTCCTTTTTCTAACATGTGCAGCAGCTACTGTATTTTATAAAAAATCTGATTCATTACCATGACGCTTGAGGAAATTCGACTTTGTGACAAATCAAATTTTTCCTGAAATTCGGATAGAATTCCAGTTTGTCAATTTCGATTTGCTCAACACTAGTCATGATGTCACTGGCCTAAAGTCAGCTGTGAGAGATCAGTGGTGCTCACAGGAGCACCGGGGCCTTCTTATACAGCTGATCGGTAGGGGTCCCAGGTGACAATGCTAATGAACTATCCAAAAGATCATCAGTTACAAAGAGTCGGATAACACATTTTAATGTTAATAATAACACAATTTAATGAATGTCAGAACCCTATAACAAAAGCATGGCCTGTCAATATCACAGCTCATGTATCGAGGAAATATATCCCTATTAGTGATATCACCTGTGTGCAGGGCTGCCATCAGGAATTTCGGGGCCCCCTACAGGCAAATTTCGCAGGCCCCCCCCTTTCGGGTAAACTTTACAGATTTGCTTAATATGCAGCAGCCTCCACATAGCACATTACATCTTTCTTTTTTACGGCATATCACAACTGCTTTTTTTGCCCAAAAGATTAGTAAGCCTGCCACCGCGACAAGGAGACTCTTTAGGCAGGATCCTACCCTAGGCTAATGTTTTTACGCTACATGTTATATTATTATTATTCACACACTGATAAACATTTTCAATAGGGAAACACAGTTGTCATTAAATTCAGTTACATGCTTGTAAGTGCAGAGTGTTGAGGCACATTGTGTTGATCTGAGGTCTGATGGGGGCACAAGACGCTGATCTGAGGTCTGATGGGGGCACAAGACGCTGACCTGAGGTCTGATGGGGGCACAAGACGCTGACCTGAGGTCTGATGGGGGCACAAGACGCTGATCTGAGGTCTGATGGGGGCACAATGTGTTGATCTGAGGTTTATTATCCCTGTACTGTGATATCACTGTGTGAATTATCCCTGGACTTTGACATCACTGTGTTTATTATCCCTGTACTGTGACATCACTGTGTGTATTATTCCTGTACTGTGACATCACTGTGTGTATTATCCCTGTACTGTGACATCACTGTGTTTATTATCCCTGTACGGTGACATCACTGTGTTTATTATCCCTGTACTGTGACATCACTGTGTTTATTATCTCTGTACTGTGACATCACTGTGTTTATTATCCCTGTACAGTGACATCGCTGTGTTTATTATCCCTGTACTGTGACATCACTGTGTTTATTATCCCTGGACTTTGACATCACTGTGTTTATTATCCCTGTACGGTGACATCACTGTGTTTATTATCGCTGTACTGTGACATCACTGTGTGTATTATCCCTGTACTGTGACATCACTGTGTTTATTATCCCTGTACGGTGACCGGTGACATCACTGTGTTTATTATCCCTGTACTGTGACATCACTGTGTTTATTATCCCTGTACTGTGACATCGCTGTGTTTATTATCCCTGTACGATGACATCACTGTGTTTATTATCTCTGTACTGTGACATCGCTGTGTTTATTATCCCTGTACAGTGACATCGCTGTGTTTATTATCCCTGTACTGTGACATCGCTGTGTTTGCTATCCCTGTACAGTGACATCACTGTGTTTATTATCCCTGTACGGTGACGTAACTGTGTTTATTATCCCTGTACTGTGATATCACTGTGTTTGCTATCCCTGTACAGTGACATCACTGTGTTTATTATCCCTGTACGGTGACATCACTGTGTTTATTATCCCTGTACTGTGATATCACTGTGTTTATTATCCCTGTACAGTGACATTACTGTGTTTATTATCCCTGTACTGTAAAATCACTGTGTTTATTATCCCTGTACAGTGACATCGCTGTGTTTATTATCCCTGTACGGTGACATCACTGTGTTTGTTATCCCTGTACTGTGACATCACTGTGTTTATTATCTCAGTACTGTGACATCACTGTGTTTATTATCCCTGTACAGTCACATCGCTGTGTTTATTATCCCTGTACTCTGACATCACTGTGTTTATTATCCCTGGACTTTGACATCACTGTGTTTATTATCCCTGTACGGTGACATCACTGTGTTTATTATCCCTGTACTGTGACATCACTGTGTTTATTATCCCTGTACTGTGACATCGCTGTGTTTATTATCCCTGCACGGTGACATCACTGTGTTTATTATCTCTGTACTGTGACATTGCTGTGTTTATTATCCCTGTACAGTGACATCGCTGTGTTTATTTTCCCTGTATAGTGACATCGCTGTGTTTGTTATCCCTGTACAGTGACATCACTGTGTTTATTATCCCTGTACAGTGACATCGCTGTGTTTATTATCCCTTACAGTGACATCGCTGTGTTTGTTATCCCTGTACAGTGACATCACTGTGTTTATTATCCCTGTACTGTGACATCACTGTGTTTATTATCCCTGTACAGTGACATCGCTGTGTTTATTATCTCTGTACTGAGACATCACTGTGTTTATTATCTCTGTACTGTGACATCACTGTGTTTATTATCCCTGTACTGTGACATCACTGTGTTTATTATTTCTGTACTGTGACATCACTGTGTTTATTATCTCTGTACTGTGACATCACTGTGTTTATTATCCCTGTACTGTGACATCGCTGTGTTTGCTATCCCTGTACAGTGACATCACTGTGTTTATTATCCCTGTACGGTGACGTAACTGTGTTTATTATCCCTGTATTGTGATATCACTGTGTTTGCTATCCCTGTACAGTGACATCACTGTGTTTATTATCCCTGTACGGTGACATCACTGTGTTTATTATCCCTGTACTGTGATATCACTGTGTTTATTATCCCTGTACAGTGACATCACTGTGTTTATTATCCCTGTACTGTAATATCACTGTGTTTATTATTCCTGTACAGTGATATCACTGTGTTTATTATCCCTGTACAGTGACATTACTGTGTTTATTATCCCTGTACTGTAATATCACTGTGTTTATTATCCCTGTACAGTGACATCACTGTGTTTATTATCCCTGTACGGTGACATCACTGTGTTTGTTATCCCTGTACTGTGACATCACTGTGTTTATTATCTCAGTACTGTGACATCACTGTGTTTATTATCCCTGTACAGTGACATCGCTGTGTTTATTATCACTGTACTGTGACATCACTGTGTTTATTATCCCTGGACTTTGACATCACTGTGTTTATTATCCCTGTACGGTGACATCACTGTGTTTATTATCCCTGTACTGTGACATCACTGTGTTTAATATCCCTGTACTGTGACATCGCTGTGTTTATTATCCCTGCACGGTGACATCACTGTGTTTATTATCTCTGTACTGTGACATCGCTGTGTTTATTATCCCTGTACAGTGACATCGCTGTGTTTATTTTCCCTGTACAGTGACATCGCTGTGTTTGTTATCCCTGTACAGTGACATCACTGTGTTTATTATCCCTGTACAGTGACATCGCTGTGTTTATTATCCCTGTACAGTGACATCGCTGTGTTTGTTATCCCTGTACAGTGACATCACTGTGTTTATTATCCCTGTACAGTGACATCGCTGTGTTTATTATCCCTGTACTGTGACATCACTGTGTTTATTATCTCTGTACTGTGACATCACTGTGTTTATTATCCCTGTACTGTGACATCACTGTGTTTATTATCCCTGTACAGTGACATCGCTGTGTTTATTATCCCTGTACAGTGACATCGCTGTGTGTATTATCCCAGTGCAGGAAGAGGTAAGTGTTTGTGTGTTTGTTTTCTATTTTTCAGGGTCGTGAATGCAGAGGACTACGTCGGATTCGGTGGACTACGCTCTGGGGCGGCTGCAGGCTGGTACCATTAGGCTGGGAAGGGCCAATAACCGTGTCTCTTCCCATCCTGGTAGTGCCAGGCTGCCGCTGCTGGTTGTATCTGGCTGGCGGAGGAAAAAAAGGGGGGGACCCCACGCCATTTTTTTACAAAAATTAAATAATTTTTTAAAAAATGGCGTGGGGTCCCCCCCTTTTTTCCTTCGCCAGCCAGATACAACCAGCAGCGGCAGCCTGGCACTACCAGGGTGGGAAGGGACACGGTTATTGGCCCTTCCCAGCCTAATGGTACCAGCCTGCAGCCGCCCCAGAGCCAGACCCTCAATTTAGAAGGTCCGGTCCTGCGGGTACCTGGCTCTTCCCGGCACCCCTGGTGGCGGTGGGTGCCGAGGTAATAGATGTTGGGGTTAGTGCTGGCCTGCCATACCAGCAAGCACTAAGCCCAGTATTAGTAATCAGGGCCGTCTGTAGATAGCCGTGATTACTAAAACTGTAGTATTGTAAAAAAAAATACACACACACAAGTATAAAACATTTTATTGAAATAAACACTCCCCCAGACCCCTGTTTGACCATTTTATTAAAAAAAAAAAAAAAAAGCTGGTCCGACGTAGTCCACCGAATCCGACGTAGTCCTCTGCATTCACGACCCTGAAAAATAGAAAACAAACACACAAACACAGACCACTTACCTCTTCCTGCACTGGGATAATACACACAGCGATGTCACTGTACAGGGATAACAAACACAGTGATGTCAAAGTACAGAGATAATAAACACAGTGATGTCACAGTCCAGGATAATAAACACAGTGATGTCACAGTCCAGGGATAATAAACACAGTGATGTCACAGTCCAGGGATAATAAACACAGTGATGTCACAGTCCAGGGATAATAAACACGGTGATGTCACAGTCCAGGGATAATAAACACAGTGATGTCCCAGTACAGGGATAATAAACACAGTGATGTCACCGAACAGGGATAATAAACACAGTGATGTCACAGAACAGAGATAATAAAAACAGTGATGTCACAGTACAGAGATAATAAACACAGTGATGTCACAGTCCAGGGATAATAAACACAGTGATGTCACAGTCCAGGAATGATAAACACAATGATGTCACAGTACAGGGATAATAAACACAGTGATGTCACAGTACAGGGATAATAAACACAGTGATGTCACAGTCAAGGGATAATAAACACAGTGATGTCACAGTACAGTGATTCACAGTACAGAGATAATAAACACAGTGATGTCACAGTACAGAGATAATAAACACAGTGATGTCACAGTCAAGGGATAATAAACACAGTGATGTCACAGTACAGAGATAATAAACACAGTGATGTCACAGTCAAGGGATAATAAACACAGTGATGTCACAGTACAGAGATAATAAACACAGTGATGTCACAGTACAGAGATAATAAACACAGTGATGTCACAGTCAAGGGATAATAAACACAGTGATGTCACAGTACAGAGATAATAAACACAGTGATGTTACAGTCAAGGGATAATAAACAGTGTACAGAAAGTTAAAAAAAAAAAAATACTTACCTTTTTCATAGCAGCAGGGCCAGCAAGGAGATCTTCTTCTCATGTCTGAAGGGGGCGGGGCCTATGCTGCCGGCCGGCCCCTCCCCCCGCCGAGATGTTAAGAGTGCATGGGAGGTACGGAGGGACAGGAGGGAGGATGAAAGAAGCAGACAGATGGTTTCGGCTGTCTGCTCCTTCCTGCAACAGGCAACTGTCTGACAGCTGCCAGAGGCCCGGGCCCCCCTTTCTTGATGAATCTGCCCGGGCCCCCCACAGCAGGTTCTCCTGTACCCCCCTGATGGCGGCCCTGCCTGTGTGTTCAAGGATTAAGTACATTTGAACCAATTCCAGGCATACTGGAGGCCAACAGGAGGTCCACAACACCCAGAGACAGCAGCACACATAGATTGCCCATAATAACTGATGTTGGCTCAGGCAACCATACTTCATTATGCCAGGCCAGAAGTGATAAGAACTTGTTGCATACCGTATTTCATCATACCGTATTTACCGTATTATGGGACAAATTGGGTTAATGACCACTTTGTCATTTTCTCCACATACTCCATCAAACAGGATAATATGATTATCTTGCACTAGATTACTTCTTCTCATGTGTCCTCCATGAGTGTTCTCGTTTAGTGGCATGCCTTCTCTTGCCTAGAGGTCAGAGCCAGTTACAGTTGGGTCTATAAAATGTCCCTTGAGTGGCCTAATCCCTTCCTTCTTGAACCTCTGCTGTCAGGGGCACTATGATTAATTAATGAGTTGCATATAATTTCTTCTAATATGCCTAAAGTACCCTACACTGAATTATAGTAAGGCATGGTATCCACTGACTGTTATATTAGTAAGCAAATAATTGACATTTCAGCTTATTTATAGTTATTGCGCCATCCTTTTCAGTATGAGAATACTGAGGACGTAAATGCTTCCTTATTGGCAGTACATAAAGTCTGCATCTTTCCTACCTATTGTCATCGTAGGTGTAGTTGTCTTCTCAAGCTATGGGCAAATTCACAAATTCACCAGTGAGACCTGGCACTGGAATTTGGCTCTGGTTCACGCCCCAGTAATTTCTATGACGACCTGTCAAGCAATATTTTGCTTGAGGCTTTTATTTAAGATCCATGGAATGCTGCCTAACCCACTGCAATGACTTGAAGAATGAAAGTATTTACTGAAAGGAAATCTCCAGAACAAAGTCTTTCTGTAAAGTCAAGCTTGACTCAAGTCAGAATTGTAGAATGTATAGTGTGGAGTAGCTAATTAAGGAAGTCATACAACGTGGGACTAAAAAAACAATAATTAAAGATTAATAAAGTATATAAAAATAAAGTAGGAAATAAAGTAAAAGAAAGCAAAAAAAACTATTATGCAAAAGTGTTCAAAAGCACACATCACACATAATATGGTGTCATCACAACCCATATAATAAAGATACGTAATGTTTATTTAAACTACCCCACAAACAACTTAACACAAAAAGAACATTGACGTTGGATTTCTTTCCTATTCACTTATAACTTCTATCAGGAATAATAAAAGAATAAAATCATAGAGTCATAAGAATAGATGCTGCAGAATTGTTATTACATGGGGAATGCAAGTAATTAGGAGAGATTATAGGTCCTCTTGAAAAAAATATTATTTTTTTTGGTGGGGGTGGTGGCGGGGGGGAGGGAAACACCCAGTCCTAATATCATGTGATTGACAATTTTTTGTTAGCAGTATTAAAAAAAAGAGTATGTCATGCATATTGCATTTACTTAACTTAATGGCCAGTTCTGGAAAGTGTTTTGACACCTCCAAAGTCAGTTTTAAAGTAAGCATAACATTGGAAATAGACGTCTGACTGAGACAACATGGTGGACCCAAAGATAGTATCCTACACATACCTCCATGAATGGTAGGTGCCACAAAAACAACCATACCTTACCTGTGAAAATCTGTTTGGGGGTGAACATAAATTATGGTATAATTTTTTTTTCTGTGCAAGTATTGAAATTAGAAATTATATTCAATATTGTACTGTTCATGTTTCACACTAAGTAACCGGATAAATGAATTCTTCAGGGTATTATGGTCGTATGGATATCTAATATATATGTATAGTTGATTGATTGTGCTGCAATTGTGTACAGAGGAATTGGAGCTTCCTCTGACTCCAGATGTGTGGCCTGGTCAAAGAACCACAGCTGTTAGTAGCAGCCGGTTCATGTAGTAGCAATTAGTATCGAACGATTTGGACTTCGATACGAATTTCAGGATAAGTTCAATTCACTGCAAAGCGAATTTCCTTGTGCTTCGTGGTAGCGAATCGATTTAACCTGAAATAGTTATCACGGGCCGCGTGAGATTAAAGGGAGTCTGTGACCAGGATAATCGCTATTGAAGTAAAGCCATGACCTAATAGCACTTAGTACCTAATTTCCAGATGTGCCTTTGTTTATAGCAATAGATGTTTTCTATCTTCTGAAAATCCAGTTTATTTGGTATGCAAATGAGCCAGTAAGGTGCCCAGAGGGATGTCACTCTTTCAGGAAGGAGCCCAGGCATACCCCCTGCTAGTGCCCAAGCCCGCCCTCATGCTGGGAGCAGGGAAAAGGGGGGGGGGGGGGGCAGAGTTATGGCTTGAATTTGATGTAGGAGGTGTACCTGGGCTCCTTCCTGCAAGAGTGACACCCCTCTGGGCACCTTACTGGCTCATTTGCATACCAAATAAACTGGATTTTCAGATTATAGAAAACATCTATTGCTGGAACAAAGGCACATCTGGTAATAAGGTACTAAGTGCTATTAGGCTATGGCTTTACTTCAATAGTAATTATCCTGGTGACAGATTCCTTTTAAATGGATCACGTAAGTATGATTTTTTTTTTAAATATTACACTCTGTTATTTATATCAGATGCGGCGATCATGTATGAACGCCTTGTCTGAGGAGTACAATGAAGGGGAGCGGTGCAATTGCCGTTCCCTGTCATTGCACCCGCTACTTACAAAGAAATGTGCTTCGTGATAAAGTAATTTGTCACAAAGAGAAGTTATTTGTAAAATTCGGAGAAGCAGACAAATCAAACCTTTCAATATTCGCTCATCACTGGTAGCAATGCCCCTGGAACCGTTCACCCTCTCTACCCCAGCAATGCTTAAATTTATCGAAGTAGAGTGAGCGCTTGCACTGCTTGCCATTAAAAGATGGCCAACAGTTGTTAAGGGTTTAAAAGTGTATATACATATTAGTAAATTAGCCATGTTAGGCCAGTAGCTACAGTTTGGTAATTATGTGTTTTACTTACGGAGATTTTGGCATCTTTAGGTTTTGTTGCAACAGCCATGTTTGAAAAAGTGACAGGAAGTCCAGCCATATTGGTTATCACTAGTGTTGAGCGAAACAAACCTGATGAAGTGGAATTCGATCCGAATTTCAGGGAAAATTTGATTCGGTGCAAAGCCACATTTCCCTGTGCTTCGTGGTAACAAATCAATTTTCCCTGAATTGCAGTAAAAAATATCTTTATTGAAAATCCCTAGCGAAATCCATTGTGTGGTGATGAATGACATCATCACGCCAGCAGTCGTGATGACGTCATCATGAGCCGCATGATATTTAGTGCTGGATCTACAATCAAGATAGCGGTGGCCGTCTCTGCGCCATCAAATAGATGAGGGTGTGTATAATTTTATTAATTTTTTTTGTATTTTACACTGTAATATTGATGCCAGATGCTGCAATCAGCTATGATTGTATGAGGTACAATGACGGGGGGCAGCATAACTGCCACTCCCTGTCATTGCACCCACAACTTACAGTAATTCATTACGAAGTGAATTCTTTTGTAAAATTCGGCAAAGCAGCCAATTCTAATTTTTCAATACTTCGCTCGTTATCACTTATGGATTAGCTGTTCTGAAAGTGATGATAAAACTGTCTCTTTGTTATAGATTGGACATGCTGGGAAATAGAAATCAGTTTCTTGGAAGGTTATTCATCAGTCACAATCAATATGGCTGCATTTCCTGTTGTCACGTTTTCAAAAAAGGCCATCACAACAAAGGTGATTGACAGGTTCCTGCAGAGTCATTTTGTCTTACCCGGTCAATCCAGAAGGAGGGGCTAGGAGAGGATGCATGGAAGCAACATGGGTACACAGGGTGCCTTGGCCCTGCCCTCGGTGCACTTATCTACTCATTTGCATATGGATTAAAAGTACTTTTTCTCCTGAATGCAGCAATCATGGATCACTCAGTGAAAGATATCATTATATTCAGCTGAGCTATCTCTACAAGACATCATTCCTGGTTTAACAGTGAATTTCCTGGTGACAGACTCCCTTTAATTTTAACAATGGAAGCTTTGTCATGTCCTGTTATGTCTGTGGTTGCTTCACTGCATTTATGCATCTTATCGTATATGTCTATAAATGTAATTTGCTCTCTACACATAAAGATTACACAATTAATTGCAGAAATAAATGTACTAATTACCTGCTGATTAACTGATTATGTTCATAGGAGGAAGGCAGTGGAGCATATTTGCAGTGGCCGAGTTTGAGGTGTCCCCCAAAGTTACACTGGGTCCCCAGACACCATGGAGGTTTCACCATGTGATGCTGCTCTCTGGAGGGGATGGTAAGGCGTGGTGTACCTCAATGGGAATTAAGTCCAGAGAGTCAGGGTTGCAGTAAACCAGTTTCCTTCTTTACTGGAAGAACTCAAGTGCAAAACAATACATACAATGCACAGTGCTGACTTTTCCAGTCTCACCTCTAGTAGCAGAAAGTTCTGTGCATGGGAAAGACCTGTGCTAGCTATTCCTCTCTTTCTTAAAAGGCTAGTACCCTGGCCAAAGAGGCTGGCTCCTTGGTCAAAGGGCTGGTGACGACGGTCTGTGGCAGAGTATCTCCACCTCAGCTTTCCGTTAGTGTAGTCTAGTCGGTCTCTCCTACTAAACACTGGTCCCTATCTGCAGACAACTAGGGGCTCTGACTGCTCCTCTTTATTAAATTTTTTAACTAAACTAGAATCTTCTAGTGGAAGGGGTGAAGCTCGAAAAGCACAGCCTAACAGAAGCAATGTTGCAGTTCAAGGCTGCCATCGACTTGTATTGGATCTCAATACAAGTCAATGGGAATTAAAGTCATTTTCACTTATAAATAACTGTCTGACAGTCTGGCTTTTACCTCCATAACTCAGCTCTGCATATTCCCTTATGATGGCAGTGTAACATTACTAGCTTCTCAGTGCACAGGCTGAAAATTCCCAAAGTCTCTTAGTGAATTGGCTCTGAATTTACTCTTTTAACAATGCAGTGCAATAACAGTACAAATGAACAGGATATATCAAATAAAATGCAATTCCGCATTATAAAACAGTATAAGTGAAAACAACTGCATAAAATCACAGTTCACTATAACCCCTCAACGTGCACTAAAGTAGTGAGTTGATGTCTTTGCATAGCAGCAATAGGGGAAAATGTCCACAAACGTCCAGGATAAGGAATACATTTGATTTCACATAGTAATGTGTTCACTATCCTAGTAAATGTGTAAAATAAGGAATTGTTTAACACTATAATAATCTGGAATTGAACAAACTGCATGAAGCAAAAGTTGGCATTTATGCTGGTGAGCTGTTCCCATTATAGTCAATGGGGATCTGGTGGTGCCCGCTGGTGTGCAGAAGTTTCCAGCTTTGCCAGATATGGTAAGTCAGGAACAGACTACTGGATTACCTTCAGCACAGGTGTGAACCTTCCGTTAGATCATACAGTATATAATTCATTTTGGTAGTTCTTATCAGTAAAATAAAGCTCCATCTTTACATACAGTCTGAAAACTACAGAAAAACTAGTATCTTTGAAGTATTCAGTATCTTCATATTTTTGTTGTTGTATTTAGTGATTTTACAGTACAGTGCAAAAATAATCTGTTTCTACAGAAAACATTGTGAAGCAAGAAAACTGCGGAAATGATAAACCTCTTAAGATCTTATTTGACTTGGAAACAGCTATCTGACACTAAGGCCTCTTTCACACGAACGTATTTTTTGCGGACTCCGATCTGAGAGCACACTGTGTACTCTCCGTATCCGTATGCCCGTTCCGTAGCCCCGCCAAAAAAATAGAACATGTCCTATTCTTGTCCGCAAAACGGACAAAGATAGGCATTGTTACAATGGATCCGCAAAAAAACCAGATGCCATACAGACGATTTGCGGACCGCAAAACACAACGTTCGTGTGAAAGAGGTCTAGTTGCTACAGTTCAGCTGAAATGCACAAATCCTATTCTGTTAGATGTATTAAAATCTATACTACAGTATTTACATTTTATTATATGTAACATGAATTTATTTCTATCAACATTATACAAGGATCTACTGTTAGATAAACTCCAGAAAGGCTATCCATTAATTTTCACCTCAGCATGTTCGGCCGATTTGAAAAAAAATCACACGCAGTGAATACCGGCTGTAAAAAATAGGACAAGTCCTACTTGTGGCCGTTTTCACGGTCAGACCGACCCCATTGAAATCAATCGGACCCATGTACTCAGGAATGCACAGGAGTGCATTGTGACATTATCACGCTGGGAGTGCAGGTCCTTCTGCATCAAAAAAAAAGAACGACTGTTCCTGTGCATGCAAGTGGATGAGGTAAGTAGTCTTTTTTTTGTGGGACATAAAAAATGTTGTACATTATTAATACTGTGGCCAATCTGGAGGACATTATTAATGCTGGGGGCCACTATGGGGTCATTATTACTGCTGGGGCCACTCTGGTTGACAATTTTACTGCTGAAGGCCACTAGGAGGTCATTATTACTGTTGGGGGCCACTATAAGTAGATGACAATATTTCTGCTGGAAGCCACTGTGGGGTCATTATTACTCCTGGGGGCCACTATGGGTGATATTATTACTGCTGGAAGCCACTGTGGGGTCATTATTATTCCTGGGGGCCACTATGGGTGATATTATTACTGCTGGAGGCCACTGTGGTGTCATTATTACACCTGAGGGCCACTATGGGTGATATTATTACTGATGGAGACCACTATGAGTGACATTATTACTGATGGAGACCACTATGGGGTCATTATTACTGCTGGGGGCCACTATGAGTGACATTATTACTGCTGGAGGCCACTATGAGTGACATTATTACTTCTGGAGGCCACTATGGGGTCATTATTACTGATGGGGGCCACTATGAGTGACATTATTACTGCTGGAGGCCACTATGAGTCACATTATTACTGATGGAGGCCCCACTATGAGTTAGATTATTACTGCTGGGGGCCACTATGGTGGCATCACTACTGCTAGGAGGGCCTCTCCAAGGGACATTGTTAATGCCGGGGACCACTACGTGGGACATTAGGTATACTGCAGGGATTAGGATTTAGATAAAAAAAACATTGAAAATCATCTAATTTTAATGGGTATTTTTAACGGCTGTTAAAATGGATACAAAATGGCTGTTAAAAATGGCCAGATGGCCAGAAAATGGATACAAATATGGTTGAAAAATGGCCATGAAAACTGAAAGCGTGCACAATAATTTTCAACTTTTTTTAGCTTCTCGTCACTTTTCCAGAATTCAGTTTCCGGTGCATGACAGGCCATGGGTGCACCTAATTCAGTAAGAGGCATCTGCCGCGTAATAAATTAGTTACATTTCACATAAATATAGTGGATCAAGATTGGCATATGGGTACGCCAGTCTTCATAAATGTCCCTTAGTGTGTCAGTCTTTCATGGCCATTTTTATTCACTGTCGTGTGAATGTAGCCTTAAGAGGCATGTATCTCTTGATAAATTTGGTATTTCTTTGGCCAGCATTTAAAAAAACAGCAGTCTTAATAAATTTCCCCCTGTATATATAATGGTGTTTGAAGGTGAAAATTATACATTCTGTCTGATCTTCATAGGAAATGATGACATGTTCTAATATAAGTCATTACAAGTCAAGTAATTAACATAAAGCCATGTAATTAATCTCATATCATTCATAATCTCCCATTAATCACATGACCCAGACATTAATTAACATTAATTAATTAATCTACAAGAGACAAGCACAAAAGTGTGTCATACACAATATGAAGAAACACAGCATGTCAGAGTTACAGTTTTTTTTAAATGCGTCTTAAAGTGCCTTAATCCACTATGACTCTGGTAGTAAACCATGCTAAATTTTTATGATTTTTTTTTTAATTAAAGCCTAAATTCAGTTATAAAACGACCTGTGACCACATGCAACATTATGTGTGGCATGAGTGCAGTAATTGTCCTGTGTGATGCTCCCTTCCCACCTTATAAATCTTCTTCGGTCTCCATCTGTCAATCAAATGATACCATTTCTTGTCTCAGTGACCATAAAACCTAATTTTTTTCAGTAATACAAATAGAAGTCTGGGGGAGAACAGTGTACGGAATAAAGATGAAATCCCCACCAGTAAGCGGCAGACATCATCGATGTAAGCATCTCAATAGTGAAGTTTACTGGATATTCTGTCTCAGAACCTGTGTATCTGCAGGACCTGTAGAGAGGATGTCATTCTTTTTTTTCATACATGTTTTTTTCATACATGTTTTTCATACCAACACACCTGTATTTTAACTGTATATATTGCATTCATGTCTAGATGTTCACACTGGTGTGCACTTTGTACTGGACGTGATTCGTTGTGACTTGTATATAGACCTCTTAACATTGACATTGCAACCCCAAGAAGGAAAAGACATGGAATTATGGAAATCTCAGGCATGTTAATGATATGCAAATGATAAAAAATGGAATCAAAATATGCAAAGCATCTCAATATATTCAGTATCAAATATCAGCACCATGTGCAGAAATACATGCACTTACACGCCTTGGCATGTGATCAATGAGGTTATCAATGGTTGTCTGAGAAATGTTCTGCCACGCTGAATGCACTTGGGCATGGAAATCATCAAGATCCGATGCTGGCAGTTCCCTTTGCACATAACTGCCGACCAATGATGTCCCAGATGTTCTCCATGGGAGACAAGTTTGGAGAAGCTGTAGGCTAAGGTAGCACATTAAGCCATGCAGGCTGCTCACAGTAGCACAAGCATCATGTGCCCTGGCATTGGCCTGCTGAAAAACAGCTCCTGAGACACTTTGGAAAAATGGCTGTATTACTACTTCTACGACCAAATCAAGCTGTTAGTGTATCTTAGATGCAGAGTAGAGGAGTCTATCTACTGTACATTATGCCACCCCACACCATAATGCCATAATGCCACTCCCGTGAGTAGGACTGGTGTGACTTCTCCTTGTAGCCTCTTCAAGGTGTTGCCCACGTTGTCTCCAGACAATTATCTGGCTATCATTGTATCTGAGACAAAAAGGTAGACTTACTGCTGAAGAGGATAGACTTCCATTCCAGAATCCATTGCTATCTTGCCATGCACCATGTTAGCCTTTGAGAGTGGTAGCGTGAGGTCAATAGATCACCTGGAGCTGGACGTCTAGCTCATAGCCAAACGGTGGTTTCTCTAGATTCTTTTTACCGTAACCTTGGGATATGACGTTCTATTTCACTTGCCTCACTATGCACTGTTCTTCTAAGCACATGATTTGTACATGCAGAGGTTCATCATTGCTGTCATTCCGGTTCGTTGTTCTTCAAACCACCCGGTCACAAAACATTGAACGATGCTGACATATCGGCGTAGAACCATAGCAATCTGCCAGAGTGATAAACCAAGGTCTCTCAGTTTAAGAATTATGTTCCTCAACAAGTGGTGATAACTGGAATGCCTATGAACAGGAGACATCACTAATTCATCCCACACACCCTGATCTGATTTTTGAGGTTTCATGTGGCTAAAAAACATTGCTTTTGATCTGGCTTTTATGCCCCCAACCCACTACATGCCACAGATTGGAGTCAGGTTCTGGAAAATTTGATCATCCACAGATTTTAGCGACAACTGCTACTTCCTCGATTTGCATAACCTTATGACTTCATGGTGTTGCAATTTCAATATTGAAGAGTGTATTTTTGCACATCTCCCTACCTTTAGTGACAGTCCTATGAGGAAAGGTACTATGCGTGCCTGAAACGTGTAAGCGGCAGTCTGTTCTTATTGGGTTTTATAGAGTCCAAATAAAGCCTAAAAGTTTTAATCCAACGGATGCTGGAGATTTTAGTTTTCTTGTGGAAGATCCACCCATTACACAAAAATAGTTATAGAAGGTGAGTACAGACCTGGCTAAGGTGGAAGGACATTTGCTTAACTAAGGCCCTTTTACAGAGGCAAATGATCAGGCAGACGAGCATCCATAGGAAAGTTCATTCCTGATCATTGTCCTGCAGGGATCACCCAACAAACAATCTAACTCCATATGGTCACAGATTGGATCTTTCATGCCAGCAGAAAAATGCCAGTCCCATGTGGACATAGTGACATAATATAAAGTGTACGGGGACATATGATCAAAGTAACGATCATCATCCTCCATGCAGTTTCCATCAGTTCCCGCAGAAAAAAAGCATATTGGTGGTCATTAAGAGGTGAAAGACCACCAATATGCCTTTTTTCTGCAGTGACTAAGGTGCTTCTCTGGCAAAGCCTGCTGGTCAATGTTAGTATAGCACTGACATTAAAATGGAAAAAAAAATCTAAAATAAAATCTCCTTCACAAGTTTGGTACACTACATCTGTAACAAACCACACTACACAAATATCATGCAAAATATCCTGTCCGGTGAACGCTGTAAAAAAACAAAAAAAAACCACACACAAAGAATGCCAGAATAAAAAACAATCAAAGAGGTGTTGTATCCTAAAATGATATCAATGAACACTACAAGTCATCCTGCAAAAATCATGCTCTGACACAACTCCGTAGAAGGAAAAATAAATAAGTTATGCGTCTTAGGATGCGGCCATGCAAAAAACATTTTCTTTTTTAAAACATGTTTTTTTTATTGCACAAAAGTAGTAAGGGTGCATTCACATCACCGTTTAGCTTTCCGTTCTTCTGATCCGTCAGAAGAAGAGAGAGAGAAAAAAAAAACAGGATCCAGTAAAAAAATGGATCCTGTTGCATCAGTTGTCATCCGTTTGAGCCCTTTCAGTCTGAGATCTGTTTTTTAGACGGGGAAAATAGTCCTGCATGTAGTACTTTTGTTTCCATCTAAAAAAATGGATCTCAGATGGAAATGGATCAAACGGATGACAACTGATGCAACAGGATCTGTTTTTTTTACTGGATCCTGTAAAAAAACGGATCAGTTTCAATCCTATTCATAACTGATGCAACAGGATCTGTTTTTTTTACCGGATCCAATTTTTTTTCTCTCTCTCTCTTCTTCTGACGGAACAGAAGAACAGAAAGCTAAATGGTGATGTGAATGCACCCTAAACCATTAAAAACTATATGTATTTGGTACCTCTGTAATCATACTGACCCTGAGAATAAAGTTATGTTAGTTTATGCCTAAAAATGAATGACGCAGCAGTTATAACGTAAAAACTTATTTGGCATCCCAGAGTAGAGAGGGAGCACGCACTGGGATAGCCAGCCTTTGGAGTAATACACAGTGGAACTACAGGACGCAGCAGCACATAAAGACCAAACGGGGGGGGGGTGAGATGTGCTGCATAGCGCTGGTCTGTTATAATACTACTAACCAGTGAAAGATTGAGCAACAGCAGTATTAGGGCTCACGCACATGATCATATGTATTTTGCAGTCTGCGAAACACCCATCTGCAAAAAAATTGGATGACATCCATGTGACTTCCATGTTGCATCCACAAAACGGTCAAGAATAGGACATGTTCTAGACATGTTCTGCGTAACGGACATACCGACATACAGATACGGAATGTACACGGAGTCATTTCCTTTTTTTTTCAAGAACCATTGAAACAAATGATTCTGCATACGGATCTGTAAAAAAACGGAATGGAAACAGAAGATAAATATGTTTGTGTGCATGAAGCTATTAGTATAGAGATTTTCTGCATTAATGACGATGGGATGTACAGTACAGTTATCTAACCTGTATCCATTCGGCGAGACATTATATATACTGGTATTTGCCTTCCACGTGCTAATGATTATGTCTGTATTACATTAGATCTGCAAGATGCAGAATCACTGGGGCATTGGAGGAGACAGCAGTTATACAGCTCTAAGATCAGACTTTACCCCCTGATACTATTCTGCATATCTAATATATAAAGCTGAGTGTATGTGTGTGTGTATGTCCGCTAAAGGAATCCACACCGTCGCAGCTACAATCACAAAATTTAACACACAGGTACATCAGGTGTCCGGGAAGGTTTTCGAACAGGTCTCAGCTCTCCAGGACGTACCGTTCCTGAGATATTCCTAAAAAATGCATTAGCCAATAGAAGCCTGGTCACATGACCCTTATCAGCCAATAGAAGCTCACAGGCAGTTAGTCTCCACATACACACCAGGTTTCTATAACAACCTAGCCAGTTCACTGCTGTTGGTCAGCTTTAAAGGGGCAGAGCGCTGTGGATGACACTGTTAAAGGGGTATTCCGGTTACCATAAATATAACTTATGTTTTAGACTAACTCATCATCAATCATTAGCTCATATAATGTACATTTTATATATTTACCGTTCAGTAGTAATAAAAGAAGTTTTCTTTCCTCCAAAACTACTATGGCATAGGCCTGTAATTTAGGCGACCTTCAAAAGAAGGACTTAAAAGCCCCACCCCCAGGTCCCACTAAGTCACGACTCAGTCAGGCCATGCCCCTTCCACTCCTCATCTGACTGGGATTGAAAAAATTAAGGTAAAAATCAACTTCTGTCAGCTGCAGGGGTGGGAGGGAGGGTGACTTTCTCCCTGCAGCTCATGCTCAGACTGCACAGTGCTGCTGTCTGAGAGTGAGCTGTTCAAAAGGACATCCGTGTGTCCATCCAGGCCCTGCGCATGACAGAGGACAGGGAGTCTGAAAGCCAGAATGTCCAGCCTTCCCCCAAAGTGAAGCTGTGCCACCGGTCCCCATGAAGCCACACCCCTAAACAAGAGGCCATGCCCCCTGTGTCCATCCAGGCCCTGCGCATGACAGAGGACAGGGAGCCTGAAAGCCAGAATGTCCAGCCTTCCCCTAACGTGAAGCAGTGCCACCGGTCCCCATGAAGCTACACCCCTAAACATGAGGCCACGCCCCCTGGTTCCATGAAGACACGGAGGAGAAGCTGTCTGAGGGTGAGCTACTGAAAGGGTGGACATCCCTGTGTCTGTCCAGGCACTGCGCCGGACAGTGGACAGGGAGTCTGAAAGCCAGACTGTCCAGCCTAAAACCGGACCTCTGGCCACCCTTGTGGCAGGCTGATGTTAGGGTTACCAGATGGCTTTAGGCTGGACAGTCTGGTTTTCTGGCTCCCTGTCCTCTGTCCGCTGCAGTGCCTGGATGGACTTAGGGATGTCCACCCTTTCAGTAGCTCACGCTCAGACAGCTTCTCCTCCGTGTCTTCAAGGAGCCAGGGGCGTGGCCTCATGTTTAGCGGTGTGGCTTCATAGGAACCGGGGGTGCTGCTTCATGTTTGGGGAATGGCTGGTGAAGTCCGGCTTTCTGGGGTGAAGACAGTGGCCACTCTAGCTTCTATAGAGGTCACAGTTAAAGGGGAGGGTGCTGTGGATGTTTCTGTTAAGGGGCAGGCTGCTGTGGAGGTCACTGTTAAAGGGGCGGGCACTGTAGAGGTCACTCTCAATATTTTTTAACGTCACACACACAAACATTAAATGAAATAGATTAAATATACCCGGGCGAAGCCGGGTCCTTCAGCTAGTTCTTAATATTCTTACTTTACATACATTGGTCAATTATATATCTATCACTGGAGGACTCTAATTATTGGTGGAGTTTGGAGGACAATTGTCTTTACAGTCTATACTAGAAATAGACTTGCCCTCTTGCTGTGTAGTTTGAATATAGGAGCCATTGTAGCGAGGGCCTCACATGCGGCTACATGGAGGGACCGTGTCTATAATATTTTAGTATATATGACTTGCTTTATGTATGTTATATATATAAATAACATTATGACTGTGGTCACTGTGAGCTAGTCTTTTTTGGTAGCTCAACAACGGAGGTTAGTACATGTGACCATCCAGTTCAGTAGATGGAAGAGCTCATCAATATGCAGATTAATCACCAGGGAGCGCCATTATAATGAAATAGAGAGAATATCTCATAAATGAAGTATTTTTTAAACATAAAGTACATTACAAAAGCTACTAGTGTTTCATGCGGAATTATACTAAAATAATTTAATGGTAGCACAGCCCTACATGGGCTGATTATCTACCAATGTTCATTCTAGGTAAGTAACCAATGTAAAGGTGCCACAAATGTTGCGATGAACAAGCAAATGCTCAATCGTCTGGTGAAAGCACTGTAGATGCAGCACTCAAGATTAAGATAATTTCTGGGCAGCAGAGAATGTTGTGTAAACAGGGAGCAAAAATTAAACATGGAGACGATTGATCATGGCAGTGATCGCTCATTCCCTTACAGCGGAGGTGATTGCTCCATATAAATGTAGCTCTCACACCTGCTACAATTGGGAAATTAAAGGTTCCTTTATAGCTGTGATGGCTAACCTCCGGCACTCCAGCTGTGGTAAAACTATGACTCCCAAGATGTATACTTGCTTGGCTGTTCTGAGAACTCCATAGAAATGAATGGAGCATGCTGGGAGTCGTAATTTCACCACAGCTGGAGTTTCGGAGATTAGCCATTACTGCTTTAGAGGGTTCTTTGTTCTAAAACAGGATAGGCAGAAACAGAAACGTGTACAGATGAGGAGCAAGAGGTGATGCAGACATGAAAGAACCAAGAACAGAGGGGGGACAATGAGCCAAACTCTGACAATTTAGTAGTGTGTTACCACTGGAAGGATTTTATGACATAGAAAAGTCCCAGTGATGGTTACGCTATTTGCCTATGACCTTGACTTAACACTGATGCTGATTCCTTGAAATGCTCAAAAGACTTGAAGAAATGAAATACTCAAATTTAGCACATTCCTCTTATCAGGTTGGGAGCTTTGCCAACAATGCCCACATTTCTGTAGCTTATAGCAATGGCAGTAGTTGTCAGACACAATGTGCTATACTATTCAAGTTTATATGTTAGCTTCCCATAATTTAGATACTCAGACGAATCTGGGCAGGGACACTTACAGTAGGAGGAGGCAGTCTGGGTTAGAAGTTCAGCAGTGTTAAAGAGTTGATTCATCCCAGGGTAATACATTTGTCTGTGCAGTACATAAGAAGCAGAGACCAGGCAGCAGAAGCTGCTCGCTATGGCTTACCGTAAGTATCTTTACCTTTACTTATAGAAATAATTTCTGGCTAGAAATGTGATTTTACATTCTCTCTGTCAAGCCACTAGAGAATATTCATACACATTTCTTCCAAACTGGTAAGATGACTTTTTGTTTTGAATCAAATGATAAAGTAATCGGAGGGATTTACATTATATTTTAGTATTAAGAGGTTTATTCTAGATTCAAGTGAATGGGATACACACATTGCTTACTATAGATACATTTTATCTGTACAGATTACAGAATTTGTACATTTTTGAATTTGTGATTTTTATTTCATGTAGTTTTTTATTTGTGCACTGGGCAGTCTGCTTACAATTAGAACATTACTTAAAGGGGAAATACAATTCTTGTATATAGTTTTTAAGATACGTATTAGCTATGTTGTTTGATCCTGTCCCTGGGTTTGCACATACAGTGTGCTGCGTAATATATCCAGCTTTTAGGAGAATGAGGTTCTTAAGACTCACCTGTTTCTAAAAAAGAGAATAGATTGGCTTCTACTGCTCCATGGGGGCCAGAGGACCCTTGTTCACCCTGAAGGTGGGTGTCCTATAATTGTGTGTCATGGATATACTCATTTAAGTAGCTTCTTTCAATAAAGCAGTGATGGCCAACCTGCGGGTCTCCAGATGTTGTAAAACTACAATACTCACCCTGCCATGCTGTAGGATAATACATGTAGGCAGTCTGGGCATTCTGGGAGTTGTAGTTTTGCAACAGCTAGAGAGCTGCAGGTTGACCATCCCTGCAATATAGGGTATAACCAGATGTTGCCCTTATTTTCTTAAGGCTTTCCATAATCCATTTTAAATTCTTGTGACCTGTGCCAGCATTGTGTTTCCAAAATTAAAAGGGTTTTGTAAGATTTAAGTACTGATGACCTATCCGATCAGCTTTTTGAGAAGGCACTGAGCGTCATGGCCTTCTCCGTGCTCACCAAGAACAGCGCTATACATTTAATAACAGCAGTGCTTGGTATCACAGCTCAGCCCCTTTCACTTCTATGAGGCTGAGCTGCATCTAGGCCATGTGACCAATGAACATGATGCTACATGGCCTAGGGAAAGCTGCGGGAAGGCCGCTGTGCTACTGCGAGTGCCCCTGTATTCTCAAATAGCTGGTTGGCAGGGGTCCCGGGTGTCTGACCCCCACGATCACATACTGATGACCTATCCAGAGGATAGATCATCACTATTTAAGTCTCAGAAAACCCATTTAAGCAATGAAAAGAACTTATATAGTTTTCTCTTGGTAATGCCAATGATGACAGAATCAACAGTAGCTTCCTGCAAGTTTAAATAAGTGTCAAATATGTAGGCACGTGGGGCTGATAGTAGTCAGTAGGATAATGAATGTTCAATCTACAGCATGTTGGGCAATGAGAACAAATACTATCAATTAGCACAACTTATTCAAAGATCTAAAATAGTAAATCGAATGACAACCCATACAGTTTTTTAAGCTGGTTTATTTTTATTTTTGTTGTAATTTTGTAAAACTTAAAAAACATGAACAGATACTAATGAATATAGCCACTTGGCCACTAGGGATCAGGTACAAATTTCCATCTCATGTAGATGAGGAGACCCAAGAAATACAATATTACTTCCATTTCACTGGAAGCTTTTGATGCTTGACTGCACATGGTGATATCATTAACCATAGCATAGGTATCCAGGGCAACTCCAAATGACATTGTGCTTACTTACCATAAACCATAGAATCCCAGCAATATTTATTAATTATTAGCACAGGCTCAGAGTGGCATGAAAGATGAGAATATGGAAAGAAGAGGAAATTTCAGTTGCCACTTGACCAGTAGACCATTGGCATATCTAGATGCCAGTACAAGTATGAATGTGTCGCTGTGATGTTGTATCAGTCACTACATTAATAGGACTAGGGAGCAACAGGAGGACAGCATTAGGTTGTTTAGTGGACATGGCAGCTCGTGTAGAAGAGGACCTAGCACTGTAGAGTGAGTCGGTGTCCTTGGTGCCCTTAGTTATATGCTCAGAGCTATTGCAACAGCAATTTCTGTTAATTGCTGGGTTAGAAATTGACTACACCATTATTGTTCTTGGATTCTAGCATGAATAAGCAATATTTATATGTGAATCAAACTCAACCACATGACATATATTACATACAGGTTAGAAATATGATTAAAATCAATACTCATCAATGGGAATACATATTCTAAAATCCATTCAGCAGGACTAAAAACTTATGTAGATATTAGTCAACCATCTGATTTTGCAACATATTTGAGTGCCACCTTCCATTATCCATTTTTACTAGACATCCTTCTGAAGCTCTAATGTAGTATTATATGCCAGACATTCCAGTGAATGACTGACCATGTACTAAGTGGTAGGGGTAAGTTTACAAGATTGGAAGCTTATTTTCCTTAGAGGCTCTCTGCTCTCCATTTAAAAGGTTGGGACCAAGACTAACATCCCACTGCATAGACCTTCATCAATCAAGAGAATGGGGGTCCCATGACCTAGGTTTGAGTGGAGAGGTAGTTGAGCATGTGTGTTTTCGCTCCAATCATAGGACCACAGTCAGCTATCTCTGATGGTTTATCTTTATTTTCTTATTTTTATTTTCTGGTCTAAAAGAAGACTGAAATCTACATCAGCTCTAAGCTGCCATAGATTTCAGTCTAGGCCTATGGAATGCTGGAGCATCATGCTTGAGCCTCATAACAGATCAGGCGCATCCTCCGGCACCACAGGGTAACAATGTAACAATGCCAGTGTCACGCGAGGTCGGCGTCGCGCTCCCTCTGCACGACATCGCCGGACCTCTCCGCCCCCCTAGAGACGAGCAATAGGGAATTGAAGTGCTGGTCTTGTCAGCCAGCACTTCATGAGTTAATTCTCTGTTTGGGTTTAGCCATGTGGTGCTGATCACACCACATGGCTACTTTACATATTGTTTGGACAGCTTGCTCCGCCTCAGGTCATGTGATGCTGGCCACATCACATGATCCTGGGCGGGCTATTTAAAGATGGCAACTGCCTCACTCAGATGCCTGTGATTTGCTTACACCATTGATCAGTGCTTGTGCGTTCTCAGTTATTGGATTGTTTACTTGGATTTGGATTTCGGACTTTGGACTTTTGACTTCTCTCTGCTTGACCCCTCGGTATTTACGTGACCTCCTGTGTTTGACCCGGCTAGCTGACCATTCTATATTGTGTTTTGTTACGTCTGTGTTTTGTCTGTCCCTGTGTACCCTCTCCCTTCCTGCGCACTTATACAGTGTAGGGACCGCCTTCGTGGTTGTCCGCGGCTACCTAGGGCCGTTTGAGGCAAGTAGGCAGGGAGAGAAGGAGGGGTTAGCTCAGGGCACACTACCCTTGTCTACCCCCTCGTGACAGCCAGTCTGTGATAAATATCCCCCAAAGTTTAAAAAAAAAATAGAAATATCTATTATTAAAGATTCAGAAACCAAACCTAAAATGTCTAGGTGATAATGATAGGTTTTGCTGGCATAAAGCCACATATCTCAGCCCTGATGAGGAGGAATGCTGACTGTGATTGACAGGACACGTTTAAATACATGCCAGGTGTAGACATTATGTTTTGGAAGCCATCTTCACCTCCAAAAGTGTCTTACAATAGGCATAGGTCATTGAGCAGGCAAAGTATGTCAAGTTGTTTTAGCTTAACAGTCCTACGTACATGGAAAAACATCCCAGACCTGGCGAATGTTTCTCCGAGGTCAAATATGTTTACAGAGCAATTAAATAGACAACTAGTTTCTTCAAATGTACCTCCCATTACATACACAAAATAATATTTTGCAAGATTTCCCTAGTGTGATTATGCTTTCATAATATCATTCTTCAGAACTGTGAAATGTTCTTCCCATGGTCTATGCTGGAGACTATTAATGAACTATAAAAAGTAGATAGGGCTCAAACTCTCCAAGTTTCCTCTATTTCATACTCATCTTACAATTAGTAGGAGATGCAGAGCACAAGCTATGGACTCTGGCTGTGCACAAGTAGGAGCATGTAGCATAGACCATGGGAAGTCCATGCTGTTATATCTACAGATGGATAGAAGTATATCAAGAAGATGACACACCAAGTGAGCCCTTTATTATTTGCATTTTATATGCATATTTTTAGTGTAAACCAGTGGTTAAGTAGAGATCCAATTAAACACCATTTTCTTCTAGTCAATTAACATTCTTCCCTGCTTTAGAGTCTGAAGGTATATACTTACCAAATTCCTTTGTCACACACCTGCCTTTGTACAATTATCTCCATCAGAAGGTTAGCTGATACACCTTATTTTTTACAGCGCCAGAAATTTCAAGGATCGATGCCAACAAAGTAAAAAATGGTCAAGAGCACAGGACTCAGGGTATACGGGGCAAGGAGCTTTTTTTTCGCAGAGGACAACCCTTTAGCATCACATTATACTTTTACAACAGAGGAAGCGAGGAAAAGTTTGACACCTTGAGGCTTACAGCCCAAACGGGTAAGTAGAGAGACAGCAGCAAACCACAACCCAAGATTTAGTATGAAGTCGTGTTAAAGGTGTTATCCCATGAAAGCATTTATCATCAATTCATGCAATCAGTGGGGGTCTGACTGCTGGGTCACCTTGCAATCCTAAGAAAGGGAGTTCCTGTCTGAATCAAGCAGCAGTGCATATGTCTGTCCACTGTTTCAGTCAATTCCATGGGAGTGATGTAGACAGTGCTCTGTTAGTCCCATAGAAGTGAACTGAGCGGTGGACCGACCACTGTAGTTGGGCCTTCAGTGATCTGACCTATCCATGCAGGAAAAGACTAGGACATAGACATACGCAAGAACTGCCTCACTTACTGGCAGCAAGTACAGATCTTGAAAATGGAAAGAAATATACATAATGTACCGTATCTAAAAAATTGCTGCACTTTTAATTTTACAATAATTATGCTTCATTTGCATAAAATTATACAATCACTAATTTTTTTTACTACATATAACGAACTGAAGATATTACAGGGTAAAAAAACTGATATTATAGTTGTTGCATTACATATTTTTTAATCACTCTTTCTTCTTGGTTCTACCGCCAGGTCCATACCCATCTCAACAAGCAGGGACCCTGATACAATTCCCAGTGACAAGGCTGCGGGACAATACATGGAGTGCTGAGGTGGAGGGTGACTCCATCAATCCGTTAACACTGACCATTTGCACCTCTGTAAAAGCTTCTATTGGGCGATACAATCTGCACTTAGAGGGCATCTACAGGGGAAATACCAAATCTTACTACTTAGGGGATTTCATTCTACTCTTCAATCCGTGGTGCTCAGGTAAAGTTCTAATAATCACTTTAAATTAAAGGGTTTCTGTCACCAGTTTTTTCGGTATGAATCAGGCTGACATTAGAGATGTGCTAATGTCACCTGATTCCAAATATATATCTGTTTTATTTACTGGTGCCCCCATTTTTATATAAAATGAACTTTTATTTTATGCTAATAAGGCTCCTAGGTGCAAGGAGCGTTACCTCTGCTCCTAGAGGCTCTGTTGATTGACAGGACCAGGCAGAGAAGAAACACTCCATTCACCATAGCTTTTAAGGACCTTCAGTGATGTCATGACCATGTGATCAGTCACATGGTTTAGGAGGAGAAAGGCTGTTTGTGTGATCCTAACCATGTGACTGATCACATGGTCATGACATCATTGAAGGTCCTTGAAAGCTATGGTGAATGAAGTGTTTCTTTTCTGCCTGGTCCTGTCAATCAACAGAGCCTCTAGGAGCAGAGGTAACACCCCTTGCACCTAGGAGCCTTATTAGCATAAAATAAAAGTTCATTTTATATAAAAATGGGGGCACCAGTAAATAAAACAGATATATATTTGGAATCAGGTGACATTAGCACATCTCTGTCAGCCTGATTCATACCGAAAAAACTGGTGACAGAAACCCTTTAAATACTACTCCAATCATATCCAAAATCTCGCACTCATAAATTCCTTAATATATCTTTATAGGGGTCAGAGCTCTTATTTTTGATACAGAGCTCAAAATCCCCAGGACATAGAGTGAAATGATAAAATGCAGCTGTCTGTAATCACAACTAGAGGGCGCTGAGGAGCTTACTGTATACAATTTATACATCAAAATCAATAACATAACATGGCCGCCGCTGCTCCTTGCATCTAGATGTTGGTTTCCTGTGTGAATTAGGCCCATTCCTCATTTTACCTCATCTCAGTTGCAGCACTGCAGGGGTTATCCTTCTCTTTTTCTGTGTGCTGCAGCAAGGCTCTCTCCAATTGCCAATTAGCCTGGGCTATACATTCTGTTGTGTATAATTCAGTCCTAGCCTGGGCAACCTTGGTCTCAGGTCTCTCTAGCCTGCTAGAGCTTGTAAAGAACTATAATCCATTGGTTTTGCCAGTGTACCGACTTCTGCGTGATTACTGGAGCCTGACTTTTTACCACTTGTCCTGACCCATGCCTGTTCACTGTTCTGATCCTGTGCTGCCTGATTTTTTTTCATTGATTCACATGAACTCAGCCAGTCCTTACCTCTGACTGTTTCCTGACTACGAGTATTGCCTGATCCCTCGGTGCTTTGCACCTGTGTCTCTGATCCCGTGAGTCAGTTGCCAACTACACTGGGACTATCCAGGAGGTAGTGGCCTGGTGGCTCACTTGCAGTGGAGGCTGGATCCCTGTATAGGGGTTAAAGGGTGCAAATCAGGGGACCACCAGGACAATGCCCTCAGGAATAACTTAAAGTCAGATCGGTTGTCACAGTGAGTCCACAAAATTATGCAGTAAGTTGCTAAGCTCCCTATAATGGCAGCTGCAGAGAGCCAAAATGTAAGCCTTTATAGGCTACATACACCCTTTAAGCCATTGTTTTTTATTATTTAGATATATTTAGGGCCAAAACCTTTTCTATAATTAATAAACTACAGAACTACATAACAAACTACAGAACTATGATGCATTTAGCAGAGAGCTTGTCTTATGGCTTAGTCTCCAGTCCCTCTCTCTCCTCTTCTCATTGAAATTGTATGCCAGGATGTGGTTATGGACAAATCAAAGTCGAGTAGTACCCATGGCATCAGAGGTTAGTCAGATGAAGTGAAACTGCAGGATTTGATTGGTTGCTATGGCCATAGCAAACTGCCTGTTAAGCCGTTTGGGTTTGATATGAAGAACAGAGCATTCCCATAGACTGCAACAGTACAATAGTAAAGTCTAGTGTACTGTTAAAACAGTGAAAAGAATGTTATTGTTATTGAAAATATATTGAAATCACCCCACTTTACCGATTTTACGTGTTAAATAAACAATAAAAATAAACATACGTGTTGCAAACACTATGGCAGACAAAAAAAATCTAAATTGGAATGGACGGTCTGTTCACTTTGCCCCTTAAACAATTGGAATAAAATGTGATAAAACTGTTGGATGTACCAATAAGAGCTACAAGCCCTTATACTGCTCTCTAGATGAGAATATGAAAAAATTACGGATGTCAGAATATGGTGATGCAAAAAAAAAGCTTTTTTTTTTTATTTTTTAATGAATTCCGTAAAAAGAAGCCCCAGAAAAACATTGGGGGAATTGTGTTTTATCAATTTCATCCCACAAAGATTTTTTTCCCATTTTTCATTATAGGATGTGGTATTAAGAACACAACTTGTCCCACAAAAAGTAAAAAAAAAAGTTTCTTTGAAGGAAGGGAGAAAAAACAATTACAAAAAAATTCTGTACAGTACTGTCTAGTTTTCAGAAAAATGCAAGGAACGAATCCCAGCTTCTGACCTACTTCAGAGTTTGTCAACCAGTCTTACAAAACACTACTGGCTCCCTTTTCCTATTACCTCTGACATAGAAACTATGAGAAAATAGTAATACTGTATTTTTCATTGTCATTAACCCCTTAAGAACAAGGCAAATTTTTATTTTGCGTGTTTTTTCCTTCTCTTCTTTCAAAACTTTTTTTTACTTTTCTGTTTACAGAACTTAATGGCACCATTTAATTTTTCCATATCTTAGATTGAAAGGTGTTTTTACAGTGTTCACTATGATATGAGGAGCTTATTGTGATACCAAATTTATACAGTTTTTAATATTTATTATTTAGTTTTACTACTTTTAAAAAAATACAAACTTTTTAAAAAATGTATTTTCTTAGTATCGCCATTTTGACACCTATAACTTTTTTATTTTTTTTCGTCTACAGAGCTTTGTAAGGGCTTGTTTCTTGTGTGGTGAGCTATAGTTTTTATTGGTATCATTTTGGGGGTACAAACTATTTTTTTTATTACTCTTTATTTAATTTTTTGGGGGCACGAAATAACAAAAAAACTGCAAATTGTCAATTTGTATTTTTTTATTTTTGACTTTAATTTTAGTCAGCTTAGGGACTACTTAAAGTTTACTATTGCGGTCTATGGGATATTTATTAGCTTCCTTTTAATCCCTTCCACAGGCAAATTGCCATAACAACTAGTGATGATCGAGCACCCAGGTGCTCGTACACTCGGGTGCTCTGGCCGAGCACTCAGGGGTGCTCGAATGCTCGGCCAAGCACCCGAGCATAATTGAAGTCTATGGGAGTAAACCAGGCACACCAGGGGTGCCTGGTTTACACAAGTGCTCAAAATAAAAAAAAATAAAAAAAGTACAAAGACAGACACACAGAGACACTACTTACCTTCCCTGGCAGCTCCCTCCTCCCGTCCAGCAGGAAGACGGCACACAGAGTGGTAAGTTTTACCACAGCGCCACCTGGAGTAATTACTACAAAGAAGAAGCCTGAGGAGGTAAATGGTTTGTGTTTGTTTGTTTTCTATTTTTTAGGATCGTGAATGCAGAGGACTACGTCGGATTCGTTGGATTATGTCGGACCAGCTTTTTTATTTTTTAAATAAAATGATCAAACAGGGGTCTGGGGGAGTATTTATTTCAATAAAATATTTTACAAGTGTGTGTGTGTTTTTTTTTCCACACTGCAGTTTTAGTAATCAAGGCTATCTACAGAGGGCCCTGATTACTAATACTGGGCTTAGTGCTTGCCTGTCCTGCAGGTACCCGGCTCTTCCCGACACCCCTGGTGACGGTGGGTGCCGAGGTAATAGATGTTGGGGTTAGTGCTGGACATACTGGCAAGCACTAAGCCCAGTATTAGTAATCAGGGCCGTCTGTAGATAGCCTTGATTACTAAAACTGCAGTGTGGAAAAAACACACACACAAAATATTTTATTGAAATAAATACTCCCCCAGACCCCTGTTTGACCATTTTATTTAAAAAATAAAAAAGCTGGTCCAATGTAATCCAACGAATCCGACGTAGTCCTCTGCATTCACGATCCTGAAAAATAGAAAACAAACAAACACAAACCATTTACCTCCTCAGGCTTCTTCTTTGTAGTAATTACTCCAGGTGGCGCTGTGGTAAAACTTACCACTCTGTGTGCCGTCTTCCTGCTGGACGGGAGGAGGGAGCTGCCAGGGAAGGTAAGTAGTGTCTCTGTGTGTCTGTCTTTGTAGCAAACAAACAAACAAACAAACACAAACCACTTACCTCCTCCTCCTCAGGCTTCTTCTCCTCAGCAGCGAGCCTCTTCATTACATTGCACCCTCTGCTGGTGAATGAAAAAAATTACACCTTGAATTCTTCAATAAAAAAAAACACGATAGGTGATGGATTCATCATGAACTCCATTGAAAGTCTATGGAGGATGGATCCGTTTACTATTGTGTCATACCATTGACTTTCAATGGAGTCCATGACAGGGGACTCGAGCATGCTCGCTCAACACTAATAGCAACTCTTCGGAATCCTACAATTTTGTTGCAGAGGGTCCGAACAGAGGACAGATGGATACCCTTCCTCTGACTAACCTTTTAGATGCAGTGGCTGATATTGACTGTGGCATCTGAGGAGTTAAACGACCAGGATTGGAGTTCTCTTCTATCCTGGTCATTGCAGCAGGTGTATGAAATCAGCTCAGCTCAGCTCGTGAACCCAATCCATGTTTTTCTTATATGCAAATCATGTACACTACATTTACATAATTTTGTGTTAAATGGGGTTGTCCAGCAGAGATACCTTTTTGTTAGAGCTCTGACTTGAGCTCAGAGTGGGTAAAAAAAAAAATCAATACCCACTAATCCCACACTGTGCATTTTTGACACTTCCTCAGTCCCCGATGGTTTCTGCTCCATCTCAACATTAAAGAAATGCCAAATTAATCATTTCACCGATGTGGCCAGTGATTGGCTGAGCAGACATTTCTTGACATATCCTCAGCGCTGCCAACCCGAATTTTTTTTTTCTGGACAACTTAACCCAAAATCACGGACGGCCAACACTTTTTAAGGACAAATTGGAAAAACATAATAAAAGGATAAATATTATAAGTAATACAGCTCTATAGATCAATATACTGATCAGAACTCATTACCACCATTTACTGTGAGCTGTAAAATGATGATAATTACCACCAAAATAATCTAGTCAGGTACCACCAGCCTCAAAAAAAAATCACGGACACCTCTATTTTTTTTCACGGACACTGGAAAAAAGTTGCCTATTATTACGGACTGTCCAGAAATTTCTGGACGGTTGGCAACCCTGCATATCCTGTGTGTCAAGATCTGAACAGGAAATATAGACCATTAGGCACCTAGCATTAAAAAGAGAAGCATCGGGGGATCGGTGAGGTGAGGTACTGCTTGTTTTAGTTTTTTAAGCCACTTAGCCAATTGCCAAAGTTTTCACCTGTAACAGTGCAGACTTTTTCAGCCATTATTTTGATTGCTCGCAGCTTCATGTATTGCTCTTTATGGAGACAGCTATATTGTGAAATGGTTACATAGCAGTTTTAATAGGAACATTACAAATCAGCTGGCATTGCTAATGAAACCACATAACAAACACATGTGGAAATCAAATCCATTTCACTTTTTAATAAACTCTTATATACTGGTATAATTTCTCCCTTTGTGGGTTTCAAAACCATCTGAAATATTGGATGTGACCCAAGGTAAAGCCTCATACAAAGGGAGTGGTGGAAGAGAGGTTTGGACCCTTTCCAATTACATTATGTCTCTTGTCCTTATTTCTAAATAACTTGGCCCTTATTCTCAAGTTGTAGGTACTAGGCGTAATACAAAAATGACATTTTAAAGGAATGCCTCATTTATCTCACTGTACTTTTACTAATTAGAAGTAAAGGTGTTGTCCTACAATGACAACTTATTAGTGCTCACAACTTATGAGCTATGTTCACAATTCCTATTGATTTTGAATGCAACATGTATATACATATGCCTTTTTTGTGTGTATAATGTTGCTATGCTGTCTTATCTATGCCTCAAGGAGTACAAAAGGGCTGTCATTATATTTTCCATCTCTTATGATAATGAGATGATTCATCTTGCCCGAGTCTACACAGCAAAGCTAAGACGTGAAGTTTAAAAAGAAGTGTGCTACAGTGCATGTATGAATACTATAATATTTCAGGCTTTTTTTTAAACAGATAGTCCTGTGAAAACGCCACCAAAAATAATAAAAACCTGACTGAAATAATACCTTATTTTCTTATGATATATTTCCTTTAGATAGGAACCAACACTTAAAATTAATCGAGAAACACCTCCATGAGCCAATATCCTGCTAATAATTAGACTGCTAGAAGTCTAATAATAAGGAAACAACAAATTTACTCAATCACAATTTTACCCACTTTCGTTTATGTAACCAGTATTCTGCCTTCTCCAGGACTTGAGTGGTTCCCCCTTTACCTTTGACTTGGAGGATGCAGGCAGCATACAAATTAAGAGGCTAGGAGAAACCAGAGTTCAGGGATATCTGCAGTTCTTAGACTTAGGGCAGACAAACAATACGTTGGGAGAAAAGATCTTTAAAATGTGACATGCAAGCAGCCCGACAGGGAATTAACCTAATGTTGACTGCCTTGTTTGCAAAAAGCAACACAGAGCTCAGGTTCTAAAACCCTTCTATGCTTTTTAGTCATAAATTTAAAAAAAAGTTTAATTATGTAACTGGATGGTAACAATTTTTGAACTTTTTGACTTCCAAGGTACAGCTTTAGGCAAAGAGAACCTTGCCTCACAATTGGGAACTCAGGGCTCATATCTCCCTTTCTTTTCATTCTTAAGATCGTTTTTACACACCCATATTCCAAATTGAGATCTTACCCTTTTGATTAAATGGATGGAGGATCTCATCTCCCGACCTTGACAGCATTTTTCTAGAAAATATTTAGCACCCCTGCCCTCTACCACCCCAGCTTTTATTAGATTTTGGAAAATAAAAAGGGACCTTTGAAAAATATTTTCTCAGGAAGGGATTGACCTTGTGTTCTTCTCTCCCCACAAGTCCACCAGATGCGTGCATGTCAAGGAAAATGGGTATAAAGTGTGGACTCAATGGTATAAAATACCTGATAAGACTTTCTTGTATAGACAGAAGTCTATGATACTTGCTGGACGTGTTCAAAGGAGAAAGGTACCTTTTCCATATTTGGTGGAATTGTGACATGATTAATAAATGGTGGACAGATATTCTCTAGATGAGCAACTTCATTTCTAATAGTTCTGTCCCTCACCATAAATTGTCTACCAGAGGTTTATGGTACCTATTTCACCAACTTATCATTGCTGCTCGATTCCTTATTCAAAAACAATTGCTGTCTACTGAACTCCCTTCTTTTGCACACTGGATAGCAAAAGTAGACCAAGTTCATAATTTTGAAGAAATTTGCTCTGGGAATCTCATACCAGATTTTTGACCCTCTGGCAGACTTGGAAAGATTTTAGGAAATTTTAGGATTCTTTAGACTCCCACTATACTCTATTGTCACCTCCATTAACTTAAACTACTTTTCATATTTATGATCATGCTTGCCTATTTGCCCTCCTTAGATTTTCAGATCTTCTTGTGCAATACTGATGTTTTGCACAGTTTGGCCTCTTTTATGTACTGCATAGAAGTTTACCTGGCTACTGACTGCTGATCACAGTGCAATCCACCTGAGAGCTTGTCTGTAGACTCGTTCTTCAGTCCTTCTCTTTTCTCTTTGGAAAAATTGCTGATTTATAACCAAGTTGACCAAGTAAGTCCTTACCAGTTTGGTTAGATGTATACCTATGATTAGTTTTATGAGGCAATGTTACAGTGATAATTATATGTAATACATAATATATTTATTTTTTCTAGAGGAAGATGTCTTCCTAGAAGATGAAGATTTGAGGCAAGAATATGTGATGACTGAACATGGTTTATTGTATCAGGGAAGCAAAGACTTTATCGTCACCACTCCATGGAACTTTGGTCAGGTATTGTGCTACCATCATTACATGTGGTGTAACACCGATAACTATTGTGAAGCAGAGACCAACTGAGACCAAAGTCTTGATACATTTGAGCTGGGTTAAATCATTGCATGGAAGAAGTTGCTTGGTCTGTACACCTTGCTTTGAATCCAACCATAAGAGATAGTCGATTCATCTCCATTAGTTGAAATGGCTGTACGTAGATATTGTTGGCCAATTCAGATTCATGAATAGGGGTCACAATATCACATTCTCCAGATAGATTCTCCAGATTCATGAAGCATATACTGCTGATATTCCATAAATGTCTTAAGTAGAAATACACCTTAAAGGGGTTATCCCATCTTGTACCACCGCCAGGCGCAAACCCAGCCCCCCCCCCGCGCGCTGCACTCATAGAAACGAATGGGAGCGCACCGCACATGCGTGGCCCGGCAAAACTGGCTCGGCTATTTCCATCGGCTCAATAGAAATGAATGGGAGCCGGGCCGCGCATGTGCGGTGCGCTCCTATTCGTTTCTATTAGCGCAGCAGGGGAAGGACCCGCACCTATAAGACAGTGGGGACATATCCTAGCGATATGCCCCCATTGTCAAAGATGGGATAACCCCTTTAATTCTACTTAAAGTGGATGTGCCACATGACATTAAAACGTTTACAGAATTGTATTTTTCATGTGCCAAACCTCAGTGTAATTTTTCAGCAGTTCTTGGTTAAAAAACCATACTGTTTTGCAGCAATCTACAGACCTAGGTGTCTCTGTGGTAACAGACAACAAACCAACCATGTGTAGTCTGATCCTACAGGCTTCATTTTGTATCCTACTTCTTAGGGGTTGTTCACATATCAGTTATTTGATCAGTTATTTCCATCAGTTATTGTCAGCCAAAACCAGGAGTGGTCTCTAAAGAGATCAGGTATAATGAAAAGATCTGCACCTGTTTGGTGTTTTTGACTCGCACCTGCTTTTGGCTGACAATAACTGATGGAAATAACTGATCAAATAACTGATATGTGAACAACCCCTTACTAACCTGCCGGATATATGTAGACCACAATAGAGGCAGATGGAAGGGAGCATGACTACAGAATCAGACTACAAAGGGTTTGCAAATGTGGACATAACCTAAGGGTGCCTGTACATGTGTGGTCTTGCTGCAGGATCCGCACTTGTACTAAACCAGCAGGAAAAGGCCAGACAAAAATGCATTGCTAGTCTCAAAAAGCCAATTCCAAAACCAGACTTATTTCAATGGGTTATACCATATTTAAGTATAGCCTCCATTGAGCGTTGTTGTGCTGTGTTGCAATTTAGGGTCCCTTCAGACGGCCGTGGTATTGCGCAATACCACGGATGCCAACCAGTGTGTGTTCCGCAATTTGCCCCATTCAAAATGCCTATTCTTGTCTGCTATTGCGGACAATGATAGGACATGTTCTATTTTTTCTTGTAGAGCCACGGCACAGAGCTGCAACTCGGCAAGATCCCATGCCGGCCTTTAAAGTGAATGGGGCTGCATCTATTCTGCAAAATTGCCCTTACTGTACCTATTTGTCTGTATCCACTGGATAAAAAGATCCAAGAAACTGTGCTCGCATGATGTTAGGGTCCTAGATGTACATGCCCCTTTCAAATTCAGTTATTTGCAAAATCACCTGTTTCATACCCTCTGTTTTGATGTCAGACCAATGTCTATTTAAAGGGGTTCCCTGGGAATAATGACTTTTTATCCAATGCCTGCAGCCTGCTTCCCTAAACAGAAGATTCATACTTTCCTGCCCAGTCCTCCACTTTGCCTTCACTGTATCTGTGTTTCGGTCCCAAAGTGTTTACATCTGACACTTCGTGGGCATGGTCAGACACTCCGCTGCAACCAGTGACTGGCGTCAGCAGTGCTGTGCCGCTGATGGTCATGGTACTGCTGAAGCCCGTTCTTGGTTGCAGAGGAGCATTTGACCATGTCCATGCAGCTCTGGATATAAACACTACGCAGGCTCAAACATAGACACAGCGCAGGCAGTGTAGAAGACCAGGCAAGTAAGTATGTTTATGGAGGCAGGCTGCAGCCATTAGACAAATATTAATTATTTCCAGAGAACCCATTTAAGGACTGCTACAGACAAATTTGCTCTGGTGGGGTTTGTTGGTAAAAACCCCCCCCCCAGAGAAACAGACAGCATTTTTTTTCATCACACCAGTTTTTTTGTGTTTTTTTTTTTTGTTTTGTTTTGCAAATCGTGTGGATGGCAATTTTTATTTATTTGGGAGTTTTTCCCCCTATAGAGAAAGGAAAAAAATTGCAGAAAAAATGACAAAAACTTAAAGGGGTGCTGCAGTTTTTTCAAACTGATGATCTATCCTCTCAGTATCACTGGCCTGGGCGGGGCTAAGCTCCGTTCACATGAATGGAGCTTAGCCGCGCCCAGGTCAGTGATAGTAGTCGTGACGTCACTGGCCTGCGGTAAACACAGAGAAGGCCGTGGCGCTCCTGCAGCGCCGCTGCCTTCTCAAACAGCTGATCGGCAGGGGTCCCGGGTGTCGGACCCCCGCTGATCAGATGCTGATGATCTATCCAGAGGATAGATCATCAGTTTGAAAAAACTACAGAACCCCTTTAAGTTGCATTTTAAAAAAATGCCAGAGGGACAAAAAACACCACCAAGTAGAAAAACCTATCTAGGCAAAAATGCCTGTGTGTCCTCCATTTCATATTTCTTATAGACCTTTTGCTAGTGTCTGCAGCTGATTGTTTTTTTCAAGAAAAAATGCACCAAAAGATGCAGGGAAAAATGCTGAAAAACTACTCAAAATGCCTAGATGTGAATCCAGCCTAAGTATAATCTAATGAATCTATAAAAATGTATACAATTCTGTAAAAGTGAAGGGTTTGCTGACATTTCAGAGTTTTACTTTACAAGATTTTCAGACGCCTCTAAGCAGAAAAACAATGCGAGGCTTAAATGTTAAAACCTAAACCTGAAAGTAAACCAAAACATCTTGTTCTCATTGTCTAACCTGATGTCCGTAGACAACATGAATGCTGAGTGTGTCACATAATAGCTTGTGTCATGTGTTCACACCCATATGTTCATATGTATTTATTTTTTTATGGTAAAGAAGGAGATAAATCTGCAACTTAGGCTACTTTCACACTTGCGTTTTAATATTCCGGTATTGAGCTCCATCATAGGGGCTCAATACCGGAATAAAATGCTTCAGTTTTGTCCCCATTCATTGTCAATGGGGACAAAACTGAACCGAAGACAATGGAATGCTCCTGGAAACATTCTGTTCCGTCTCCAACATGCTGCGGTTTGCTCTCCGGTTTGGGCATCCGCACCAGGACGGATCTGTCATGACCCCCAATGTAAGTCAATGGGGACGGATCCATTTGGTGTGACACAATGGTAAACGGATCCGTCCTCCATTGACTTTCAATGGAGTTCATGACGGATCCGTCTCCCTGCAATTTTCCCTCCCTCCAGCAGGTAGCGCTGTGGGTAAACTTACCCTTGTGCGCGCCGTTGTCCTCGCCGCAGGTCAGGTTCAGAGCTGCTGGAACAGTTAAGTTTCTATGTCTGTGTATGTTTATGTGTCTGTGTATGTTTATGTGTATGTTTATGTGTCTGTGTATGTTTATGTGTCTGTGTATGTTTGTGTATGTGTGTGCATGTGTGTGTATGTGTGTGCGCTGCTCCGGCCCCACTTGTGTTCATGCAGCAGCACGGATCCGGCGGGTGAAGTGTGCCGCTGGATCTGTGCTGGCGCTGGTGTGAAAGAGGCCTAATGTTCAAAAACTTTTAGGGAATCACCATTTATTCTGCCCTAATACGTTATATAATCTATAGTTTGTTAGCGCAATTGCTTTGGATACAAAGGATTGTTGGCTAGTTATCACCTGTTCATCATTGTTTAGCACTGGCACTGACAATTTAAAGGGAATGTATCATTAGAAAATGACCTATTGTTTAAATAACTTTTTTATGTTTAACATATTTTTTAAAAATTTTTTTTTATGTTTTTGAGGTTTGATGTTATTTTTAATTTTCCATGTCACTTTTTATATTTAAACTAAAACAAAAAATCCTGCAGTTTTTGCATGGGCCACTATGTTTAATAATTGATGCCACTTCTTGGTTACTTTCTTGGAGTTAACCCATTCTTATCCTGCCGGTAATGATATCACCTCTGTGTATACATACAGTAGGAAAGGATTTTCCATTAACAATAGGCAATTGTCAAAGCGTATCTATTCTTTTCTTGTACAATGACCCCCTGTACAGATCACAGAGCATATCTAGAAAACTCTCCCATGTAAGTCAATAGGGTCCCCTCCTGACCATTGTGTTTATGACCCATGGGGCTGCCATGAAGCAATTTTTTTATTCCTGTGTAAATGCTGTTAAGAACAGCTGGGGCAAGATGGCCGCCCCCATAATCATGTTCAGGAAATTTAAAAAAATCTATGTAAACGGATTAGATAAAAAGGAGTTACTGTCTGGATTTAAGTGGTAGATAAAATTTTGGGTGACACATTTCCTTTAAGGAATTGGAAAGCCAGCAATCTCAAATCAGTGATACAGAATAATAAAGTGCAGAAAAGGTCAGGATCCCCATAATAACAGCAACTTCAGGATCCCTATAATGCTGAGAGCCTCAAGACCCCCATGCAGGTGACAGCCACAGGGCCCTATAGCATTGTGATCCCCAAAAACAGTGACTGCCCTCGGACTACAATAATATTGACAGCCATGGGATGCCCTAACAGTGAGAGCTATGGGACCCCTATAATATTAACAGCCATGGAACTTCATAATAGTGGCAGCTACAAGAGCCCCATAACATTGGCAGCCACAAGACCCTTACTAGTGGTAACCACTTGACCAACATAAGATCGAGGGTCATAATACCCTCATAACAGTGATCCCTACAGAACACTTATAATATTGACAAGCACAACATCTTCCATAACATTGATAGCCACAGGAACTCAATGATATAAATACCTAAATTACCCCAATAACAAGACCCCCACACCTGCTACCCTACCTCAAGAATGTAAATTGTAGACGGTGCAATGCAATATATTTGTTGTAGTGGGTCAGTCATAGATTGGGCATTGTTGCATCAGATTTGGCTTCATCCATTATGTAGCGGTGATAAACCCTATGGGAGCTGTAATCATAGAGATGCAGTCTGCAGGCAGTAGGTTATAAAGGAGGAGGAGCTTAGCAGATCCATATATCATTGTGTGGGAAAAGATTCTATAAAACTTGTAATTTATTCATTTAAATCGTCCTATAATTAGGAGTCCAGTGGGAGGTCCTAACAGTGATTGACAGCTATCTCTGAATGCACAGTCGTAGAATAGGACCGCCCACTGGACTCCAAAGCCCAGAATAAGTTGCGATTTACATGAATAAATGACAAGTTTTACTGAATTTTTTCACACAATCTCCTTTATAACATGCTGCGTGCAGTTTGGTGACAGGTTCCCTTCAAGTAACAATCACATTTTTTAAAACTTGACAGAACACAGCTTTTATTCGACAGAGTTTTCTTTCTATTTTAGCGGTAGGATTGCCTCATCAATCTCCATACATCACAGTCATGTAAGGCGGATTGCCTATAAGCTATAAAAAGAATTTATCATCGGATTTCACAAAACGTGTTTTCGAGCTGCCTTTTGAAGTTTCGAGCTGTCACTTTATCATACGGCACCTCTCCCTAACTACAGGGATTAGATTAACATAATAGCGCTCATTCATCGCCCCGCAGGCCAGTTATTAACAAACAAATGCATCTGACAGGAAATACAGTACAGGGCACAGCACAGCAACAAGTGCAACAAAACTCCCTGCGTGATGACAGCTGGGGGTCACAAAAGTATTTAAAGGTGGGGCATGCAAAAAAAAATAAATCTGCAGTCGCTTGTATGTGATTAGGGACACATTAAACAGTGCCACTTTGTCCATAAGTTGTGTCTGGTACTGCATTCAGGCTTAAAAAGGGCCTGCCAGCTCTCGAAACATGTTTGTTTTTAGAAAATACCTGCATTCCCCATAAGGCTGGGTTCACATCACTGTTTCATTTTTAGTTTTTCTGAACAGAAAAAAAACCCCAAAAAATGGATCCTGTATTTTAAGTAGTGTTGAACGTAGCGAGCTTTGGATGCTTCATCCGAAGTCGCTTTGTTTAAAACTGTGAAATAATACTGTACGAAGATTCGTCTCCATACAGTATTAGGCCCCGTTCAGACGGCCGGGCGGCCCCATTGAAAATGCCTATACTTGTCCGTGCATACGGACAAGTACAAGACATGTTCTATCTTTTCTTGCTGAGCCACGGCACGGAGCCGTGGCTCAGCAAGATAGCAAGCCGTCCATAGAGATGAACAGGCCCGCCCCTATTGTGCAAATTTGCGGAATAGATGCGGACCCGTTCACACGGTCGTGTGAACGGGCCCTTAGAATGTGTGGGCTCTGATGAGATTAAGTTAGTTATTCGCGAAGTTGAATAACTTCGGTAATTGATTTTTAGTGGAAAACTTCTTTAAAACTTGAAACCAAACTCAACTTCAGTTCCGAGGTAGTAGTCTTACATTTAGAAGCTGGCGCGTTTTCATAACTCTGCCAGATCCACCGCCAGCGCAGGGCGCAATGACCCCCTATGACTGTAAGAGATGTACAGTATGTACTAAAAAAGTAAAAAATGCCAAACCTATGGAGCATGTGCCAGACTTTGTATTTTATAGTAAAAACACATTAATAGGCATGCATTTTTCCTACAATTTTTAGTTTGAAGATGGAATAGTTGAAATCTGCCTGAAAATCTTAGACATGAACCCCAATTATCTGAAGAATCCGTCTTTAGATTGCTCCAAGAGAGGAGACCCTGTGTACGTCAGTAGAGTCATCTCTGCCATGGTAAGCCAGGCCAGTGCGTCAAATGACAAATTACTAGACTTCATGATTCATGGGGATGTTTCATCTTCTGTTATTAATCACTGAACTATGCAGATCAATTCTAATGATGATCAAGGAGTGATTGAATCTTCCTGGGATGAGCTCTTCAGCAATGGTACCAACCCAAGCACGTGGAATGGAAGCGTTTCTATTCTGAGACTTTGGTATAACAGTGGGTGCAGGCCAGTTCGATATGGACAATGCTGGGTTCTAGCTGGTGTGATGTGTACAGGTAAAGTACTAATAAAATTCTAGGCTGATATAAGGGGATGCAATGTTACGACACTAGTGTTTAGAGCATCCAAGGTCCACTCAGGAAACCTTGACCTTAGTCCACTAAGTGGGGTTCTCAGTACCTTGTTTGCAATCTTCAGAAAGTTCTTTTAAAAGGATACTGCACCTGACATATCTACTACATCATTACATGCACATTTTAGGATCACACTTAAAGGCTATGTACACTTTTGGGGGCATTTTTTTTATTATTGCATTATACTTATTTTGACCTAAAAAATACTTTTCAATTGGCTTTTATTAACAGTATGGAATCCCTTTTTCTGTACAGAGCTGAGAAGCTATACTAGCTGCCTGTGGATTTTTTCTCAATTCCATCATCTGAGGAGCAGACGGACTACTTATCTCTTCTCTCTCACATTATAAACACTCATTATAGCCCAGTTCGTACCTTACTGATAAGAATGTGGCTTACATAAGTGTTTATGACCGCTCAGTAGTTTACAGATAAGGGTAATTAGATGAGGGCACAAAGTGAAAGAGAAAGTACCAGTCACCCAGCTAGACAAACAGTTAACCCTTTGTGACTGAACAGCTCAATATTTTTAATAAAGACCAATTGAAAATACGATTTTTAGCCAAAAATAAGTAAAATGCAATCATAAAAATATGACTCCAAAGGTGTGCATAGCCTACCTTAGCACTTTCCATTCTTTGTTAATAATTTCTGTTGTTCTGCTCAACCTTAGGAGCAAAACAACAAAAATGGAGTCAGTGCCAGATCTGACAAATGCCAATAGCATCAGAGAGACCCCATTGATTATTATGGGATCCATTAGGTTTCTGTCATGGTGTCTGTCATTTTACTGGACTAAATAATGCAGCATTTTATGGAATCTGCCACATGGGCGCATATATGGAGATGGGAAGACACCCTAAGGTCACACATTTACACTGGAGAGTATACAGGTGTTTAATGGGATAAGGAAATATGCCACTGCCTGACTCCAGCAGTGGGTTATCTTCCATCTCCCACCATGCCGTTCCTTCTTTCCCCCAGCCTCTCATCAGGGCAGAGTCAGTACACCTCTATATGCACAATTTAGACTTAGTTGAATCCAATGTGTATGGGCACTTTAAGTTTGACTAATTCTTCAGCCTTCAGGTTCAATTGCTTCGCTCTTATCTTCACAGTGATGAGATGCCTGGGAATTCCTGCTCGTGTAGTGACAAACTTTGAATCTGCACATGATACAAACTTTAGCCTGACTGTAGATGAGTATTATGATGAAACTGGGAAGAAGTTGGAACCACCTCAAGGAGACAGTGTCTGGTGAGTGGTGAATGCAAGGTGACATGCAGCACCCCAGAACAGGGTAACTGCAAAAGGGTTTGTCATGTGTATGTAATGTTCTGAGTTACTATATTGTACACTCATTAGTTCTGTATAGATAAGTCAGGGTTAACTATCCTGACTCAGCCCCTTTTAGGAGGTTAGGAGATAGACTAAGGTCTACCCCAAGTTTAGTGTGTAAGTATGTATGCTAGCTGAGGAAGAGAGAGGAGCTATGTGTGCTCACTCCTCAGAAAACTAGGCCTGAGACATTTACAGCAAGAAAGCCATTGCTACATTAAAGTATTCCGGAGAGAACATGAAGAACTTGAAGGTCCGGAATCTGCACGGCCATGCACTATAGTCAGTCAGGAAGGTATTGTGCTTGTCAAAGAGAACATCGCCAATACACCCTTCCACATTTTCACACGGTCCTTGCCAGCTGTATCTTATTCCTATATCACTCAGCCTAGAAATTACAGACAAGTTTGCAATAACCTTACTGCCAACCTTTCGATTCTGCAGAGAGAGACTTTGGAAAGACAGTGAGAAGGAGTACTACAACCTCCATTATTAATTCTATCCACACATTGCTATTAGGGAAGGATTGCACTGTGAATAGTTTGGAACTGCTTTAATATCTTTTGATGTACTACAACTCCAATTTTGCGCTTTAGAAAAGAGACTTATTTTCTTTCTACCACTGGCCCGGTTACTGACACCAGCAGCATTCGCCAGCCGCAACAGCTATATCTCCTGCCTTGTATCCTTACAAAACACTTAACACCGAGGGCAGCCTAACTACTATCAGGCTGGAGCTGTAACATCAGGGTGTGCCCTGAAGAAGAAAAGGTTTGTCCTCCTGTTATTGCCTGGGCCTAGGGAGCATACGTGTGAGGATTGTCACTGTGACTTGTATGATCAACTGTCATTGCCAGAGCCACTACCACTCCAAATTTTTGCAATTTCTCTGAGTGACACAGCTATGGGTAAACCCATGTTTGACACTGTTAACAAAAAAAGAGTTTGAAAACACACTGCACCATTTTGTTATGCTTTTTCATATTACAAAGCTTCCAAAAATTATTCCTTATTGAGGCAGATGCTGAATAGACATGCGGGGCGTTATGGGGAAAAACTGTGGCCTGTTGGGGGAAGAAGCATCCAAAAATTATGTCCTCACTGTAGTTATGCCCTCCTTGTGCCTTCTCATCGTAGTTATGTCCTTCTTGTGGCCCCTCTCACAGTAGTTATGTCCTCCTTGTGCCCCCCTCACAGCAGTAATGCCCACCTTTGGTCCCTAGTACCCCCTCCAGCTCCATTAAAAAAACACAAACACTGAATACTCACCTGTTTCCCTGATGATCGGCACATCCGGTGTTCCCAGCCACAGCAGACACAGTCACACACATGGCGCTGCTGGCTGTACAGTGAATTGCAAAAGCTGTCCGTTAACCAGCAATCAACAATACTGCAAGTAAACAAGTCAATCGGCCCTTATGCCAGATCTTGCCTAAGTGGATGGTGAGATGAATGATCGTACGGTATGCAGCCGTTTCTTTACATTATTGTTAGTAGCACATCTCCATTTACACGGGGAGATGTGCTGCCGACAAAAGGTAATTTTTATGCCGATAAATGTTAGCTCATTTGCCGGCTGATCGGTGGCCTCTTTACACCAAACATTGCCAGAAAACTAGTGGACAACATGTCTTTTTTCCATGGTGTACTCAAAATAATTGCTAATCGCCTGTTATTTTAATGTAGATCCTAGCTGTAATGCATGATGGTCTTGATTTATATGGCTTCTTTCCACGGGCGTAGCTAAAAGCTCATGAGCCTTAGTGCAGCTTAGCCCCCCTCCCCCCTCAACAAGCGCTGGTGTACCTAGCTTTTCTCCTGCCCGAGGCAAATATTGAACTGCCCCTCCAGTCCTACTGTTAAAGGGGTTGTCCTCTTTTTACTACTGATGATCTATCCTCCAGCACCCCCGACAATCAGGTATTTGAAGAGAGGGCAGCGCTCATATGAGAGCTGATTTTTCTGCTCTGTTCACCTGTTCGTTGTAGCATTTGCAGTGTTGAGCAGGTAAACAGATCAAAGAAGGCAGCGCTCGTACAAATAACAAAAAAAAAAAAAAGAAAACCCCTTTAAAGACATACTTGGAGAACATTACATAAAGCACTACAGAACATACAGGTCATACAGCCCCACATATGTACCTCTTACATCCAGTGACTTTTCTGATGTAGATATTCTCTTTCCTCTTCTTCTTCTGTCAGACCAGACCTCCATGGTGACTTCTTTCAGCTGCACAGAGTTTAACAAACAGACATCTTACTTTCCTACTTTTCCATCATCCTCTCACCTTCTTAACACCCCATGCTGCCCCTCCCCCCAATACTATACTGCAGAAACAGTCCCCCTGAAAATACTGGTACCCCACAGAAAAACAATACCGCCTTAGCTTTCAGATCAGACCCCCATATCAAACCCCTGATGAGTCCCCCCATCTCCAGACCCCCATATAAGCCCCCCTATTAGACCTCCAGACCCTCATTAGACCTCCAAATCCCCATATCTGACCCCTATTAGACCTCCAGACCGCCAATCAGACCCCCATTAGACCTGCAGACCCCCAATCAGACCCCCATTAGACCTCCAGACCCCAATCAGACCCCCAATCAGACCCCCATTAGACCTCCAGACCCCCATTAGACCTCTCTAGATCCCCAGCCAGACCCTTCAGACCCCCAATCAGACTCTTTAGACCCCCAATCAGACCCTTCAGACCCCCAATCAGACCCTTCAGGCCCATAATTGACCCTTCAGACCCCCCTTCAGACCCCCAATCTGACCCCACCCCCTTCAGACCCTTCAAGCAATTAATCAGACTCCTCTTCAGTCCCCTAATCAGACCCTTCAGGCCCCCATTCAGACCTCCTAATCAGACCCTTCAGACCCCCATATCAGACCTTAGATCAGACTATAAAATAAATAAACTTACCTCTCCTGCAATGTCGCTCCTCTCCCTGTCAGGCTGTCCCCCCATCTCTCACCTCTTCTCAGGGCCCACGCTGCAGTCACCTGACCTTCTGCGGCATCAGGTCAGAGTGCACTCTGTACGTCCTGACGCTGCAGGCAGTCACACAATTCTGCAATAGTTTTATGGGTTTTGTTTTTATGACTTTTTCTGTAAGATAAAACTAACTTAATTGTGTTTTAATACTGAAAAAAAAATGAAACTTTTTTAAAATAAAAAAAATCTTTTTAAAATTAGGTCACTGTAGATGACTACAATAAGCAATAATTAGATTAATTCTACAATGCATTGCATTAAATTGCCTGTGCAAATTGCAGGTTTGCTATGTTCCTATGGAGCCCTGACACCTGCAGGGCTCAAAAGGAACTACAGCTCTAAAAGCCTTGGTTTCTACAGAGAGACCAGAGCTTTCACAGACAACCACTGGCTCCCCTGATAGCTGCCGGGGAAGCTGTTCAGGGATTGGGAATGCAACGCTCCTGAGTTTTCTGCTATCAGATGCTGTGTTCACATTTGACCATGGCATCTGAGGGATTAAATGTCTGTGATTGGCTTTATTGCTGACAAACTACAACATAGATCAATATTTGAAATGAACCTTTTTAATGATAGAAGCAAACTTGGGTCTTCCATACCATGTAGGAAGGGAAAGCTTTGATTTTATGATCACCCAGAAAGGATGATCTGAGGCTTGCCATTTGCCAGTCTCATGTGTTTAATACTTCTTATGGGGACCAGAAATGAGTTTTATTACTTATGCTTACAGCTACAAAGAGTGTACTCTCACATAACAGTGTCTTCTATGTCCATGTAGGAATTTTCATGTCTGGATTGAATGTTGGATGGCAAGGAAAGACCTCCGTCCAGGTTATGATGGCTGGCAGGTTCTGGATCCCACCCCACAAGAGATCAGTGGAGGTAGACACCATGACCAAACTGTCTGAAATCTCATTGATTAAGGGCATGCTGCAGGGTTATCCTGTTTCATCTTCTTTCAGGGACATATTGCTGTGGTCCAGCCCCTCTGAAAGCGGTCAAAGAAGGAGAAGTAGATGTAGATTATGATGTTGCATTTGTGTTCACGGAGGTGAATGGTGATGTTGTTCCCTGGGTTCTACGAGATAGTGGAGTAGAGAAAGGGGAGGTGGATACTCTTACCATTGGCAAATCCATAAGTACGAAAAGCGTTGGTAGTAGTCTCAGAGATGATATAACGGATCAGTACAAATATACAGAAGGTAATTATAACTGTTACTGATAGTAAATATAACATTTTGATTAGTCCTGCGGTGGATGGTGTCGACTTCTCTCATTTTATTTTGTAGGATCTACTCAGGAAAGGGCTGTGTTTGAAAAAGCTATGGCTAAATTGAAATCTAAGAAGCCATTCATGGACAGAGATTTGATTGTGGCGCTGGACTTTAACACATCCTTAAAGTTAGCACAATCCCCACTGATTGGACAGACAATCATTCTTCTGTATTACATTCGTAACAGAGGCTTTGAACCGAAAAAGTTCTCCATAATTGTCAGCGCCCAAGAGATGATGTATAATGGAAAGGCTTTGGAGCAGTTCTGGACTGACAGTTTTGAGATTGATGTCAGTCCAGGGAAAGGTAAGGGAAGAACTGATATGTGAATAATCATAAAAGTGCATCCTCAGAGCGAGGGCTTAGGTAATTGTACTTTCCGTCTCAGTTTTAATAGCATAGTACAAGTCTAACAACAAGTTGGTAAAAAGGTTATTTTTGCATTAGTGCTGTGTTTTGTTAACATCCAATAAGAAAAATGTGTATTTGCCAGAATCTGTTAAAATAGTAGATGCCAAATATTTTTGAATTATTCACAGCAGTACAGCTGCATTTAGGGTTTACATCATGTCCACAATACCTGGACCCTTCATGGTATACAGTTTTTGATAAGCTCAGTGAGAACTATGGGGAGTCCAGATATTGGGGCCAAAAACAAAGTCTGAAATGAATCTGTATTAAGGTTGTATAAGTCGTACAGAGCTGTATGGGCCCATACTGTGCTTCTATGTGTCTGGAATGTATAACTAAGGATTCTCAGATTCCACATGCTTAGAAAACATGAGGCACCCTCCATCACTTTTAGAGGAAGCTATCTCTGCAGTAAGGTGCTATACACCATAGGGACTTTGTGTGCAGCTCCATAGGCTAAATGTTTATGGCTCTGCCTTGTACATGAGTCCTAGGCAGTGGCATACCTTCAATGGAGCCAGACCATATGACTGTTATGGGCCCAGGGGATCGGGGCCCAGCGCTAAACTCAGCGTTAAAACGTTTCTTCTCTTCTTGGTGTGGAAACGCTGCATTTTCATGCAGCTGTCACAAGGGGGAGCTCATTGAGAACATGTTATTACATGCTTCTAATTCAGTTAATTGTAACTGCATACATGGCAATACAAAGTATATATAACATTGAATGCAATTGTAACAATCAATAAAGAAAATACAATCAACCCTGGGAGTGGAGGTAATAAAATTTCTTTTATTTAACATAAACATCATAAAACACTTTAAATAATCAAAGAGCCTAGTCATAAACTCAGGCTCAAACAATAAACTATCAGAATACAATATCAGTCCATCCCATATGGGACGACTATCCACATGGAAAAACATTCCCTAACATAACATAAAAAACATTCATCCAAAATTCTGGGCGGGCGGGGCGCAGAAACTCCAGCTCCACGGGCAGTTCAGACAATGGCAAGAACTGACCCGCGGAGCCAGATATTTAAGGCTACCTGACCGGTGCCGCCAGCCAATCAGAAACATGTCACCACGGTCAGGGCAAACTTGCCCTTGACCTGGTGACATTATAGGACAATAGTCCTGGCCAATCAAAGGACATCACAGGGCAGAATAAATAATTCTGCCCTGTGATCCTAAAAGAGCGGGAAACCATTTTCCCGCCGATATCTGTGTCCCCTCTTGTCACTGGGCAGAAAACCCTCAGCCCAATGACCTTAACCAAAAGGACAAACATGGCAATACTTGAATTGCCATGTGTCCCACTCCTTATGGTCTGGTGGACATCCATTCCCCTAGTGGTGGCTGTAGCCAACAAGCTTTGTAATAGAAAGAAAGCCGGGGATTTATCAGTATATTTTTGCCAGATGTTTGGTGTGAAAACATTGAAAAACATGGAGTTCAAAATGAGCACCATTTTAAAAAATAAAACACCCGTTCCACTTTTTCTGATATAGAGGTCTGATGAAGTGGGTGAGGCCAGGTGTGATTTTTTTGCATAATAAACAAAAAGAAAAGGAAAATCATCAGAATTCTGGGGCATTGTAGCATTTTGCACTGCCTGGGTAGAAAATTAGGGTGGCACAGGAGGCCCATATTTAGCTACTCCTGCTCTGTGTATGCCCTTGGTCTTAGGGGTGTTAAGGAGGAAACAGCATTTTTCCTATATAGTGCAGCATAGTCTATTTGTTAAAAATAATAAAGATGTCCTTGTGTATACAGTGTTTGGTCTAGTTAATGTGCAATTTATGGGTTTGCCACCTTTGTTCCCTTTTCTCCTCTAATATGGTATATTTAATGCTGCTTACTTTTCCATTATGCTCCTGGCATTGCAGAGGCTGAGGTGGAGTCACACTGCACTTGCTCTGCTCAGAGTCCTAAGGGCAACATTAAATAGATGTGACATAGAACTGCTGTCTCAGAACTCAGAGTGTTATTGTATCCTATGTGATGCAGCTTCAGTCTGTCTTCTGACTACTCCTTCTGATAGGAGTCACCCTGTCAGCTCTTACAAGCATTGGGGGAGCAATGTGAAGCTACATCTCATAGAAATACACTGGAGATTCTGCACACAGTACTCACAGACAGTATAGGTAGTTAATGTGATTTAGGTGCAGGTAATTTTTAAAGGGATTTCAATGCTATATTACTGCACTCCTGTTTACACAGGGGAGGAAGGTCAGGACTGGCAGTCAGACTGGGGAACGTATCACACCTGCCCATAATGAAAGAGTTCAAAATCTATGGCTGAAGTTGAGTTGGGCAGAAATAAATTATACTTATATGGGCAATAAAATTGCTGGAGGGCTTACTTAACACAATAATATAGTGTGCTTTTTTTAGAATTATAAAAATATATATATACATAAATGTTCATGATAGCTATTCCAATGTTTCTATAAAAAAGAAACTGCCTTGTTAAAGTTTATGGATTTTAAGTTTCATCCTTGTCAACTTTTTAACAATTTTTTTGAATGATCAATTATGCTATTGCCTTGAAGAAAGTTTGTTTTCAGTAAGATAGTGTCCACCACCTCAAAAATGATACCTTTTACATATGATCCATGCACTAGATGATATCTATTAAGGAAAAGTTTAATGTGAATGGTAACATGAGCAGACATAGTGTAATCAGCAGATGGCGCTCTTGGACCTTGAACCTACTGTCAGCTAAAACATTAAGGAGAAACATACACAGCATTTTAGAGCCTTTGGCACTCCAGCTGTTCAGGAACTACAACTCCCAGAATACTTCATTCACTTCTTTGGGAGTTAGAAGAACAGCCGAGCATGTTTGCATGCTGTAGTTTCCCAGCAGCTGGAGTCCTGAAGGTTGCTGATCCCTGTTTTAGAGCATCATATAATGATTACAGTACAATAAAGAATGCAGTATGTAGCGAAGATGGTGATTAGAGTGACTGACATAACTCTAAAATATTTTATTCCTGTAGATATGGAGACAAGTTTTCAGCTTCATCCTTTCCATTATCAGAGATTTGTACGTCCTGGTAATAACATCAGAGTCACCGCACTGGCCACAGATCGAAAGACCAAGAAACTGAAGTTAGCATCTAAAAACATCATATTTGAGGTTCCTGCAATAGATATACAAGTAAGTTTTTGCAACATACTCACCTGCTGTCTGGAGCTGACTCCCGACTCCATCGCTTCACAACCTCGGCTGCTCCGCTCTTCCTGTTTGACGCTGCCGTAGCCAATCTCTGGCTGCAGCAGTGACCTGCTCACCTTGCACCATGACAAATGCTCACATGACGTAATGGAAGCAGGTCACTGCTGCGGGCAGCGATGGGCTGCAGCCATGCAGCAGCATCAAACATCAAGTTTACAGCCACAGAGCCCAGCGGAACAGCCAACAGCCAAGGCCGTCAAGAGAAGGAGCCACAGCGGGAAGCAGGTAAATATTTTATTTACAGGTGTGCCCAGGAGAGGGAGTCTGCCAAATAAGATTTGACCGGTTGCTGTGTGGTCTTATGATAACAATGAGCTGCCAGAGTACTAGGAGAGGAAGTGTTGGAATGGGGACACAGATGCTGAACATTCCCCACATTCCTTCTCTGGCTGGCCTACTTAGATGACAAGTATGTAGGCTCATTTTTTTACCCACAATAAGGAATGTCATTATTACATAAAATGAAAAATAGATACAGTAAAAAAAAAGTCTTCATTTAGAGAGGATGGTCAGAACATATTACTAATGGAGAGTCAACCGTAATAATAAATTGATTAAAATAATAGCAGTAATTAAAATGCTCTGTAGTCTATGAAGTTAAAATAAACCCGCCATAATTTCCAGTGGTGCCTAGCTATAATATTGCTGCTGGTGACTTGATTGAATTCACAAGCTAGAAACTCATAATGAAGTTTGTTTAATTATGTTTCTAAATGTTGTTGTGACACGACTATAACACGTTAACACTGTATTGTTTGTGTTTAATATATGCCCACAATGTTGCATTAAATGTAACTTTCTGATTTACAGTACCCATTAATAAAGGGGGTGGGGGTCACATTCAGGACCCTTACCTATTAGCCAGATTGGAGAGCAGATACAACAATGTCTCTTACTCTGGAGGACCCAACACTTTCATATATTACATAGACAGCCCATTGAATGCAATGGGAACAGTGCAGTACTTCATTTGGACTCACTGGCATCCCTCTCCTCCTGCCTGGGGTGGTGATGTCAGTAGCCTATCTTTGTCAGAAGCCTATTTTGGAGCAAAGATAAGCTAAAGACAGTAATAAGGAGACTTTATTTAAGAAGCGGTCATTGTTGTCGGTCCTCCTGGCGTCTGCATTAGAGTAATTCACTAAATTATCCGCAACAGGATATATTGTTGCAGCGTCTAGAGGATTTGTTAGTTCGTCTCCTCTTGGCACGATACCACAAGCAGAGCATACAACGGATTGTGCCTAAATAGCCCCTTTTCAGTTACAATTGTTGCTTTTTGGTACGGAGCTGTGGAGAGACTATTGCCCTGTGAATTAGGAGCAATTCTCTTAGGCTACCTTATAGATTGCAGGGTATATTTACTTCTTTCTATCCTGAGATTTGGTCCATCTAACATAGTCCATTTACACACACTGGCCATACGCAAACATAGGGTCATACACAAACATCCATAGCGTGTACTCCTGTTGTTGGGTTGATGGACCTTCATACCTCATAGGGTACTGACGTTACATACCTTTTTTCCAGTATCCTTTGAGCCACATATCCCCTGCCACATATATCTGCCTGTTTATGTTACCTCACAAGGGTGAAAACATATATTTTTTTTTTAATTTGTTTTGTAATAAAGTTTTGTTTGTTTTTATTTTAACCTGGTTGGACAGGCAGTGAAACATGACACCTGTGTATGCTGGTTGCTGGGGGCTGCGTGCTGGCTGCTGTGTTGTGTGTGAACTATTGCCTGTTTTTGTGTCTCCCCACGTCCATATCTCTGTGGTCCCTGTCACTGGTGCTGTGCAGGCTGGCTGCATGCACTTTGTGTGCTGGCTGTGGGTTTCCCATGTATGCTGGTTCTGTGATGAGTGATGTGTGCAATTTTGTGAGATAAGAGCCAAATGTGCCCATATGGCCATAGCTGTTGGTGTACCCCACCATGCTAACCAGAAGAATGTGTTTTTGATAGACCCTTATTGTAAGTGTAGTATCATGTTTTTACCTTAATTTAGGGTTTAATCATGGTTCTGATTTCATGGAAGAAGGGATGCAAATGAGCTGTTAGCAAGCCCTGTCTCTGATGTTACCGGATGTAAGGCAACTTTCCTATAAGGCAATGTTTGACCCTTGGTGCTGGCTTATTTATTATCCAAATCATGTCTCCAGGCCTATTTAAAGGGTCTAACATTGCCTTACATCTGGTGGCATCAGAGGCAGAGCTTGCTAAGAGCTCATTTGCATCCCTTCTTCCCAGAATTCCCAAGGAGCATGTATGAACTATAAGCATCCTCACACCAATTAAGGCGCTCTCCGTAAAGAGAGATAGTACCTGCAAATTCAAATTTCATAATCACTTTTTGCCTATTTCAAGACCACTCTGAAATGAGTAAACCTGTGACACAGATGGCAAAATATGATAAAGTACAGAATAGGTATTGCTTATATGCTAAAACATGTTTCTTTTTTCTGTTTGTTTGTTTTTATCATTTTAGATTTATGGTATTCCACGGCTCAACCAACCTCTTAGTGTCATCTTATCCTTCTCCAACCCTCTCAATGAGATCCTGAGTGGCTGTGTGATGAGTGCAGAAGGCACAGGTCTCTTCCCTGGTGGCCCCGTCAGAGTGCAGTAAGTGTTGAAATGGTTTCCCAAAAATAGACGGATTATCAAAACCCCTAAAACTGGAGAGGTCCTTAACCTTTTGTAGGTTTCCAGCCATTTTCAAATATGACAGGCAGTATTGAGCAAGAGTATTAGGCCTCATTCACTGTGATGACATCTGTGAAAAGATGGCCAGTGCATTATCTGTGAAGAATTATGTGTTTGGTTCATGTGTCTGTTTTTTGCCCACCATTTGTCTTCCATTTACCACAGACACTGCTAGACCAGACCTCCCAAGTGTCCCTCTTTTGGAGAGACAGTCCCTCTTTGCTCCATAAATGTCCATCTTTTTGATCTGAGGTGTAGATTTTCATTAATGCATTTACAATAGTGATCCAGAAAGTGTTTGGCTGGTTCCCATGGGCATATTAGAGCCCTCCTTGCATATTATTTCATTATTGGATGCAATCTGAATTTTAGAAATTTCTATATTCAGATAATTTTTTAGATTATCTTATTTCAGATAATAATTTTGTAAGAGAAAACTATTGAAGTGTATAGATATGCAGGAAAAATTGATCTTTCACACGGTGAACCATAAGCGTCCCTCTTTGAATGTCCAAAAAGTTGGGAGGTATGCTAGACTGAAAATTAAAATCCAGAGCATCCCCTAGCAAAGATTATTTGAAAAGAAAAGACCGAACACAGATTGCATCCATGTTTTACCTGTAGTTTTCAGACCCTTGACTATAATGTACCATACATAAGGGATCTTTAATCATGGACAAAACCACAGTCTGAGGAAAATCACTATGAATCCATGTATGAATCCACACATTGAGGTCAATGGATATGTGTGCTGTCCCATATGTCTCCACTGAAAGAAATGGTAAAAAGAAAGAAAATATATGAACAAAGAGTGATAAGTCTTTGCTCGCACATTAATTAATTTATTCCAGGTATCAACTAAACTTTGACAGCTAGAATAGGTTAGAATATTTTACCTTTCTATGCCGTAAAATGATGGGAAAACTGACAGACCCATTAAAAGTCAATAGGATCCATCAGCATTTGTTAGGATAATGAATATCCAACATATCCAGCCAGTGTGAACAGAGCTTTACCCTAGTGCCAACTACCATACATATATGGTTAAGATAAGGACAGGTATGATGAACCGCACCCCGCAGCCCCATCCTGCGTGTGCTTACGTGGGGATCACGCGGTACGGATCAATCCTTGCTGAAAACACGTGACGTTACATGTAAGGTTACGCTCGGCACGTTTTTTCTCAGACACCTCCTGTCCACGTGGTCACAGTAAGGCACAAAAAGGGAGAGAGGGTAGCCCATGCGATCCCTGCTTGGCGCTATGCTCGATCGAAATCCTGACTGGCTGAGAGACCCTGTTCACTATCACCAGCGAAACCGAGTCTATCAGCCCAGTAGTGCTGGCACCAGCTCTCGTTTGATATAAGTCTGGTCCGTTAACAGATTATATCGGGTCAGGAGCCAACCCGGGTAACATATAACAATATTACCGAGAACACGGACGTGTATATAAATTGTATATATAATCGCCTAAAGGGCTCACTAAATATAACACTATAAACACAATGAATGATATATACAATGGTCTGATTACAGTTATAAGGATAGTAGGGGGTATCAGCAGGATAAAACAGATTGAAGAGTCAGTTACCATTAGATGTTAGGCTTTGCTGTAGTCAGGCGGTGTCCTTTCCTTAGAACAAGATGCCTGGCCTCTGCTTAGGTCAGTATTATTATACCTATGTCATCCTCGCCCCCTCTGCTTCCGAGGGTGTCACACTCCCCCCTCCCTCCTGTTGGGCCAGAAGAATCTCCAAAACCTCTTATGGTTCATAACATCCCAATGGTAGCTCCGATCATGATCGCACCTGTGCCAGTGGGTCCCCCTCATGCCAAGGCATGTTATGAGACCAAATGCAGCTAAGCTATTGGGTTTCTCCTAGGAGTTACACGTATCTCCCCAACCGTGGATCCTAGACACGTGGAACTTCCAGTGCCACGTCCCGCTCATCTCCGGGGTCATAGAACTGTCCTTGGTCCTTAGCTAGGTCGTGCCGTAATTTCATGAATCCCTATGAAATTGCAGCACTGGCCCGGCTGCAGAAATCCATTTGAACTCGCTGAGTGGTTGCAGCTTCTCAGCAGGCCTCCTTGTCTGGCTCCACTCAGGCCAGGAAGGTGCAAGGTTTCTCACTACACATCTCTGGGAACAGAGCCCCCCTGCTAAGCTTTGTCTCCCATCCTGTTTTTTATGGTACTCAGGGTGGCCATATGTGACATGGCTGTGACACAAAAGGGGCTTGGCAGGGAATCATAAGTCATATTCCTCACAACAAGGAATGTCAAAATATACCTGATGACGCCAATGGACAGATGGAGAGGGGCCTGTTAGCTGCATGTGGCTCCCAAGCTACTGGTTGGGTAGACCGGAACTACAGCAACTAATGATCAGGCCAGTATCTCCATGACAGGTTGAATGCACAATAAGTGCTTTGGGGTGCACGTTATCACTTTATTAACTTTTTGTTTCTAGGAAGAATCTATGAAAATGCACATATCTTAATTCAGCTGAAAAGAGAGAAGATTAGAATTCTTTTCTTTTTTAAAAGAAACCCAAAGGTTTGCAAATTATCTTGCCTAATGAAAACAAAAAGAAAGGATATTCTGGGCCAGCAGAATTAAAATATGCTAATTTGTATATATTCTTCCCAGAAAGCAAGTGAATATTTTTACTCTCTCTAATGATAAAGAGCATCACAAAGCCTACTCCCCAAGGCCAGTCATCTCAGCAAAGCAATTCATATTTTTTATTTTGTCTTTCTGGGTGTAATATTCTAACTGTTTTGGATGGAAAACTAGATTGCATGCCTTACTTTCATTTGAATATTGGGTGAAGTGCATCTCTCTTCTAGATTTATGTTTACTTGTGGAGGGTTTTTAGGAAAATCATGAGTCTTCGGAGACTAGTTGGGGTTATATACCATTTTACCATTATGTTTATACCATTATGGTTAGTCCACAATCTCTAATTAAAATCCAGAATTTTTTGGAATATTCAGGATGAATTCCAAATTGATGGAATAGATTTGCTGAGCTCTAGCATGTTTATTTATTGTACATTTTCGCTTGTGTTTCATAGATCAATTTTGCCCTATTCTTTTACCCCCAAGTTTTCAGTGGTAATTCAACCTGTTCAGTCAGTGCTTTTTCATAATATGATTTTTCCTTGGTGGTAGCCTGAAACTGTTCAATCAGTGCTTTTTCATAATAAGATTTTTCTCTATTGCTGTACTTGGTTAACATAGGTGCTGTCTGTAATGAGAAAGAGCCCCCCCCAGAAAATGTATATATTTCCAAAAGACACAGAGTAGCAAACTAGGCTCTCTCCTTCCCTCTCTCTGAATTGATTCCTAACAATTTTTTTTTCAAAAATTCTGCAAACCTGAAACAAACTAAATCTTAAAATGTTTTCTCATCTTAACCCCTTCATGACATAGCCATTTTTCACCTTAAGGACCAGGCCAAATTTTGGAAATATGACATGTGTCACTTTATGTGGTAATAGCTTTGAAACACTTTTACTTATCCAAGCCGTTCTGAGATTGTTTTCTCGTGACACGTTGTACTCCATGACAGTGGTAAATTTGAGTCAATATAAATCACCTTTATTTATTAAAAAATCCTAAATTTACAGAAAATTTGGAAAAAATTGTAATTTTCAAACTTTGAATTTCTCTGCTTTTAAGGCACATTGTGATTTCTCACAAAATAGTTATTACTTTACATTTCCCATATGTCTACTTTATGTTACCATCATTTTGTAGATATAATTTTATTTTTTGGGGACGTTAGAAGGCTTAGAATTTTAGAAGTAATTCTTAAAATTTTTAAGAAATTTTCCAAAACAATTTTTTTAAGCACCAGTTCAGTTCTGAAGTCACTTTGTGGGGTTAACATAATAGAAACCACCATAAATGACCCCATTTTAGAAGCTACACCCCTCAAGGTTTTCAAAACTAATTTTACTAACTTTGTTAACCCTTTATGTCTTCCACAAGATTTAAAGGAAAATGGAGATGACATTTCTAAATTTCACTTTTTTGGCAGATTTTCCATTTTAATACATTTTTTCCTGTAACACATCAAGGGTTAATAGCCAAACAAAACTCAAAAACTATTACCCTGATTCTGCGATTTACAGAAACACCCCACATGTGATTGTAAACTACTGTATGGGCGCACAGCAGGGCGCAGAAGGAAAGGTGCGCCAAATGGTTTTTGGAGGGCAAATTTTGCTGGACTGGTTTTCAGACACCATGTCCCATTTGAGGCCCCCCTGATGCACCCCTACTGTAGAAACAACCAAAAAGTGCCCATATTTTGGAAACTAAGGGATAAGGTGACAGTGTTATTGATATTATTTTGGGTTACATATGATTTTTGATCGCTTTATATTACACTTTTTGTTAGGCAAGGTAACCAAAAATGGCTGTTCTGGCTCAGTTTTTATTTTTATTTTTTTACTGTGTTCACCTGAGGGGTTAACTCCTGTGATATTTTTGTAGAGCAGGTTGTTACGGACGTGGCGATACCTAACATGTATAGTTTTTTTTATTTATTTAAGTTTTACACAATAATATCATTTTTTAAACAAAAAAATCATGTTTTAGTCTCTCCATAGTGTGAGAGCTGTAGTTTTTTTATTTTTTGGGCAATTGTCTCAGGTAGGGGCTCATTTTATGCGGGAAGAGGTGATGGTTAGATTGGTACTATTTTGAGGGGCATACGCCTTTTTGATCGCTTGCTATTAAAATTTTTGTGACGTAAAGTGACAAAAATGGCTTTTTTTACCCTGTTTTTATTTTATTTTTTTTACTGTGTTCACCTGAGGGGTTAACTCATGTGATATTTTTGTAGAGCAGATTGTTACGGATGTGGTGATACCTAACATGTATAGTTTTTTTTATTTATTTAAGTTTTACACGATAATATCATTTTTTAAACAAAAAAATCATGTTTTAGTCTCTCCATAGTGTGAGAGCTGTAGTTTTTTTATTTTTTGGGCAATTGTCTCAGGTAGGGGCTCATTTTTTGCGGGAAGAGGTAACGGTTAGATTGGTACTATTTTAAGGGGCATACGCCTTTTTGATCGCGTGGTATTGCACTTTTTGTGATGTTAAGTGACAAAAAATGGCTTTTTTGACACTGTTTTTATTTATTTTTTTTTACGGTGTTCACCTGAGGGGTCAGGGCATGTGATATTTTTGTAGAGCAGGTTGTTACGAACGTGGCGATACCTAACATGATTGGGGTATTTTTTTTCTTTTTTTACTAATTTTAAATTTGAGTTTTGGGGGGAAAAATAGGATTTTTTTAAAACTTTTTTTAACTTTTTTTTAACTTTTTTTTTTTTTACACTTTTTTAGACTCAGACCCACTTGGTTCTTGAAGAACCGGTGGGTCTGATTGTTCTATAATACACTACAGTACACTGTATAGTGTACTGCAGTGTATTTTCATTCTTGCTAAGCCTTGTCAGGCTCCTGCCTTTAGCTGGAGCCTGATGAGGCTTAGCTTACACCATGGCAAGCAGACGCTTCTGAAAGCGTCTGGTTGCCATGGTAACCATCGGGACGCTGCCAGAGCAGAACAGCGTCCCGATGGAAGGGGGAGGGAGCTTCCTCCCCCTCTTCAGCCCACACCATCGGCGCTGCCAGCGCACCGCAGCGCCGATGGGAGAGGGAGGGAGCTCCCTCCCTGTTAACCCTTTCCATGCCGCGGTCCCTACGGACCGTGGCATGGAAGGGGTTAAACTGCTGACATCGGCGCCAGCACCGATGTCAGCAGTTTGAAGCAGAGTATCAGCTGTATGCTGATACTCTGCTTCACCCGCTCTCCATCCTGAAAATCAATGCGGCGGCGATGCCGCCGCCATACGCCCGTCCGCCCGCCCGCCCGCCCGCCGCCGCCGCACATTACACCCCCCCCCGCACATTACATGTATATTATATACATATATATTATATGTATATAATATATACATATTCATTATTATTTATTTATTTTTTTTACATTAAAAAGCATGCCATCGCTGTGATTGGCTAGTCTGTATAGACTAGCCAATCACAGCGATCGCTAGCCCGGGACCGCCCCCATTGGTCCCGGGCTGGTAAGCTGAGACCCCTGGCTGTAAGTAACAGCCGGGGTCTCAGCACTGTCACCATGTCAGCAGACATGGTGACAGTTTAATGTAATGACGAGTATACTCGTCATGGAGCATTAAATAGCAGTGCTCCATGACGAGTATACTCGTCATATAGCGTGAAGGGGTTAAACTTCTAACTATGCTGTATATTTCAGTTAATGTACTAGATGTGAAGTGGAACACATGAGGTATTCTACTAATGCCAACGTCAGTGGCGTAACAAGAGCTTTATGGGCCCCAGTGCAAACTTTGGATCGGGCCCCCCCCTCATTTTTATACAATAAAAGCTGGTCCTACCTCATCCAGGTGTGTGCGCGCTGGTGTCGGCGTGATGTCCACTGGATCCAGAAGAAGCTCTCTGTGGTGATAGAGAAAAAAAGAATAATCACATAAGGAAGGGATGGTGACTGCCCCTGTGAAATCCCCAGCAGGGGGCGCTGTGCTGGCCTGCAAGACTGAGCCATGCCAATGTATAGCAGAGTAATCTAGGACATTTCCCCATAAATGCTACCACACAGTACTAATGCCCACATTGTTGCCCCTTCACAGCAGTTATGCCCACCTTTGTTCCTGTCACAGTAATTATGCCCACTTTTGTGCCACTCACAGTAGTTATGCCCAGATATGTGCCCCCTCACAGTAGTTATGGCCAGATACGTGTCCCCTCACAGTAGTTATTGCCAGATATGTGTCCCCTCACAATAGTTATGCCAGATTAGGTGCCACCTCAAAGTAGTTATGCCAGATTAGGTGTCAGATTAGGTCCCCCCTCACAGTAGTTGTGCCAGATTAGGTGCCAACTCACAGTAGTTATGCCAGATAATAGGTGCCCCCCTCACAGTAGTTATGCCAGATTAGGTGCCCCCTCACAGTAGTTATGCCAGGTTAGGTGCCGCTCAGAGTAGTTATGCCAGATTAGATGCCCCCTCACAGTAGTTATGTCCAGATACGTGCCCCTCACAGTAGTTATGCTAGATTAGGTGCCCCCTCACAGTAGTTATGCCAGATTAGGTGCCCCCTCACAGTAGTTATGCCATATTAGGTGTCTCCTCACAGTATTTATGCCAGATAATAGGTGCCCCCTCACAGTAGTTATGCCAGATAATAGGTGCCCTCTCACAGTAGTTATGCCAGATAATAGGTGCCCCCTCAAAGTAGTTATGATAGATAATAGGTGTCTCCTCAGTAAAACTGCCCACTTTTGTGCCCCTCACTGTAGTTGTGCAGCCCCTACCCCCCTTTTGCCTCCATTGCCCTCTCCAGACTTCAGCTTTATGAAAGAAAAAACACATACTTACCTTCTCTGATGACGCACTCCCGAACTCACATCGCGCTGCTGGCTGTGCTGGAGGCCGATTCCCGGGCTTTCAGCGCTCCTTCCACAGCCAGCAGCGCCATGTGCAGCCTGCAGAGGGAGCGCTGGAGCTCAGAAGAACAGCGAGCGGAGAAGCAGGGAGCGGAGAGCGCTTTCTGGTTCACCCTGGAACTGCCGGTGAGAGCGTGCGCCGCCCCCTTACCTCTGGGCCCCCCCCTTGCCTCTACTCCCCTCTGCCTCTGCAACCCCCCTCCTCCCCGCCTCTGCGGCAGGGGTGTACATTATTATCGTTTGAAGAGCGTTCTGATGGGCCCGGCATTATCACTGTGCTTCATGCCGGGCCCCATCAGAGCGCTCCCATTTCATATCAGTGCAGCGGGCCCCCTTCCCCTGCCGGGCCCGGTCGCAGTCGCACCCTCTGCGACCGCGATCGTTACGCCCCTGGCCAACGTGCAGAATCCTTCTAATGTCTCCAAACATGTTTTGTCTCTACATGGTGTGGAACGGGTTAGTAGACCTGTTAGGAGACCTGCCAGAGGGGGAGATTGGAGAGAAGTGCTTCTAAACCAAAAAGCATTTTGGAACTTCATGTTAACTACCTCTATCCCATCAGGTTTGAACTCTAGATCCTGTTTAATATTGCACTATTAACTGTCTTTTTTGTATGTAGTTTTATTTTATACAATATAGATTTTAAAGGTGTGCAAATGGGGGCTAGCCACTGTCTCCAGGTGGAATAGAGTATGTTTTAATTACGTGGGAGGTGTAGCTTAATTTTCCATTCACTCAATTACAAATTTAAAAGTATTGCATGCAGGTCATGAGTAGGACTAATGCTGTCTGAAATGCGTTGACTGTAGTGGTTTCTCTTGTACGTTTATGCTTTTGTTGTATCAAGTGTTATGTGATTTAAACGCTGCTTAGAACAGATTTTAAAGGTTGGAATATAAACTGCAAGTTTTATGAAGAAATTTGTGCTGGATCTCATTCATGTGTGCAGGACGATGAATGACGTTAGTATGCTGGTTTAAATTTTGCCAATAAACTGGTGTGAATGATTTGCAACACAATTATTATGTGTTATTATGCATTTTAGACACTTTTCATACCTTGTTTGATGGGAGTTTGGTTGAGCTAGAAGGGGTGTAACTTAACAGTACCTGTACCTTCCAAAAGTGGGGAAAAATATTGGCAGCCCAAAGTTTGTTTAAAGTTAGACAGCATAAACTTAGACCTGGCAGTCTAAAGACACCCAAATTGGTTACAGTGCTGGTGCATCGTTAGATACTATTGTCTAACGTTATACCACCTATGGATTGGCTTATTTTGTTTAAAAATGTTAGCACAGTTTTAAGGCAAACTGGCACATGTTATGCCCCACCCCTATCACATGCTACACCTTTTTTTTTCTTTTTTTTTGCTGAACCACACCCCTTATACAAAAAGAATTCTGATGCATTTTTATTAGTAAATCTGACCCATTATAATCTGGTCTGGATGAAAATCTTAGCCTTCCAGAATGCAATGAGAATAATACATTACAGGTAGTGTTGATCGTAGTACTCGGGTGCTTGGGTCTAACACTAGGTGGTGCTCGAGTGCTCAACCGAGCACCTGAGCACAATGGAAGTTAATGGGAGAACCCGAGCACTAAACCAGGCACCCCCTGCTCTGAAGAGGGGAGGGTGTCTGGTTCATAGGGAAAGGTGAGAAAATGGTTGAAACACCACTGAAATGGGTTGGGAACAGCATGGGGAGGATGTCTGGATGCATCTTGGACTCCAAAGTCACTGCTGGGAACGATGTTGTCCGAGTATTATGCCACTTTTATGGAATGACAATAATAACCCCCAAAACCCAAAAAATGTCGCCTTGATTAGTGGCAGAAAAAAATCACACCGGATGTCAAGTATATAGGATACAGAAACGTTATAATGCACACGCAACACAGGTAATGTCGCCTTGATTAGCGGCAGAAAAAAATGCCCCCGGATGCACGCGCTGTGCAGGTGGTGTTAAGGTCAGGCAAACTTGCGTTATTTTTGCCCCCCCAAAAAAATATATATATATTGCAGCCAGATATAACAATAGTCCTTAAAAGGACTTTTGGGTCTTTTAAACAGAACAATTAGCCCTGAAAACCTATATAATTACAGGGTCAAAAATGTACTGCAAGTCCCAGACCAGACCCACATACTATAACACCAAAATATAGTCAGGACAAACCCAAATCCGTAATTACTACAATCTTTATTCATACAAAGTAAAAAACATACAATAAAATCATCTTAATGATGGCGGAGAAAAATCAGGTACATGATCAGAACAGGAGGTGTAGGACGGTCATCATCAATTCTTGACAATTCATAATGACAGTTCATGCGAGTATTATGCTACATACTAAATATCAAATAAGTCAAATGACCACATAATTGTAATATAAGCACAGTATAAAGTGCCAGTGCAATCAGAAGAAATAGTATAGGCATAAAATACCCCAAAGTTCAATCATAATCAATAATGCATTATACCGACCACAATCTCCTGTACACCTTGTACCCCGTATTCGGCCGAGCATGCTCGCTCAACACTAATTACAGGATCTCAGCTAAGCTTTTAGGGTTGTATCAGCAGACTGCTGACTGTTTCCAAGTAGCAGATAACAATATTAATGCAGTACAGTATGAAAGGGATTTATATAGGTAAATAGTTAGTAAAGAAATTGTTCATTACATGTAGATAATATCTCTTACATGTTCAATGATTTGTACTTTACATTCATTCTGTATATCTTCCCTATTCAGAATGGATCAGATATTTCCTGGCCGAGTTGGCTTTGTAAGGATCTTCTGTGTACCACTTAAAAGAGGAAGACTGCAGCTGGAGGTGAACTTTTCCTGCAACAAGATAAAATACATCAAGGGAAGTGCAATTATTGATGTCCCATGGATATAACTAAGAAATGTCCCAAGATATATATTACATCTGCTTCCCAAGAAAGCCTGGAACACCAGTCTCAATTTCGGAGCGCACATTCACTACTTGATCCTTGCCATATATGTATTGTCTTCCTTACATTTATACACTTTTTGTATATAAACAAATGTGAATTATATTAATGGCATTATCTTTAGTTGCCAATAGGAATAAATGTAGTTTTAAGTAAAAATTAGCAGTTTTTTCCTTTTTATAGGAAAATACATACAATGCAACCGCACACCGCTAACCAGATAAAGCACAAAATGCCATAGTGATATAGAGTACTCTGAAGCTCATGGTATGCTTGTTTAATAAATTAGAGATTCTTGGCAAATATATTTTGTACAAAATTATCTGAGCCCATTCACCGAATCGTCAAGGTGATCTCTGCAGAATGGGAACCTAACACTATCTCCTACCTGTTATGTGCCAGACTTGGCTTCCAAATAATCAGGGGGTGTTTGTTCCACATGCATGCTGTATCCACTCTGCCTTTTGCCATTTCTGGTCATTATGTTCAGTCCCAAAGCTCATCCCCTAGGCTGTCCACATTTGTGCAGACCCTGCATCTTCTGTAAGCGGCTTCCTAATTTTTAAAGGGGTTTCCAGGACATATTAAGCTCACCTTCTGAATTCTCACTGTTGAATCAATGGGTAGCTCATATGTTGATCTTGTCACCAAGATCAACCCTATTAAATGTGGCATAGTGCCTGGCTGGGTTAATCCTGTATTATTCAATGCTGCCTTCCATTCTGCAATTGGATGCTCCATTGCAGACAAATCCTAACTTTTATTAACATGCTAACGAGGTGCTCGGAGGACCAAGGGGCAGGCCTAGCTCCTAAGTGCACCGCTTCACCTCTTCCTTTCCTTCTTTTCCCCTGACACCAGTCCCCCTCCTGCACTGATTGACAAGGATGGGCATCCTCGCTGTTTTGATGACTAGCTATGAATTCTTGTACATGTGCCTGCAAGATTACAATTTGCTGCCCCCCCCCACATCCAACTGTGTTTGCGGCAATTGTAATCTTGCTGATGCATGTGCACAATGTCGATACAATAAATACCAACCCCTTTGTGGCATGATAGAACATTGTACCAGGCCACCACCTCAACTCCCTGATGCACTTTCACGGTCAGCTTTCTCAATGGGTTGGTATTTATTGCATTAATTTATTGAATTCATCTTCTCATTGTGTTAAAGATGTGAATCGCCACCAAAATGGGTAATAGTGCAATGCAACTCCCTGTGGACATTTTAACATGGATTAATAAAGTACTGAAAGTTTTGACACTGGTGCTGGATTTATTTGAAGTGCTTGTACCTACCTACACTGGAATACAGTGCAGTCCGTGCTGCCAGGATCTTGGAGTATTGGCTGAGATGGCCTAGTTTCGTTTTTAAATATGAGGATGCATTCACCTTGTTTGAGATTTGCCATGGGCCAGTTTATAGGAATAATAGAAGAATTGTTCCTGTTATGATTTTCTGTTGGCAAATTTTCTAAATGGGTAAATTGATTCACTCACCCCTAATATATTCTAATAGGAGCACTGATTTAATTGTTCTTACCAAGTGTTTGTTGTTGTTACCAAGTGCTCGAAAGATGTAACATAATTGGTTGTCATGAGCAAAATCTCAGATTCTTGTCCAAATTAGTTTCAATGGAGAGGAAATGACGCAATTTTATATTGATCCTTTTGACTATATTTATTAAAGGAGTTGTCCCACAAAAAATATTCTGCGGTTTTGAACCAGCACCTTGCTGAGATGGACACACATCCTCAGTTCCACCATTCAAATACCTCCCAAGCTATGATAGAGAGAGGTATTTGAATGATGATAAAGGGGTTCTGTCACTTCAGCAAGTAGCATTCATCATGTAGAAGAAGTTGATACAAGTCATCTAGGCATATTGGTTCCTTTGCTGGCTTGATTATTTTTTTCATTACATTATACACTGCCCTGTAATCCATCAGTGGTGGCCATGTTTGCATAACCCCTTTATTTATTTTTTTGGGGGAGTGGGTTCAATTTAATTAAACTGCATATAAACATGATTACTGCAGCAATTCCCAAGGTGTGGCAGCAATCTGTGTGTATTAAAATTAAATTGAATATCAAGCTTCAATTGTCCGTTTACATATATTCAGCTTCCACATGTTCAGAATTAATTTTTTTTTGGGGGAAGGGGGGTTCAATTTAATGAAGCTGCATATAAACATGCTTACTGCATCAATAGCCAAGGTGTGGCAGCAATCTATCTGTGTGTATTAAAGTGAAATTGAGCATCAAGCCTTAACTGTCCATTTATGTATATGCAGTTTTCAAATGGTTGAAATAAATTTTTTGGGGGGGGGTTTCAATTTAATTAAGCTGCATATATACATCATTACTGCAGCAATACCCAAGGTGTGGCAGCAATCTACCTTTGTGAATTAAAGTGAAACTGAGCGTCAAGCCTCAATCGTCCATTTTCATGAATCTCATATCCAATTCCATTTAAAAAAGTTTGGGGATTGTTATATTTAATTAAACCAACATATTCATGTGATTACTACAAGACACAGGGTAAGGCAGTGATCTATATGTAAGTGAAAATGAGAAATTGAGCATGAGGTCTAGCTCTTAAAAGGGTTGTCTAAGTTACATCTGAAAAAAATATAAAGCAATGTAAATCTGATGGTCAGCAATATGTACATAAGCTAAGCAAGTTTTCGGCAAAAAAAAAAATCTATTTTCTCATTTCCCTGGTTCTCTTCTGACCCTTTATTTATCTGCAGTAACAACAATCTCTAAGGTTTTCCTCATGAATATTTGTGCCCCTCCTCCTGTTCTACAAAGGGAGTGAATAACAGTGCTGCCCTGAGTGAAATGTCTGACTGCTGGGATACTTACCAGCATGTTGTATGTGTAGGACTACAAGTCCCAGCTGTACAATGACACTGCTGATACACACAGGATCTTCCCCCTACCTGTTCTTGTGCAATGCTCTGCAGAACTCCTCCAGTCTGTCAGTTCAATGTTTGCAGGATGAGGATCCTGTGTCTCTTCACTGCCTGCTGATTCTCACCAAAGCGAGAGAGCAGCAGCTCAGCCAGTGCAGGAAGCGTGGCCAGCACAGTGACATGTACAGACACATATCTGCTCTCTCAGGCTTGTACACAAGACATCATCACCCTGTCAGGTGAACGCAGTAAAAAAACAACAACAACAACAAGAAAACTAGATAAAAACTATGCCATTTTTTGGTCACCTTGCCTCTCAAAAAGTAATACCCAGTGATCAAACAGTTGTATTTACTGCAAAATGGTACCAATCAAATGTTCACCTCATCCTGCAAAAAATTGACATAAGACAATTGCTTTAAAAAAAAAAAAATTGGCTTTCAGAAAATGAAGACACAAAAACATTCCCCCCCAAATTCTTTTATTGTGTAAAACTGAAATAAATTTAAAAAATAGACTTATTAGGTATCGCTGCATCCATTATGACCTGCTCTATAAAAATATATTATGATCTACAACATCAGTTGAATGCTATTTTTCAAAAACTGTACCAAAACAACTATTTTTGTCACCAACCCCAAAAAGTTTAATATTGAATGATAAAAAATGGTACCAATAAAACTCATCCCACAAATAACGAGCCTGTACAATTGGCAGAAAAAAAAATTATATACATATATATCTTTCAGCAAATGGAGACACAAAAACATGATTTTATTTTTCAAAAATGCTTTTATTGTGTAAAACTGTAATAAATAAATCAGACATATTAGGTATTGCTGTACCTGTCATGGCCTGCTCTATAAATATATCACATGATCTACCACTTCAGGTGAATGCTGCAAAAAAAAAAACCTCTGCCAAAACAACCATTCTTTGGTCACCTTGCACAAAGTGTAATATTAAATAAGAAATCATATGTACCCAAAATGGTACCAATAAAAAACTTCAACTCTTCTCTCAAAAAAAGATCCCTTACACAAGATGATTGGCAGAAAAGTAAATTTAAAAAATATGGCTTTCAGAAAATGGAGACAAAAAAACATGATTTTTTTCAAAAGCGATTTAGCGATTTATTATGTAAAACTAATATATATCTATCTATCTATATATATATATATATATATATATATATATAGTATTGTGTCCATAACAACCTGCTTTCTAAAAATAATAAAAACTTCCGAAACAGCCATTTTCTGTTACCTTGCCTCACAAAAAACATAGTAGTGAATTATCAAAAATTATATGGATCCCAAAATAGTTCCTAGAAAACTGTCACCTTATCCCATAGTTTCCAAAATATGGTCACTTTTTGGGGAGTTTCTACTGTAGGTATGTATCAGGGGGTCTTCAAATGCGACATGGCAACTTAGAATTAGTGAAATCTTACCTCCAAAATCCATATGTTGCTCCTTCCCTTCTGTACCCTGCAGTGTGCCCATACATTGGTTTACAACCAGATATTCAGAACGAAAGACCCACTGCCAGAATGTGGGTAGTAGTAGCAACACCAACTCTCCAGCCAGCTTTTAGTTGTAAAATATTGAATAGGGAGAGTGGAGGGACAGTGTAGGGAGATCATAGGGAAACTGTAGGTTGAGTGTAAATGCCACGTGCATCTTGATCACCTGCTTCCACAATCCTAGTTAATCTTTTAGTTGATATATAGAATTATTATTTAGGCCATGACATTGGTGAGAGTGACATCAGTGAGATGCACAGACAGTAGTGGATGATGTTGTAGCTGATCGCACATGGTAGCCAAATGACAAGGGGGCTTCATCATCATCATCATCATCATCATCAGAGGGTGAGGGTGGCAGCGTTCAGCTGAGCCAACACAGAGAAAGCGTTGCTGTGAGCCAGCAGGGTGGCAATAGTGAGAGATCTGGAGCCAAACATGCCCAGGGTAGACCTTCTGCTACTCAGGAGCCTACCTGTTCAGAAACAAAGAGCGGTGCATGACTTCATAGAGACAATGGCAGGTAGTCAGCATAGAGTGGTGGGGGTAAAATGCCATAATCACCAGTGTGGGAATTTTTTTTTATCAAGCTGCTTGAGGACATCAGCGTTTCATCAGCAATCAATCACTGAGGCAATTGCAAAGAAACAACAGTATGTGTGCACTCATACAATGGCACAGAAGCTGAACGTGCTCCTGGACAAGTTGCTGGTACTACAGTCCCTCCATTTTCATGTGGTTGACTCTGCACTTTCAAAGAACTGATGGCTTTTGAGAAGCCAAGGTGGAGAGTCCCAAGCCATCATTACTTCTCTAAAATAGCTGTACCAGCCCTAAATACTTTTGAGACATCCCATTTAGTTGTTTGGTTGCTGCGTGTGAGCTCCATCGTCCATCCTCATGAAGGTCTAACCAGGAGGACCCTCTGCACTCACTTTCCATTGCCATCACTGGTGGCGGAGCAGTGAGGATGGGGGTTGATTTTTGCAGACAGCCTTGCTCTCATGAGAGACACAGTACAGTACATCAAAGACCACAGTGTGTGTGACCGAGTCTCTCATGAATTCATGGGCAAGGCGTTATGCAAGCTGGGTCTGTGCAGGAGGTTCTGTTCATTTGTTAACCTGATACTTTGACATTCACAGCACGGTGCTGGTGAACGGCTGGATGACTGACCTCTTTCCTGCCCTCTATCACCTCTTATTTTTGTTTGTGTTACAGAGCTCTTTGCGTAGTCTATCCAACAGAATGGAGAGATCGGAGGGATTACTGCACCAGGACCAAGGACACTATGAGGTCAAGTGTTCATTGTGCATAGACAATGTGACCATTTTCTACGCTGAACGGCGTTCAGTGACTGCACTCGTCCACAACTGCGAGGAGTTCAGACAAGCTTCAGGGGCCAAAGTGAACTGCGGGAAGTTGGAAGCTATGCTCTTCGGGGACTGGCAACTGGCTTCCTCCTTCCCATTTACCATCAAACAAGACTACATCCAGATCCTAGGAGTCTGGTTCAAGAAGGAAGGAGCACCCCTCAAGTCTTGGGAAGAACACTGCGCCAAAGTCAACCAACGGATCGGACTATGGAGCCTCAGATAGCTCACCATTGAGGGCAAAGCACTCGGCCTGCGTAAAGAAGTCCTGTCTACAGTATGTTCCAGCACACCGCACAGGCACGGTCCCCTCTTGCCACTGTTTCCAGGACACCATCACCAGGACAGTGTTTCATTTTGTTTGAGGTTCTAGATATATGATTATACACCCCCACTGGCCAATCTAGGCCACTATAGATACATACATGCATATATGCATATACTGTATATTTGTTTATATATCTGCCACTTCCCTCTACAGATAGAGTGCAGTGGGCCATCATGTACAAAGGGCCTCGCAAGGGTGGGAAGGGCATACCAGACTTACCCACTTTACTCTGCACTGCCTTTGTGTGTGACTGTGTTTGCCAGGCTCTGAGAAATACGAATGGCTCTGTGGGCAAAGCCATGTCTTGCTTCTTTTTCTTCTGGAGGGGCCTGCTCTGGGACTAGTGGAACAGCTCCATCCCTTACAACTGGCACGCTTGTTGGTATTACAGAGATGTAGTCCGGTTCATGAGAGAAAATCAACTGGAGGGCCTCAAGCCCGACTTGTGAAAACCCAACACAATTCACAAGCTAATCAGAGCAAAGGCCTTGCTGGAGTCAATTCCAGGGTTCCTTGATGACACCACAAAGACTGTATGGACTAATATGTCTTCAGACAGGTTAACCAACAGGCACAAGGACTTGGATGGTCGGCCATCCAGGGAGGCTTACCTATCCAGTGATTCATGCATGCTTGCAACCTGTGAAAAATCCGCTACTGCCCCAGGTGCCCTTTCACAGAGGAAATATTTTTGCACCTGTTTTGGAAGTGCCCCTTTGGAAGTGCACAGGGTCTTTTGAGTACCTTGGAATATGAACTCAAAGACTCTGTGCCCAGGAACAGCCTGCAATACACTTCGCTGTTGTACGGACTATTTCCTGGGATTCATACTGTTGAGACCATCCAGGAGGCCTGGTATGAATTGTTTTAATGACTCTATAGGAATCGAAATGCTGATCCCCATGCTGAATGTGATTAGGCACCACCATCTGCCACCTGCAAACAATAATTTTTTAACATGTCAAAAGATTTGTGCTCGTTCATCGGGCAATCAGCGGCAGTATTGCACTGCAAGATGATCGCTAATGAGTGTTCATACTAACTCTTGTTAGTGACTATCTGCTGAAAAGCAAGAGTAATAAAGGCTTTACGCTTTGCTCTGAGAGGCTGGGTTTGTTATCATTGGAGTCTATAATGAGTCTATGATGATCAGGATGGAAATGCCATTATGGACTGATCTCAGGATAAAAAGATATGGCAAGGCCTGTTCCTACTTGTCAGTTCAGGATTAGCTTGATGATGATTGTATCAATTGAAAAACAGGAAAAATTAGTAAGTGATATGAGCTGGCATTTCTGTCATCACACAGGTAGGTATGTTCTATAGATTCAAAAAAAATCACAGAAAAAAGATACAGAACATCCTGCACAATATGATAGTAAAATGTGCAGATGTGCAAGGCTAAATTTACAAAATTACAGAAAATAATGCACTATAACAATAGATGCAAACACAACATATGGACTAAGCCCTCACTCTAATGATAAAATCTGAGACACTTAGCCAATATATTTTGATCAAAACACATTTGTGCCCACCTACCCAGCGCCACAGTGGTCTCAGTTCAGGCAGGTCCTACGCTAAACCTTCCTATGCGGTTGTGCGTCTATGTTTAGGAGCGCAGACCTTGCACATATAGTGTGCTGCTCCTAGTTACCTCTGTATGCATCAGCAACCAATGAGAGGAGGAGCACACACACCTATATGTACTACCTTAATCAAGGTCACCTCTTAGATAGGTGGGGCAAAAGTGCACATGAATGCCTTGCACATCAGCACATTTTACTATCATATTGCGCAGGATGTTCTTCTTAAAAGTCCAAATAGTGCTTTATTTTTCATCCAGCACAAAACAATGCAGGGCATCCAAGTTAACTGTCTCTTGGAGTGAAGCCAGCCAGCATGTCAGGAGGATCAGGCTTTTCACAGCCACATGGTCAAATAGCCAGCATACTCTGACACTGACTGAGGCTTTGAGGCTTCTATTTATACCTCAGTACTGATACCAGTAACTACACCTGGGATCTCCTAAGGCAAGGGGGAATAGATGTTCTGGAGTATGGGTGGTGACTGTTAGGTCAAACCTACCTCCCACGTCAAAATCTGAATAAAACAGTTCCAGCAAACTACACTTTGCTGAATCAAATGCAGCCTTTGGGATTCATTTAATTTCACCCAGCTGAAGACTCTGGGTGAAATATACACCCCATCAAGTAATTTTTCATAAACCATGTTACAACGTATAGATTATTTGTATAGTTTAACCAGATTTGTACCAACCCATAGAGTATAGTTAGCCTTTTTATGATAAACATGAACAACTAGGACCTCCAAATCAAGTAAAATTGTATTTTTTGGGTCCCTCAAAAAGAAATGGTTAAAGCTAGTGATGAGAAAAGTTCTAAAAAATTCGATTTGGCTGCTTCACCAAATTTTACAAAGAAATTTCCTTCCTTCGTCAAAAAGCACACTTCTTTGTAAATAGTGCAATAACGGGGAACAGCGAATGCACTGCTTCCCTTTTCCCCTGTCGTTGAACCCCTCAGGTTCCTCATTCACCACTGGTCGTGGCACCTGAAATCCATATTAAAGCATTTTAGTGTTTGCAATTTTAAAAAAAATTGTACTTATACATTTGATCTCGAAGAGGCCGTCATGGCCATCTTGTTTGAAGATCCAGAGCAAATTTTCACTAGACGTGTGATGACATCATACATCACCATGTATGAGATTTCACGCAGGATCTTCAAGCAAGGTAGCTGTGGCACCCTCTTTGCGCTCAGATGCATGAGGTAAGTATGATTTTTTTTTTTAATTTTTACCATAATTTCAGGGAAAATCAATTTGTTACCACAAAGCATGAGGAAATTCAGCTTTGTGGTAAATCGAATTTGGAAATGCAGATCAAAGTCTACTTTGTGAACTGTGATTCACTCAACACTATTTAAAGCTAATCTAGCAATTATATTTACCCAAAAATGGGGCAATTGAACAAGGCAGCTCTTGATGATAAAAAATTTGTTTGGTTTTTAATCCAGAACATGTGTGGTATTATTGGATTAACCTCAATTTTCAAGTCCATCATTGCTGGTATTTCTAAATTCTAATGTACGGTATAATATATGAATAATCCGAAGTTCATACCATGAGTAACAGAATACTATGGTTGTGCTATGGGTAGAAAGTGGCTGTAAAAAGAAAACAGTCTGAGCTATGGCTTACTGCAGCCACTATGTCATTCAGCTTCCTGATACTATTTATACTCTTCCTTGGAACTGGATGCTTGACAGGTTCAAGGTGTGTCTCACTGTGCAAGCATTAAATATTTCCTCATGAAAACAATAGAGCAAGTTTATCAACAAAACTAAATACTGAGTGATACCAACGACAGACGTGTGTAAAATGTGTCTTGTAATGATATTGTCACAATGTGTTTTGGCTCAATCACCTATTAAATTTAATATCTTTTCACATTTTTACAAAACATACTGTTAAAGAAGCAGATGTGAATCTGCTGTCCAACTGAACAGATATGACTCCTATCTTGGTGGCGCCCTGGTCTTCACCCTTTAGTTCCTGTACAGGGATCTGGACTCCAATGTAGGGTAACCACTAGGATGCTATCTTCTGGAGTAGTCTCTGTTCAGTGACTGCTGACCCACAAGAGCCAAGAGACAATGGTGCGGAGCACTGAGTGATCAGATAAAATGTAGTCAGGGACAAGCTGAGGTCAGGGCAGACAGGATATATGCAAGGTTAAAGGTCACAGAAGCCAGTGCAGTGTCCCACATATTATGTGTGTAAAAGGGACACTACAAACTGTATTTTGTATAGCCATGTCACACTTGATAGCCATGTCAATGTAATCTGTATGTGTTGTAAGAACCTCCTAGGCAGTAATATTCATTTTCACCACTAGATGGTGCCGTCACGTAACATATATATATATAGATACCCTCTATGGTTAGAGTAGGAGAGTATAGAGGAGAAGAACATCATGGAGTGAGGAGAGCAGACAGCTCCTCAGGGAGCTCATGAGCTTCCAAAGCAACTTAAGAAATGTGCAGGAGGAGAAGGTCACCCTAAAGGCCGCCATTCCTGCTGGACACTGACCACGTCACAGCTCCCTGATGGCAACTTACTACTTTCTAGGCCACTAGCAACTGGCATTAACTGGATACCAAGCCTGTCAAGGGTAAACGCTGAGCTCATCAGCTTAATGGACTTTGTCAGCAACATATAGTGACTAGGAGTAGCTCCACAGCGCCTGGACACTGATTCTACAACTACTAGCTACAGTTGTGAAATTATTACCTACTGGAAATCCCAACGGGCAGTCAGGTTATTATACTTAAAGTGACACGGTGCAGATGTACTAATACCTGCCGTGCAGGGCTAGCATACTCTGAAGCATTGATATAAAATTCTATCCAGAGCCAAGACTAGTTATTAAGGGAAGTGGAGATTTAAGAGTAACTGGATTTAAAGCTACAGAACCTTAAAGTAACAGGCTTGGAAGGAATTCTTACAACACCAATCTGTATTATCTATTGCCTACTAAAGACAATTGTATTTCTGTACCATCTGACCTCAAGGCAAAAGTAAAAGTTCTATTGTTCACAACCAAGTTGTCTCCTTGTCACTCCAACTCCAAAAGTTCGTGTCTACTTAAGACACTGGCGTCACGACATTCCAGGACCCAGCCGACCTACACTGTAAAAGTTACCACCAAGGGCACCTCACCTCATCATCCAGCAGGGGTCCTGAGTACAGAGTGTGCCCCGAGGGAAGTAGTGTCCCCCCTCCATCTACTGCACGCTGGCCCAGGGAGTCCACCAAAACCTTGAGTAACCATCGGCAACACCACACCTGTGACACAATAATCATTATATCTCACGAGCCCTGCGGCTGGGCCATTGTATCAGAATTGGCATCACGAACAGGATGAGACCCCGGCACCATATTTGAACAGGATTCAAACCATACGCCATATGCGAATAGTATTCGAATAAGCCCCACTACAATTTGAGGGAACTGTGTTATTGAAAGAAATAGACACCTGAAATGTTTATTACAAGTACAACTCTGATTGCTGTCAGTGAATAGACTGTAAATTGTCATCCAAAATGGTGCCCGATCGCCATAACAGTTAATTTTTGCTGCACCATCATTACCCCAAAAGCGGGAAAGTTAAGTCACTGCCCCTTTGAGAAGCGGAAAAATATTGTTTGCTGCGACACCATAGACTTACATTATGTCGCTAATGTTTGCGCCACCCCTTTTATGCAAAGGAACCTAGGGGGTGGGCGAATCAGAAGAGAGAAATTGCCAGACCTTCAGAGAAGCAAGATGGAGGACCGTTCCCTGCAGGCCCAGAGTGGAGGCCGCAATATAAGAGCAGGAACACCAGCAACTGAACCTCCTAAAGAGAAGCAAAATATTTACCAAGGAAGAAAAGAGAGATACCCTGGAGGAACACTACGTAGGCGAAGACACTCGAGACCAAGACCCAAGCTTGAAGCTGAACCCAAGTATTACGGTAGTCCCCGTTTGTGTGAGTTACTGAAGTCTGCTGCCGCTAAACAAGTTGTACCAGGACCACTTGGTTTGTCTACCCCGTGTTCAGATACCGAACCCAAGGATATGGAAGAAGAAATTCCGAAAGAAACCCCTCTGAGGAGAGTGTGGGATCCCCGTAAAGTGGAAGAAAATCCCGACCCTATTGATGAACTTAATACCGCTCATCTTCATCAAGTTGCTCAACGCAGTTTATACTGGTGTACGGATTCATCTAACATATGGGCTGAATTTCTACATGACCAAAGTGCAAGTGCTTCATCATCTACCTTACAAGACACAGCAGTAACGTCATCTGACGTTTGGATACAAATACTGAGAATACCAGCAGCCAGAAAACTGCTCCAGAAAGAAATCCCTGTAAGTAGGCTGAAAAGCCGCTTTAATATGTTGCATAATATAAGTGACTGTACGGGGTCTATTTTTGACTAGCCCCATGGACTTTGCCCAGTTTTTGTTGTGTTGGGCCTATTGCATAGTTTTTGATTGAGAGAACTGTAACCGCGCCTTTTTCGCGCCATTTTTTGTGAAGCTCCAACTATTGAAACTAGATTGACAGTGACTGTTCATGCTGAGTAAGGTGCGGCCCCAGAGGCGGGCCTAGATTTGAGTGCCGCGAGAACCTAGTGGGCGGCACAGAAGTGACGTTAGCTATTGCAGAGAGCGGACATACCAGATCTCGTGGTCATCCTAAAATGGCGGAGCGTAATTACACTGTGACTCAAGCGTTAGTGGACCCAAAGGAGCGACGGTCGCGGGAGATCTCCACGCGGGTCGTTGTTGCTGCCCAGAGGAAGCGCTGGGAGATGCTCAGGATAACATCCCATTCTGATTCAACCAGGTCTGATTCCACCATATTGGCTGTACCCACATATGTGAAGCAGCAGGAGTTAATAATGGAATTGCGGGAGACCCGCTTTGCAAAAGTTAATCGAAACAAGCAGGATTTTGAAAAATTGACGAATAAGATGCTCCGTTACCCCACAGAAGCGCTGCCCGAATTGGAAAGGAGACGCGGACGCGTCAAAGTCTTTGATAAGCAAAAGAGGTACGGGTTCCTGACTGATCTAGAGTCAGGAAGAGACTATTTTGTTAACCGCCGAGCTGTTAAATACCCCGACCTGCTGGACTCCAGTGCTACATGGAGCCATATATAAATATACTTCCTAGTTGTGCCCTTTTTGCACATTTAGATAGAGATAAGTTGTATATCGTTTAACCATAATTTGCGGCTAGTTTTTAATTTATATGAATCTCTAGTCAGACCACACATAGGATTTTGTGTACAATTTTGGGCACCTATATAGAAGAAGGAAATAGCAGAATTAGAGTGGGTGCAGAGGAAGGCAACTAAGATAATTGAGGAAATGGGTATTGTGCAGAACCAAGACAGGTTATCCAATTTAGAATTTTTAGTTTGGAAAAAGAACCAGCTTAGGAGAGACCTAATACAAGGATGAAGTAAGTATGATTTGATTTTTTTTATTTTACACTTTAATATTAATGTCAGATGCCACGATCAGCAATAGACATGGCATCTGAGGGGTACAATGATAAGGTGCAGTGCAAGCGTCGTTTCCTGTCATTGCACCCACTTCTTACAAAGAAAAGCGCTTTGTGACGATTCGTCACAAAACAAATATTTTTGTAAAATTCGACAAAGCAGCCAAATTGAATTTCCCAGTACTTTGCTCATCTCTAATTATGACCTTTACCTGGAAACCCCAACTATATGCAATTTTATGTTCCCTCAAAGCAGAGGTAATAGGAGCCAGTTGTCTGTGGAGTTGCAGCATCATAGCAAAAAGATTAGCAAATATTTTAACATGCCATACCTCCCAACTGTCCCGGATCCAGCGGTAAGTATATGGTTTTTTATTTTTTCAATTTTCTGTGAGTGGCACAGCATGGGCATATTACTGGGGGGCACAGCATTACTGGGGAGCACAGCATGGGCATATTACTGGGGAGCACAGTATGGGCATATTACTGGGGTGGCACAGCATTACTGGGGAGCACAATATGGGCATATTAATGGCGGCACAGCATTACTGGGGAGCACAATATGGGCATATTACTGGGGGCACAGCATTACTGGGGAGAACAATATGGGCATATTACTGGGGGCACAGCATTACTGGGGAGCACAATACGGGCATATTACTGGGGGCACAACATTACTGGGGATCACAATGTGGGCATATTATAGGGAGCACATAACTGGGCATATTACTGGGGACACAGCTGGGCATATGACTGGGGGGCACAGCTGGTCATATTACTGGGGGCACATAACTGGGCATATTAATGGGGGCACAGCTGGGCATATTACTGGGGGCACATAACTGGGCATATTATAGGGGGGGCACGTAGCTGGGCATATTAATGGGGACACATCTGGGCATATTACTGGGGGGCACAGATGGTCATATTACTGGGGGCACATAACTAGGCATTTTACTGGTGGCACATAACGGGGGAATAATTACTATATGGGACAGTAAGGGGGGTGGGATTAGGTGTATAGTTATGTTTTGGGCGGAGTTAGAGGCATGGCCTAGTGGCGCAGCACAATTTGTCCCTCTTTCTCTGTTTACAAAGTTGGGAGGTATGACATGCTGATAAGGAGATGGGACTTCAGAAGATTGTCCTTGATGTGAAACAAAGTGAAAGTGAAAGTGGGTAGGCTTGGGCACCCTGTGTGCTCTATCCAACGCAAGGTCTAGAGATGAGCTAAATGGCAAGAGTGCTTTGAGCAAGGCCTACAGATGATTCTTAAGATCCACCTTAGTGAATCTTCTCATATACCCGTAAATGTAACATTTTTCCACCTGGAATGATCCTCCAGGTCATTTATTTTATGTTTCAGCTGCTCCATTTCATCAGATTGATCATTGTGTGATTATGCGATGATGCAAAGTCATCTAGCTTGTTTTCAATATGGATGACTCTTGTGGACTGAAGCGAGGTGATAAGGGTTTAAAAATCCATATGAATATGAATAGAGGAGGAAAAGGCTACCAAACTTTCTGTAAGTGGCATACTGGAGGCAGGTTGATCAGAGGTAATAAATCGGTCCAATGTTGAACCCACATGTGTAGTGATAGAGCTTGAAGTAGGATCAGTTCCCACTGTGGATGGTGCAGAAGAATACCCAAGCTTAGGCCTCTCCTTTACAGGACTATCTGAAGCAGGAGAAAATAGTACCTGCTACGTACCTACTACGTAATAGTACCTGGGAGTATGCGCCTGCAGTGTTAAGTCACTGCCCTTTGAAGACAAGTATCTTCCTCTCCCCAGGGTTCTGGTGGGAGAGCGGATGTCCCTTGCTAGGATAGCAGTGGATCAGTACCATGTGGAGCCCTTGGAGATGACCCCTTTGACGTTTGGGGCTGAGTAGGGCTACTGGAGCCAGCAGATGAAAAGGAGAAAGGTTTTACATTCCCTCATTGTTCTGCTCCTTATCTAAGTAAAAATCTGCTTACTTAGTTGCAGGCTACAGCGTTTTCCCTGGTCATCATGGATGGTATAAAGGGGCAAAATTTATTTGATTCTAGTATCCTGAGAGTGCAAACACAAATTTTCAGGCCAATGGGAGCACTTTTGATTCGGGGAGAATTTATTTATAAAAGAATCAAATCATCTGACTGATTCATTAGAATCAGAACAGAAGAGAGTTTTCAGAAGTTGACTATTGGGAACCGTATTTAGTGTCATAATAATGGTTTAATCCTGATGTGGGCATAAAGGAGAAACTTTCTTAAAAAACTTTTGGAGTGAGTATTAATTTACCATATTTCTCTGTGGATTACATTAGTAGGACTAATCACTAGAGGCATGCACCCTTACTCCTTTTTCCGATGCCCTGCATGTCCAGCCATAGGTGATTGCCACTTTCAATTGGTCACTAGCTAGTAGGGCTTCAGCAACCATTGGAAAAAAAAATCTGAATATCACACTAAGACTCACTACCCTCCACTGCTTCAAGCTGTATGGCTGTTTTTAAAGAGCAATGCTGCTGTCTAGGTGGGTTGTGATCATGTCCAATCTACAAACATAGCTTCCACGTATTAGTATACATGTAATACTCCCTTTAAGATTAGCTGGATTCATGTCTATATGATCTTTGATTTTATCACACCAATACACCAGTAAAGACAAATATGCAGAGCCAAATAATGGTATGAGTTGTGGATGGGAGGCTGCGTGTGGGCTTAATTAAATCTTCATTTTATATACAGTACATAGCAGTTAGAAAAGTATGCATTATATGCATTTATTAGAACTATATTAGTGAAGTAACTATCACATTAATATGTGGCTTCCCAGATGTAATTAAATTTCAGATTTAATGTGTGGTGAGTGATAGGTCTAAGGTATAAGTAAGTTGTGTAAACTGTAGCCAGACATATAGTTAGGTGACATTAAAATTTATGTTGAATGAAAAAAGGGAGTAGTCTACTATCACAGCGATTATCTACGGTAGATTGTATCATTTTGCTAGTTAACATAACATTTAAAAGTTCCTAAAGGAGTGTACCAGATGATGGTGCATATAGTAAGGCAGCAGGGTGGACTGGGAACTTAAAATGGCCCTGGAAATATACCAAATGGAGCCCCATTTTGTAGTTGGGTCCAAACTGATGGAAGGCAGGGTCAGCAATACCATATTGTGGCACATTATACCGCCTCAACAGAGCGAAATACCACAGTCCATCACAAAATACTGCTAGCAGCACAAAATACATCCCCAAAAACTTCCACTCACCATCCATGAGGAGGGCTCAGACGGCCCCTGGGCCTCAGCTCATCGGAAAATTTCCCTGTAAGGTCTATGGCCAATCCACCCCTGTAAGGTAGTACATGGTGTCAAGACCTTATACAGAAACTGGTGTTACCTGCTTACTTTTTGCATTTATTTTCTAATAGAAGACCACTTTTATCAGTAAGAGCTCCCGATTCCCCTTTATTTTTTGTTATTTGCGCTACATGAACGGGTACACATACTGTACAAGATGTTCACTAGGTGCAAATATCTATCCCCTCACATAGGTAAAGGAGAAGTCTGCTGTTGCTGAAGCCCTAGAAGGTTAGAAGGAGTGTAGGTTTGTATGGATGAATTTACATGGAGAGGTTTAACAAGTATCAGAGAAAAACTTGATTTGACCATGCTGTGTAAATTCAGTGTAATGACGGACAGTATACCTGTCATATGTTAGATCATGTAGTGCACAGACAGTATGCCAGAGCTATGAACCCCTGGGCATCATCATTATGTGCTCCTAGCAATCCATGGTGAATCAGCCCAGTGGTCTCTTACTAATGGTTGCTATCTGTACACTACAGGAGATGAGGATGGATATGCATACTGATCCTATTATACATTGCCTAAATGCCCTAGAGATATACAGTGATCCCTCAAGATACAATGGCCTCAGGATACAATATTTTCAACATACAATGGTCTTTTCTGGGCCATTGTAAGTTGAAACTAGACTCAACATACAATGTCTCAGACTCAGATCCAACCAATGAAGGCCCCTTCTCTGGTAAAATAGCTGGATTATTCCTACTTATCAGCTATTCCTGACTGTTATATGTAAGGGTTTTTTTATCTGTCTCAGTTATCTGCTTATTCTTCTTAAATCATCTTTTTCTGTTATGACATTTTAGGACTTTGGAACCGATTACTCAAGTTACAATGGTTTCAACATACAATGGTCGTCCTGGAACCAATTAATATTGTAACTTGAGGGACCACTGTATACGGAAGATGCTCAGCTGTCCCTGGCATCAGCACACTGCTTGCTGCTACTGCGTAAAGCCTCATTCACACCTCCATGTCTGTGCTCAAATCCATGAGCAGGTGGTCGGTGATGCCTCTGTGAAGCTGTCCGTGAAGGATCCGTGTTGGGTCTGTGTGTCTGTTTTTTGCTGTCCGTGGGCCATCCGTGTTTCACTGACACTGAACAGCTGAAAAATAATTTTCAAAGCATCTCTTCCTAATGATCTGTGAAACACACATGCAACACGTGTGGCATCCGTGTTTCATCCGTGGTTTTCACGGACCCAAAATAGAGCATGCATCCGTGCTTAAAACACGGGCCCACGGACCGTGCTAAAAGACTGATATGTGAATACATACATTAAAATAAATGGAGACATGTGCTGTCCGTGGAAAAAGTCGTGTGAATGAGGCTTAAGTCATAAGTGGAGGCACGCAGGCGGTCATGCCAGCAGAGCTGCTTCGACTAGTGATGAGGGCAACAATAGAAATAGATAAAATAAACAAAATGAAAGTCCAAATCAATGTTCCACTCGAAGCGCTGCAGGTTCGTTGTGAGGGGAGTATCCTTCACACACAGTTTATATAAAGTTTTAAAACCGCACTGCTCCAAAGCATCAAAGGAAAAACACACCGTCAAAGGTACACAGAGAGTCTTCAATTATAGTCAGCCCCGATAGATAAACTTCGACTTCCACACAAACCGATGTTCTTATCTCCTATAATATTAGAAGAAAACGTCCGACATAGTGAAGTCCCGCAAGTTTCTTTTTTCATAAAATCATTTATTATATTCACAAGAATCCATAAAATATTGTCATATAAATCACATAATCTGTTTTCTCACCGTTTGCCCGACACGGGTTCCCAGGTCACATTCAGCCTATCAGGGGGTAAATCAAGGGTTAAAACAAAAAAATCTATATGCTCACCTCATCCATTTGAACGCAGAGAGGCCGATGCAGCCATTTTGATTGAAGAAAACGTGCCAATTCTCACACGCAGTGACGTAATGTCACCACATCATCACCATGGACGGGCTAGGTGACGTCATCTGTAGAAATGAGTGAAGTTCTTAAAAATTCTATTTGGCTGCTTTGCTGAATTTTACAAAACAATTTACTTTGGGGCAAAATGGATGAGGCGAGCATGTTTTATTTTTTTATTATTACAATTGATTTGTTACCATGAAGTGCCAAGAAATGGCAAAGTAAATTTTTCCAGAAAGTCCTCTTCGTTAACTTCGATTCACTCAACACCAGCTTCAACCATAGGACAAATGTGCTCCCACACCAGGTGCCCTGGCAGCAGTTCCACTATCAACACTGTCAGCTTCATGCTTGGTTGTATAAGTTCAATCAGGAGATTGGAATAAGGTTCATCTGGTGGCAGATAATGTACTGCATATACAAAGGGAACAGACATGTTGAAATCCAGCATGCCTGAACCGTTTCCCCTTACATCTGCAGTCTGAAGACAGTTGAGCGGTCACCTTACACATGATTCTCTTCTGATGATGCTGAAATTTGGGCAGACAACTGCTAGCTTCTGTATATGACCAGCTAAACCCCCAGTTCCTGCATGTAATGACAAGCAACAGCAAGCAGTGCAGTAGAATCAATCATTAGAGAGGTTGAATGGCTGTAAAATTACAAATATGCTGTAAACTTTACTGGAGTTTCCTTTTAAACACTCCTTGTATAACCAGCTTTATTGAGAACATAATCTTCCTCGTAAATCGGAGATCTTCTTGACTGTGGTTTGAAATAGAAACAATTCTGGGTAGATACATTACAACATAGTTCTGCTGGGAATGTAAGAGGAAAAGCCTTCACAGACAAATAAATATCTTATCGTTACATATTTCAGCTTAGTAACTCATTCATTTGCATGTAACAATTCCCTAATTATAGTACACCCCCTAATTACCTGGCAGATAAATCATTAAGATGAAATTGTTTTGTGAAATTAGGACGTGAAGATTTAGAGTAATGCTCAGCATTTCCATGGTCAAAGTTTTTGAATATCTCCCTATCTTTTTGAGATAGAACATCTGGGTTTGTTAAGTCTACTCCTGGATTAGGAGATTATTTTTTGAGTGGGATTTCGAAAACGGAGGACAACAATGTATTTTGTTAAGATATGATACCCAACATAATATTTGGCAGTAGCTTAAACAAAATGGAAGCTGTGCTAGAAAAGCATCTTGTATTTTGTCTCCAACTGGTGACCGGCTCCATTCAAATTTCTTTGGAAGCCTCATGGTCGAAATATTATTGACTATGACTGACCATAAGGCAAATTAGAAAAAACTGAACATACACACCAAGAGACAAAGTGGCTGGACATTTTTCTAGCTTTACTCTCATTTCATTCTAGCATTCAGCTGGGGTCACAACTGTTTGTATGATATTGGTTTAGTTAGATCACGTTTCTCTATAACTGTGACTACAGGGGTGGACTGGGAACTTAAAGTGGCCCTGGAAAAAATATTAACAGTGGCCCTGTTTTGTAGTTGGGTCCAAATTGATGGAAGGTAGGGCCAGCAATACAATATTGTGGCACATTATACCATCCCAACAGAGCCAAATACCACAGTCCATCACAAAACACTGCCTGCAGCACATAATACATCCCCAAAAACTTCCACTGGCCGGCACCCTGGGCCAGTGGAAGCCCACCGGGAAATTTCCATGTAAGGTCTAAGTATTATCTAAGTAATAAATGCAGAAATCCAAGGTTTGCTAACTATTTCTTGCAGCTGTATGTTGGAACAACCTCTTTAATGCAAATTACATTTATTTCCCATACATTTCTAATCTGTTTTGCTATCCATCACAGTTCATTGGTGAAAATTATATATCCCATCTTTCATAAATTTCGAGATGTGTACTTTTTCTGGTTCCAGTGAGAACCAGATACAAATGCCAAAGCACACCAGCCAAGTGTATGTCAAAATGGCACTCTTGCATGGGGACCTACCAACAAACTAGATATTATTTTCCTTATCACTGTTCATTTCAGACCCTAAACTATCTGTATCATGTATCTAAACATTTCTTTGCTGTATCTCAAAGATGTCTTGTCACAGCAATATAACAGCTCAGAATACACATACAGTCATGGCCAAAAGTTTTGAGAATGACACAAATATTATATTTTCACATGATCTGCTGCCCTCTGGTTTTTATGTGTGTTTGTCAGATGTTTTTATCACATACAGAAATATAATTGCAATCATATTATGAGTAACAAAAGCTTATATTGACAGTTAGAATGAGTTAATGCAGCAAGTCAATATTTGCAGTGTTGACCCTTCTTCTTCAGGACCTCTGCAATTCTCCCTGGCATGCTCTCAATCAACTTCTGGACCAAATCCTGACTGATAGCAGTCCATTCTTGCACAATCAATGCTTGCATTTTGTCAGAATTTGTAGGTTTTTGTTTGTCCACCCGTCTCTTGATGATTGACCACAAGTTCTCAATGGGATTAAGATCTGGGGAGTTTCCAGGTCATGGACCCAAAATCTCTATGTTTTGTTCCCTGAGCCATTTAGTTATCACCTTTGCTTTATGGCAAGGTGCTCCATCATGCTGGAAAAGGCATTGTTGATCGCCAAACTGCTCTTGGATGGTTGGGAGAAGTTGCTCTCGGAGGACATTCTGGTACCACTCTTTATTCATGGCTGTGTTTTTAGGCAAGACTGTGAGAGAGCCAATTCCCTTGGCTGAGAAGCAACCCCACACATGAATGGTTTCAGGATGCTTTACAGTTGGCATGAGACAAGAGTGGTGGTAGCGCTCACCTCGTCTTCTCCGAATAAGCTGTTTTCCAGATGTCCCAAACAATCGAAAAGGGGATTCATCAGAGAAAATGACTTTACCCCAGTCCTCAGCAGTCCACTCCCTGTACCTTTTGCAGAATATCAGTCTGTCCCTGATGTTTTTTCTGGAGAGAAGTGGCTTCTTTGCTGCCCTCCTTGAGACCAGGCCTTGCTCCAAGAGTCTCCGCCTCACAGTGCGTGCAGATGCACTCACACCTGCCTGCTGCCATTCCTGAGCAAGCTCTGCACTGCTGGTAGCCCGATCCCGCAGCTGAAACACTTTTAAGAGACGGTCCTGGCGCTTGCTGGTCTTTCTTGGGCGCCCTGGAGCCTTTTTGGCAACAATGGAACCTCTCTCCTTGAAGTTCTTGATGATGCGATAGATTGTTGACTGAGGTGCAATCTTTCTAGCTGCGATACTCTTCCCTGTTAGGCCATTTTTGTGCAGTGCAATGATGACTGCACGTGTTTCTTTAGAGATAACCATGGTTAACAGAAGAGAAACAATGATGCCAAGCACCAGCCTCCTTTTAAAGTGTCCAGTGGTGTCATTCTTACTTAATCATGACAGATTGATCTCCAGCCCTGTCCTCATCAACACCCACACCTGTGTTAATGGAGCAATCACTGAAACGATGTTAGCTGGTCCTTTTAAGGCAGGGCTGCAATGATGTTGAAATGTGTTTTGGGGGATAAAGTTCATTTTCTAGGCAAATATTGACTTTGCAAGTAATTGCTGTTAAGCTGATCACTCTTCATAACATTCTGGAGTATATGCAAATTGCCATTATAAAAACTGAAGCAGTAGACTTTGTAAAAATTAATATTTGTATCATTCTCAAAACTTTTGGCCATGATTGGGATCATATACAGTGCCTATGACACACGCCAATATTATCCCTTATGACTGGCTGAGGCTGACTGCCTCAGGCTGATATGATCCTCCTTCTCCATCTTCTTTGTAAAGATGTGCTGTCTGTAAGATGGTCTCTTACTCCATTAAGTCAATACTTATGCACTATATCATCACCAAAATCTACCTTTTAGCATGTATATCAATTGTGCCAGAATCAGTGCACTGTCTATGTAGCAGTAGTCAGTGGCATAGCTACAACTGACTGGGCCCCACAGCAAATTTTTGTACGGGCCCCCCCCCCATGACCTATTCCAATGTACAGTCCCATGTAAATTACGGTACATCACCCTCTAAATACAGCCTCCTCAGGTTGAGGTAAAAAGTGAATTGCTATATGGATTCTGTTACCATGGACCATAACGCAATTCTATGGAGGAATGCATAACGGAATGCCTTTGGAGACATTCTGTTATTTATTCTGTCATAAAAGAAGCCTATAGCCTGCATAACGGATCCGTCCGGTCCCCATTATGCTGGAGCCCTCTCCTGCTCTGTCCCCCGGAATACACCACATGCCCCCCCCTCACAGATTTACACCCCATAAAGCCCCCCTCAGATCTGCCCCATGTCCCCAGAATACACCACATGCCCCCCCTCACAGATTTCCCCCCCTCAAATCCCCCATGGCCCCCAGAATACACCATAAGCCCCCCTCACAGATTTACACCCCATAAAGCCCCCCATGGCCCCCAGAATACACCCATATCTGTACTATAAACCCCTGTAATTGCCCCAAACTCCACTCCACTTGAACCCCACTGCCCCTGAGTACTCTACCTGCCCCCTCATATACAGTATGAGTTCCATTTGCTGCCCCTACCTGATCCCCATGAAGCTCTGTGTCCTCCAGGAAGGCAGCCCCTCCTCCTTCAACAAGCTCCTGCAGTCGGGATTGGTCATGTGACCATGAAGAAGCATGTGACCAGTGATGTCACAGACCTCCTTCAAGCAACTCCATTCTAGCCACTACGGAGGACAAAGTCCTCCACAGTCCCCCCCCATGAGGTTAGTACAAAGTGGGGGAAGGAGGCAGAGGTGGGTGTATGTGTTGACGCTCCCTTGCTCCAGTCTGATGCTGCAGCTCTGCTACTGCTCCCGGGCCCCTTCTGCCCTCGGGCCCCGAAGCAGTGGCTTCCCCTGCTTCCCCTATTGCTATGCCCCTGGCAGTAGTGTTGACCCCAGAACATATGTATTATTTTTCCAAAATATTACACAGCTGCAAACTCACCGAATCCACTAAAATGTAAATTTGTATGGACTAGAGATGAGCAAATCAATGTTAAATGAATCAGATTAGCTATGAGAATGTTTCAAAAAATCTTTTTTTGCACAAAATGGTGCCTGCCATTTTATTGTAAAAACTGGAGAGAAAAAAGGCAAGGAGGATACAGAAAGAGGATCACATGATCCTGGGAGGAAGGATGCCTTGCCCACAGCCATCCTGATTGGCTGACAGATAGCCTTTGAGCCAATCAGGGGGCAGGATATTGGCAGGTCCTTCTGCTCTGTGCTATTACAAACACGAGCTATCCATGCTAATGTGTTACAGGATAGTTTAGGGATATTTTTAGTTAGGTAGGTTGAATTAATAGATAAAAAAAAGTCATGGGGGTCATTTATCAAACTGCTGTAAAACAGAACTAGCTTAGTTGTCCATAGCAATCAATAGGATTCCACCTTTCATTTTCCAAAGGAGCTGTGAAAAATGAAAGGTGGAATCTGATTGCTTGCTATGGGCACCAGTTGGATAAATGACCCCCAAGGTTTTAGCAGAGAGTATGTGTCTGTATGTGTGTTTTACAGTGAGAGGAGGGCAGCTTAGATCAAGTGTAAAGCTTCATGTAATGCATTTCAATCATCAGTGCCTGCAGAAACATAATTTTTCTGTGTACAATAAATTAAAATAAAAAAGTCAAGGTTCTAAAGTTCATAAGTGTTTTATGGCCATATTCCCAGGATACATGTTTCTAGATACTCTGCACAATTGTGCCTTTTTCTTTTTAAAAACCAGTTGAAATTTTTTTACCAGTATAATTCAATGCATAGTAGTAGCAGCAGCAGGAGGCTACAATTCTCACTTGCCTTCCGCGGGTACCAGATTATTATTGAAGACAAAGAAAATTACATTGTGGACTGGATGGCTCACTCATTCTCTCAGTGACAGAGGGATGATGTCAATGTCACCTCTGACAACCTGCCAAATCTGACACGGTGCCTTGGAGCCAGGGATCACAGTATTCCTCCTACTCCTTGTCCTTGTGGCTCCAGAAAAGCCTTTCATGGGTATCATCTCTGTCTTCACTGCCCCTTCCAAGTAGTGTGCCTTCTTTTTTCCTCAGGAGATGCAACAGCTCCCCATGAGCTATGGAGCATATTCCTTTTCCTGTTGAGAAGCATTAGCTTTTGGGCTGCCATGAGGAGGTAGTTTGAAGTACCCTGGAATAGAGTAACTGCAAAGGCTAATCTTCTGTAACGGTATATTGTTATGTGAAATGTTCCAATTTGCTGAATTTGTATGACTATTTGCATTGTATTAGATAAGCAAGGGTTAAAAACCTTGGCTCATCCCCTTCGGATACTTGTAAATGGACTTGGGTCTGCCCCCATGTGAGTGTGGAGTCTAGTTCTAGCTGAGGAAAAGAGAAGACCTACATGTGCTTACTCCTCAGAGCTAGGCCTGAGCTCAGATAACCTTCATCTCTGATCTAAAGCCAAGGAAGCACCCTTACCATCAACTATAGAGAAAGGAAACTATAAGGTTCAGAATCTACAAGGCCATGCATTGGAAACAGACAACAAGGTATTGTGCATGTTTATGGAAGAGAGAGAGAGAGAGAGAGAGAGAGAGAGAGAGAGAGAGAGAGAGAGAAAGAACACTTACTGCAGTGAGAAGGGACATTGCTAATGCACAAACATGTATCAGGCCTCTATTTTAGCACCTGCGGCAGCATCAGCAGATCCAGTGGGAAAATAGAAAAATAGAAAAAAATGGCCAGCATTTGGGACAAGACTGTCCTCCTTCTCTCGGTATTCTTTGTGGTAGCCAAGTTGCATCCCAAAAATACAGTGTCCTTGTTATCATCATCAACTACTTTTCCTCCTTCTAAGATGCCTTCTCTGCCCATTGTTTAAAATGGTCTCATTTTGTAAATGAATGTTCACTTTCAGGGCATATAGCCTGTTCTCTAACTTCATGGACTTTAGGGCAGACAGATTGGAACAGTTTTAGAACCTTCTGTACTTTCTTTCCCAGTGTACAGTGTCATCTCAACAAGGGCAGCATCACATCCAAAAGGATAAATTTTTACTTCCCAATGTACAAAACATCACATTTGTTAAAATGAATGGGACATTTTCACACACCTGCAAAAGAGAACAATTAATAGATCTGTCATTGCTGATGGTGGTGATTTATCACCCACCTGATAATGCTGCTGTCTGTCTACCATCATGTTCTGTACTGTATAGCTGCTGCTGCAACATCTGCTACTCACCCTACTGCCCCTTCCATTACCCCTGCACAGCTGGACATCTACTGCCTTGCCACTGCTACTAATATAAATATGCATCAGCACATTTACTGCCTTGTCTGTTCCATACTGTGCTGTTACTTCTGCCGCTACTGTTGCGCCCACTATTGCCTTTACAAAGCTTTACCTTTCCACAGCCACACTATACTGCTGCTGCTCCCAAGTAAAAGAGATCAACCCATTTTTTCCTCTAAAATTTACATGTGTGTATATAAACAGGAGCAGGCATCTGCTTCTTCTGACACTACCGTGTGTGTATAAACACAAACAAGCATCTGCCCCCATTAAGGCATAATTTTTAGACTGCTTGTTAAGGACAAGCTATTTTTTCCCCTATAACACCATGTGTGTTTAAATACTATCTGCCTCCAATAGGGGACAATTTTTTGGAAATGAAACACCGTCAACCAAGCATTTTTCCATAGCTATAAACACCAGTGTCACTCTCACATTGTTTACTCTTGCTGTCAATGTGTAAGAGAGCTTAAAAGGGTGAGGAAAAGAAAATTTATAAAAAATATATATAACAAAGAGAAAAAGACAAGAAGGAGACATCGCAGTGTCATATTCCAATTTTCAGGACAATTGGAACACTTTTGATTTGGTCAGATTCTGATTTTATGACTGTTTTTTCAAGAAATTTGTTCATCTCTAGTATTGACATACAGTGCCTTGCGAAAGTATTCTGCCCCCTGGAACTTTTCAACCTTTTGCCACATTTCAGGCTTCAAACAAAAAGATATAACATATTAAGTGGGTCACAATTGTGAAGTGGAACGAAATTTATTGGATCATTTAAACTTTTTTTGTAATAATAAAACTGAAAAGTGGGGTGTGCAAAATTATTCGTCCCCCTTGCATTAATACTTTGTTGCGCCACCTTTTGCTGCAATTACAGCTGCAAGTCGCTTGGGGTATGTCTCTATCAGTTTTGCACATCTAGAGACTGAAATTCTTGCCCATTCTTCCTTGCAAAACAGCTTGAGCTCATTGAGGTTGGATGGAGAGCATTTGTGAACAGCAGTTTTCAGCTCTTTCCACATATTCTCAATTGGATTCAGGTCTGGACTTTGACTTGGCCATTCGAAGACCTGGATACGTTCATTTTTGAACCATTCCATTGTAGATTTTGCTTTATGTTTGGAATCATTGTCTTGTTGGAAGATAAATCTCCGTCCTAGTCTCAGGTCTTTTGCAGACTCCAACAGGTTTTCATCCAGAATGGTCCTGTATTATGCTCCATCCATCTTCCCATCAATTTTAACCATCTTCCCTGTCCCTGCTGGTGAAAAGCAGGCCCAAACCATGATGCTTCCACCACCATGTTTGACAGTGCGGATGGTGTGTTCAGGGTGATGAGCTGTGTTGCTTTTACGCCAAACATATCGTTTTGCATTGTTTCCAAAACGTTCGATTTTGGTTTCATCTGACCAGAGCACCTTCTTCCACATGTTTGGTGTGTCTCCCAGGTGGCTTGTGGCAAACTGTAAACAAGACTTTTTATGGATATCTTTGAGAAATGGCTTTCTTCTTGTCACTCTTCCATAAAGGCCAGATTTGTGAAGTGTACGACTGATTGTTGTCCTATGGACAGACTCTCCCACCTCAGCTGTAGATCTCTGCAGTTCATCCAGAGTGATCATGGGCCTCTTGGCTGCATCTCTGATCAGTCTTCTCCTTGTTTGAGATGAAAGTTTAGAGGTATGGTTGGGTCTTGATAGCTTGCACAGTGCTCCTTGGGATGTTTAAAGCTTGGGAAATCTTTTGGTATCCAAATCCAGCTTTAAACTTCTCCACAACAGTATCACGGACCTGCCTGGTGTGTTCCTTGGTCTTCATGATGCAGAACCCTGAGACTATCACAGAGCAGGTGCATTTATATAGAGACTTGATTACACACAGGTGGATTCTATTTCTCTTCATCAGTCATTTAGGACAACATTGGATCATTCAGAGATCCTCAATGAATTTCTGGAGTAAGCTTCCTGAACTGAAAGTAAATGGGCCGAATAATTTTGCACGCCCCACTTTTCAGTTTTATTATTACAAAAAAAGTTTAAACGATCTAATAAATTTCGTTCCACTTCACAATTGTGACCCACTTGTTGTTGATTCTTCACCAAAAATTTCAAATGTTAAATCTTTTTGTTTGAAGCCTGAAATGTGGCAAAAGGTTGAAAGGTTCCAGGGGGCTGAATACTTTGGAAAGGCACTGTATGTCTAAAAAGTTAGGCTTTCATTCACCAAAGATTCAGTTTGCTGTCCTAGCCCCATATCGAACTACCCTAGCCAAGGCCCAGTTGTGCCAGATGCCCCATCCTCCCTTTCATTCTGAGCACCAGGACACACAAGCAGACCCCTAGCCCCTTCTATTTAGGACCCTGTATTGGCATGCACATATCATGTTTTTTTTAACAATTCAAAATCTTTAGAAACACCATCAATGAAAAGATTGCATTATAAAATCTTCAAAATTGTAGATGCATTAATAAGAGAAGCTCCAGACATGGTGCATAGTTCTTCAATGAGCTGCTACATTGCTGCATTTTTCACATTGTCACTTCTGACTGTTGTGCCTGTAAAGCATATGAGTAATTACCACTTATTAACCAAAGTGTTATATGTCATTACTGAATTCCTAACGCATGGCATATAGTGCAAAAGCAGTCCATGGCCGGTTCTTAGGACTGGTATTTCCCTCTAAGCTGTCACAGGTTGAATCTCCTCCTCTTTTTCGCTAACTTTATATTTGGAAAGAGTTGACACACCTACAATGATTCACTTCTTAACAGTCAGTAATCTGTTTTGTTATCACTATGGATTGTAGTAGATTTATGCAAATAATGCATGAAACCAGCACAGGAAGCAAAACAAAACGCTGGCCAAAAAAGTTGCAGCAGGATCATATTAACTAATTAGAACTGAATTACATATTCGTTGTTAATTAGAAAGTCCCACATCTTTTTTTTTCTTCTAATTATTTAACATAATCTTGCTGCTCTTTTCCATGGCTCCGTGATAGTCAGCTGTATGGTGGCCATGTCCCATTTGCAGCTCGTCTTCACTTTGTAGCCATACTGAAAAGGCTTCTTTAAATGGGCCAACGATCAGGGCAATTATTTCCTAGGAATGAACCTTCCTGATAACTGCCCTGTCTAAAGGTGCCACCAATTAATTTTTTTTGTTTATGTAGCAGTATGACAGCTTGTTTTATGTGGGACAAGTGATATTCTCAGTAGCACAATTTTGTTGTACAGTTATTACTTGAAATAATTGTCTTTACACATTTGAAGTTACAATCCCATAAAGTGTGTCTGTTCTTAGACAGAAAGACCTAAACAAAGGTCTATCATAGTTACTCAGACCTCAAGACTACTACTCCTCACAGAGGTTATAGTGTTCTAATTTGCAGGCCCATAGGCCTATCGGGTGATTGATTATCAGATTTAAGAACTACCTCTCCACTTATAGGGGCCTTTGGTGCTACATATTTTTTAGGCTCTGACATACCAGCCACTTGCAGCAAATCACAAACCTGCAGATGTCACACTTTTGAACTAGGGATGTAATTAAGCACTCATTCACCTAGGCTTTGACTAACATTATCAGCAGACCAGTTAATGCCTAATTCATGGTTAAATTGACAAGGTATGACGCAGGTACAGGTCAGGGATGACAAGACAAACTCGCAACTCCTCAAACAGATGCTAATAACTCTCTGGGATTTCCCTCCTAAAAAAAACATAACCCTGCCACCACCCCTGAAAACCACCACAATAAGAACATCCAACCTCTGCTGGGCGCAGTGGGGAAACGTCATCGCAGCGCGCAGGAGGCGCGTGAAGACCTGCTGCCGGCGTCCCGGGAGTATGTGAGTATGTATGTATGTATGTCTGTATGTTTGTATGTATGTCTGTATGTTTGTTTGTATGTATGTCTGTATGTATGTCTGTGTGTATGTGTAGCCAGATCCGGAATGACCCCCATTGGAAATCAATGGAGGACAGATCCGGATTACTGGTGTGTCCACACCAAACAGATCCGTCCCCATTGACTTGCATTGGGGGTCATTCCGGATCCGTCTTGGTGCGGATGCCTGGACCGGAGAGCAAACCGCAGCATGCTGCGGTTTGTTCTCCGGTCTGAAGACGGAACGGAATGCTTTCAGGAGCATTCCGTTGTCTTCAGTTCAGTTTTGTCCCCATTGACAATGAATGGGGACAAAACTGAAGCGTTTTTTTCCGGTATTGAGCCCCTATAACGGAACTCAATACCGGAATTTAAAAACGCTAGTGTGAAAGTAGCCTAACTAGAGTAAAACACTCAATCCTGAAGGAACTCTCCTAGATAAAGAGATGTCCGCCAGATTGGCAATCAGATGACACAAACTGATATCATCACATTTACTAAAACTGTGTCAGATAAGATCCCTAATTGCTAAATGCACCTAAACAAACTCTATGACTACACAGAAAATCAGGATAACCGGGGACGTAGAAACAACTTACGCTTCAGAGGGGTCCCTGAAACCTTTGCTGCCAAAATATCCTCCAAAGTGGTAACATAAACATGTCAGAAGCTACTAGGCACAGACTATACTGACTCACTGGTGATTGAAAGAGTCCAGAGGGCACTATGCCAAGAATCCAAACCCACTGATACCCCCAGAGATATAATTTGCTGATTTCTGAATTTTAAACAAAAACAGTTGATGTTGAAGGGCAGAGAAGCAGATAAAATACAATATGAAGAAGTTATAACCAAGATCTGGCCCCAGCAACCCTGCGTAAATACAGACTGCTCAAACCACTGATCTGCTGAAACAAAAACAAATTCCATTCTGCTGGCTGTTTCCATTTGGGATGTTACTATCCCTCCAAGGTCGCGTGTTAGTAGTCCGAACACCGCATGACCTAAAGGAAGCCTATTCTGCGCTAGATTAATGATCTGGACATCCCAGACTGGTTAAACACGACAGACTTTGCCTCACTGCCCGAGATTACTCCGATGACCCTATGGGAGAATGTTGGCTCAAACCGTTCAGTACAGTTGAAGAAAAATAAAATCAAGCAAACTGGCTCCTTGATGTCTCATCACAGCAACAGAATAGCTAGATTCACTGAATCCTGAGGACATATTCATATAATTTGTTCTCAATCTCCATGGATCTATTTATGAGCCTGAACTACTTTCCTGGTTGAGAGCACCTGTCTCTGCTTGTCACGCACATTTAGTAATGCATATATTCTCGTTCTATAATATGCTTCCTTTGATATTGTTAACTATCTAAAACTATACACTACCGGTATTCTTTCTAGGTTAGTAGTTTATCTAAATAATCCTAATGTCCAATGCTGTCTACTCTCGATCGGGTGTCACATGGGGACCCAGACCCTCATAAGGTTTTATATTATGTTTTTTATTTTTTGCTCATACTTTTTTGAGAAATGTTGGATTGCTTTGCTATAGTTATCCACTTCACAGTTCTTTGCGCACAGTAACAATCTATCCAGATTTCTACTAGCAAAATGAGACAGAGAAAACAAAAACCAGAATCTCATCCATCAGAAGCAAACAAAACTCTCTATATGTGGAAGATGAGTAAATAGCCAAGACCTACCACCAATTTTACAGTTCCTTATATGACTTAAATATACAAGATAACTCAGATATCATACAAAAACGCGCGCAGATCTCAGCCTCCTTTCTCCAATCAGTTCACTTACACAACAATATCAGACTCTCAAGTGTCAAAACTATGTGAACCTATTGCATATCCTGAACTAGAAAAGGCCATTCGTGCTAGTCCAAAAGGAAAAGCACCTGGCCCAGATGGCCTCCTGTTATTATATTATACCACTTTTCAAAAATTCTTATCCCCTCATCTCTTAAATTCTTTGAATTATGCTCTACAAGGCAACCATTTCCTCCCGCCTCAATTCTGATGAACCCTTGATGAAGCCGCACATGATCTATGGCAGTAATACGCATGGGGATTAGCCTTGCAACATTCTGAAGAGACCAGCATTTTACTGTCTCTCCTGATTATGTTTCTAGGTTGTATCATTTTTGCCACTTTATTCTTATTGTTAGTGCTGGCAATTTATATATAATTTGCATATTAGAAGTTACATCATATTCTTTTGGGATTATACTTAATCATGTTATATTTGATATTTGAATTCTTATTGATAACAATGTAATAATATTCACATGTGATTATCCAGCGTATTGATTAGTATTATTAGACTTCTTGTCAATAGTTGTATCATGAACTGTGCTATAAGAGGAGAGTGTCCTATTATTTATTTGCAGACCTCCAGTTTTTTTTTTATTGTATTCTTAATAATTTTCAATTGATCCAATACAATTGATACTTTTTATTTATTGGTGTATCCCATTTTGGCATGTACTTGTTTATGTGTTAGGGTCCATTCACACGTCCGTGTGTGCTTTGCGGACCGCACATGGCCGGCTCTATTATAGAGATGCCTTTTCTTGTCCGTGGCTCCGGACAAGAATAGGACATGTTCTATATTTTTGCGGGGCCGCAGAACGGAAGTGCGGATGCGGACGGCACAATGTGTGCCGTCCGCATCTTTTGCGGCCCCATTGAAAATGAATGGGTCCGCACCCGTTCCGCAATATTGCGGAACGGATGCGGACACATTCTGCGGACGTGTGAATGGAGCCTTATTCTGACATATTGGCATGCAGGACAGCACCTAGGGGTGCACCACCAATGAGGCCAGGTGAGGCAATTGCCTCAGGTACCCTTTTTGATCAGTTTTGATTGATTTAAAAAATGTCAATAAATATATATATATATATATATATATATATATATATATATATATTTTTTTTTTTTTTTTTTAAATGGCTGCACTCTTGCCAATGTGTTGTACTTGGTATTTCAGCTCAGCCCATTTCACTGAATGAGGTTGAACTGTAATACCAGCCATGTCCATTGGACAAGAGTGGAGCTGTTTTTAAGAAGAAGAGTAGATGCTTTCATCTAATCTTGTGGGACCCCTTCAAATCCCAACTATATCATCCATTTTCACATGAGAGAGATAGTCAAAGTGGGCAACTTAGAGGTTAATGATACCATACAATTGGTATAATGGTGCTTTGAAACGGTGAGGCTAAAAATGAAAATTCATCAAAAACAATGCAGATGGAGGAGCCTAATCTGTAGATTTGTATTACTTCATTTTGAAATACATTGCACCACCCAGTATCACAAAGTAACATCTTATTAGAGCCGTTTGTCACTGTGTACATATGTTAGCTAACTTGAAGCAATTATCAAGTCGATAATAATGAGTTGATGAAAATGAACATACACATAGGGGGAATTTATCAAGCAATTTAGCAACACATATACCAGAAGACTGGCTTGACTTACACCAGAAATCTAAACCAGTTCCTAGCTGGTATAGACTTCAGGTTCTGGAGCATGGACCCACCTTCTACCAGTGCTCACTGATATTGACTTTGATCTCATTCTCGTTTAAAATGTCAACCATTGACATATAGAATAGTTACCTTACATCTGGTAGCATTAGAGGCAGAGCTAGCTAAGAACTGATTTGCATATCCTCTTACCAGACACGGTTGTTAAAATGGACAGTAAAACAATCAAAATGATTAGGATACTATGAGAAATATCACTTGCAAGCCTGTAAACCAATTATTTCAAGGCAATTTACAAGAATTTTTAGTGGCTCAAGATGCATGCTATTCAGACACCAGTGCATATACCATAGAGGCAGATTATAAGACTAGGGTGGTTGCCTTGGACAGAAAGTTGGTTTTCTACATCACCCCTGATAACAGGTGGCAGGAACCTGTGCAGCACCCTTACCTCCATAGGAACTCTATAGTTATCAAGCAAGGGAGTAGGGGATTGTCAGAAGGGTCATGGAAACTGGGCCTTCTTTAGATCTTGCTGCAGTGGCCAGGATCAGTGTTAGCTTGGATCCCAGCCATTTAGCATGTTAGATTACAGCTTCTGTCGTGTCCTTTGGCCCCTTGCAGCGTGATTGTGGTGTTCCATGGCAGTGAGCCAAATTGTTCTACAGATTCCAAGCTTTTGATTAGATGAGAATCTAAAATCGTTAACGTATGTTCAGCTTTAGGCCATGTCCACGGTAATGCTGAGGATTTTCCAGCTGGTTTTGAGGGCAGAAAATTTGCATTGGAATACAGTAGCAGCAAGGTGTGTGACATTTTAAGAAATTTCATCCACAACGCATTAAATTTCTACATGTGCTCAGAAATGTAAAGCCACAGTATTTCTCTCCTTGTGACTCTCTGTGAATATTTAGTACTGAATTCACAGATTGCTATATACCTTTGACAGCAGACTGTCTGGTCTTGGTATGATCTGGCTTCTCTACAGGACTTGGCTGTGTTGGGCTAGGCAGCTTCTCTACTGATATTCTCTGATCTCTACTCCTCTGTGGTACTCAGCTGTCTCTTATCTTTATCTAGGTGGAGATTAGAACCTTAATTATGCCACTCACCTCCACTGCTAGCTAACTGCATACAGGAATCCACCAGCTCATCCTCTGTGCTGTGTCTTTCTCAGTCTGTTTTTTGTCTGACCACGAGGCGCCACCTGCACTACTACTTATCCCCTCTAGGAGAGCATGCAAGCTTTTAAGGGGTCGCCAGCGGCCTCTTCCCCTCCTCTGCATTATTACCAGAGAGTTAACCTTTCACTGCCGCCAAATTCAATAGATATAGGCTTATCAGATTTATTAAACTGGTTTTGCTATTCTTCTGTTGTTTTATTTGTTGACAAATTTATCAATAGTCTGCAATACAACAATTTATTGCCTAATTTAATTTCAGAAATCCAGCTGTTATGTGCGTGTTCCTTTAAAGTACGTGGTTTTTGGCCTTAGTTATCATTCGGACAATTGGAAAAAAGCCAAAAATTGTCTCAACTGTCCTCCACTCTCTTATCGTTGGCTTGTGAAAGTAAGTCAAAATGTGATAGTTTGTCTGTGCAAAATTTAATGTGTGCTGTGTGCCACTTTCATTAATTTGTTGCACACTCCCACAAATAGACAAAGTCCAAAATGATGATGATGCCCCTTGACACCCTGCCCAAGGTGTATGGCCCACCAAAATGCTGGTATGAGGTCCCAGGACCGTCTGTGACATCATCAACACACATGGCCTCAATACACACAGGGCATTTAATTGACTACAGTGTACATCAATTTGGGTTAAAATGGCATATCACATGGCATGTCACTTGGCATATCAAACATGGTGTACAACACATGGGTTCAAGTGACTAAAAGTGACCCTCCAGTTGAAGAAAAAATAAATCACAGCGACTTGGAAATGAACAGAAAACTTACCCGGTGACCTCATTTTCATCCTTTGACGACCTGCAGATTGGCCAGTTCTCTGGCTTCTCTTCTGCCATCTAAGATGAATGTGCCAGTTATCAGACTGTTTAATACACACTGTGCCTGCTGATACCGGGGCAGCCGTAGGCCTTCTCTATGACAGCTGGAGGACAGTACAAAGTTGTGTTTGGAGCATTCACGACGGTTTATGGCATTTTGAGAAATGTCATTGTAAAGTGGCTGGCCCAGTGATGGTGAACCTTTTATAGACCAAGTGCCCAAACTGCAACCCAAAACCCACTTATTTATCACAAGTGCCAACACAGCAATTTTACCTGAATACTACAGTCCAATATAGTATATCTTCCATGTACTTTATCATTTAGCTATAATAGCCTTCCCGCGTTCACTCCGTTGCTTGTGCCGTTCATAGTACGCCCTGCCATGATGAATGGTAGGAAAAGTCTAAGGCATATTGGTACACCATAGACTTTTTGCAGGGTGCATGTGTGCACAGAGATGGCTCTGTGAGCTGCCCCTGGCACCAGTGCCATAGGTTCGCATCACTGGACTAGCCCCTTTAACTGCCAGTGATATGGTTTTGACCCTGATACCAATTTTGAGTAATGCTGTAATACACTAGGTGCCAGAATGGCAAGATAGTATCTGCACCTGCCAACCACTGGGAGCTACTGTGCATGCACAAGGCTTTAGAGCTACATGTGGCTGCCAAACCATTGGTTGGAGAACACCGCTTTATTGTATGTATAGACTACATACATACATGACCTTTAGATTGTATTTTCTGTGTGTTTTTAGAAGCAGGAAGCAATCTCCTATTTAATGATGGCAGCCTATTCACATTGCATCAGGTGACAACTACGGCGCCAAAAGACAACTGCATTCAGAAGGCACTTACATCTTTTTCATGTCAGACTTGGCCTGGGACAGGAGCACTCCACAGTATTACAGGGCTTGTCGTGTATTCCAGGTTTTCCCAGACTGTATTACATAATCAAATCCAGTCTTTCAGCACTATATTTATTAAAACCATTGTAGTTTATAATCCCTGGATGCTTAGAATACTGTTCTAATACTGGGCTTGGACCTATGACAACTTGTAATAAGGCCACAACTTCATGGATGGAAGTGGTCACATATGCCGCTGCAGCCAGTGACTGCCCTCTGATGATGTGTCCCCTCGTGGCACCTCACTGATGGGTGAGGTCACTGGCTGCAGCGGCACACATGACTCATGGATGCAAGTTTATAGGATGGGAACTAGAGTACCACTGAAGGGAGCCAGGGAGCTGGAGGTCAGTATAATTTTTAAATGGGTACCGCAGGTTGTGTTTGACAGTAAAAAAAAGTCCAAAAAGCTAGACATCCCCTTTGAGGCACCTATTGTTGTCACTTTTACAAAAATGGCAGCTGCAACAAAACAAAACAAATGACAAATGTAAAACAAAATTACCGACCTTTGCTTAAAAGGAGTTTCCCAGAATTAGGAAAAAAAGGGTCAGTTTATTATTCAAAAATACTGAGGCACCACTCTTGTCTATGGGCTGTGACTGGTATAGCAGATTGGTCCTATTCCCATGAATGGTGGTTTCTGTAAAGTACTAAGACCTGTTTTTTTGCAATCCTGTAGAACTCCATTAACTTCTGGCACACAACCATTTTTACTTTTTGGGTTTAGATAATTTTTTTTACATACAGTTTGTTGGAATTCATAGTCACCAAGATGCCCAGCTATGTGCCGTTATAAGGTTTAATCTGCCGTTTACAGTGTACCTGTCATTTTATAAAACTTTTGACTTGTCATAGTGGTCCGTGTACTGAGGTCGTACATGGGCGCAAGTAGAATCGAGCAAAGCTGATAAGAAAAGGAGCACAGGACTCTGGGTACTTCTACCTCTTTCTTTTAGCAAAAGATAAGGGAGTCTCAGCACCCATACCCCGCTGATCGAAACAGCTGTCCTGTCGCTCTGATGTGTCAAAAGCATTATAAGCTGACAGTAAGGGTACGACCAGACAGTGAGGCTTCATTGTGGGCGACTACGGTTAGGCCGTAGGAGTTGCAGCGGGTTCTAATGAATTAATTAGGACCGCATTGTTTAGTCGGTCTTCATTGTTAATGGTCATCTGTTTTTTGCACCATTAACTGCAAAGGTATGACCACACAGTGCGATCATGAGGACACGGCCAGCTGCAGTCGTGAACTATGAGGCCAATTAGGCCACAGATGCCTCATATTTAACTAATGAAGACTGCACTGTAAAGGTTGCCTGCACAATGCAGACCGACTTTTAGTTAAATAAGAGACAGCTGACACCTACTTGGATGCATGACACTCGATCACAGCCAACCGCGCCCCGAACAGCTCATGACCATGGTGTGCGGTCGTACCCTAAAGACTGGCTAAATAATGTGGTCCTAATTAGTTCATTGGAACCTGCGCAGTACTCAACCACAAACTGGCCGCAACACAACCACAGCACGGCTCACCATGTGGTCCTATCTAAGGGTAACTGCACACAATGTGGATTATACATAGTTTTTCTGCACAGATTTTTGTGTGGAAAAAATGCAGAGTAATACAGTACCAGCAACATGAATGAGATTTACCTAATCACATGTACACTTTACACAGTGTGACCCGGGAAAATGCAGCCTGCCTCCAATATCTCCAAATCAAACTGCCTAATAGTAAATTTGTCTTAGTTGTCCATAGCAACCAATCAGAGATCAGCTTTCATTTTTTCAGAGCCCTGTAAAAACTGAAAGCTGAGCTCTGATTGGTTGCTGTGGGAAACTAAGACTTATTTATTATTCAGTTTGATAAAAGTGGCCTATTGTGTTGGCTCCATGGTGTTCTCCATGGAACAGCGAATAGTGATTGTGGAAGGCTATGTACGAAGCAGATTGATTAAGGAAACACAAGAGACCTTTGCCGATTAGTATCCTGGAAGAAAAACACCAGCTAAACATTGTATTCAGAGTCTAGTTCGGAAATGGCATCAAACTGGCTCAAACAAGAGCATCCATCAGGACGGCTGAAACTGTGCATGAAATTGCAAACAGCGCCCAAAAATCAACCATAAGACTGTCTGAGCAAGTTGTTGTATCACGAACGATGTGTCAGCGAGTGCTGAAATCTCTGAACCTGAAACCGTACCGAATAATGTGTGTGCTGGAACTGAAAGAGTCTTACAAAGCTAAATGCGTCAATTACTGGACTTGGTTGCTGACTATGATTGCTGACCTTTGGATCCATTGCTGAAGTTCACGATGGACGAAGCTTGGTTTCATTTATCAGGTAACATGAATTCCTATGAGGTACTGGTCCACTGAAAGTCCCTATTTGACTCACGAAACACCACTTCACAACCAGAAAATTGGCCTTTGGTGCGCAGTGTCAGGAACATGAATAGTTGGCCCAATTTTCTTCAAATCAGCTGCGAATACCGCAATTTACCTGGACATCTTAAAACCACTAACACCAGAAGAAAAAAATGTCCCCCTTTTTCCAACAAGATGGGGCAACATGCCGCACCTCACGGATCTCACTTGCACGGGTTAATGAACTGTTCATGGATGAGTGAACTGAGGGCATGGGGTTATTGCCACCACGTTCCCCAAACTTGTCCACATGCGGCAGATTTTAATCTGTGGGGAAACAGAACATGACCAGAAAGTGTACGCTAACAATCAACATCCCCTAGATGAACTCAAGGAAAACATCACAAACACTATCCGCAGCATCACTGCTGAAGAGCTGCAAGTATCAGCCAACATAATCTGACATGCCCAAAGATGCAGAGACCTGAATGGGGACCACTTTCAGCATCTTTTGTGACTTCTGGGTAATTAAAGGAAAACAATCTATCGCTCATCCTGTCATAAGATCGGCGGAGGCGGGCTACTTTTTCGTGGGCCACACTGTATATTTTCTGTGTGGAAATTGACCTCTAGTGTGGATTTTACATAGTGGTTTTTACGTTACATAGTGGTTTTCCCCATATATTTCAATGGGGTTAACAATAAACAAAACAATTAACAAAAATGCACAAAAACAGCGATACATAGTGTGAATTTATGTGCATTTTTATACAGTTTTGGTGTGGATTTCTTGCATGCAAATCTGTACTGTGTGCAGATACCCTTACAATTCATCTATTTCCTGGGTACACATCCTATAGGAAATCACTCATAATTTATATTGATAACATCAGTTATGACAGTCTCAGCTCTGCTACACCTGTACATTGCATTTTGGTATAGAGAAACAACTGTCACAAGTCATCAGTAAGTAGACGCTTTGAATAATAGTAAGAAGTCAATAAAATACAGGATCCACCCAGCTCATTAAAAATTATAGCAATTAAAATGTTAGGAGCGGCTGCATTCCTATATATGTTAGCTGTGCGTGCTCGAGTCACAGTCATATAGCCAGGATCCCAGGACACAGACAACATGTCAGGTATGCCACTGGGTTTTTAATGGAAAACTGAATTATTTTGAAAGATTGGCTAGAATCCAGAGGTGTGAATTTACTATACCAGATAAGGGGTTGTTCACATATCAGTTATTTGATCAGTTATTTCCATCAGTTATTGTGAGCCAAAACCAGGTGTGGGTCAAAAACAGCAAACAGGTGTACATCTTTTCTTTATACCTGATTTCTGCTTAGTGTCCACTCCTGGTTTTGGCTGACAATAACTGATGGAAATAACTGATCAAATAACTGATATGTGAACAACCCCTAAGAGGGGTTTATTGTGGATGACTACAGGAGAGATGCTTGTTGTCCTGGGAATTGACTGATGTGTTCTTTGTGTAAATGGAAAATAGTGGAAGAATCCAAAATTATTTTTGTAATGAAGTTGGGTCTTCATGTCTCTTTGAAAGTGACTTAGAATATTAGCTATTGGCATTTAAAGACTATGGACACCTTCGGGGCAATTTTTTATGATTGTATTTTACTCATTTTGGGCTAACAACGATTTTTTTCAGTTGTCTTTATAAAAAAAAAATCAGCTGTTTTTCAGTTACATTGGTTAAAAATCAGTCTGTTTCACTTCTCAGTCCCATCAGCTGACACCTCATGTGAAGCCTTATGTCTGATCTCCTGACCTCATTTAAGCCATATTCTTATCAGTTTAATGAGTTTATTGGATGCATGCAATTTATCTGCCTGTGTAAACTGTAAAACTTTTTAAGCAAGTTGTTGGATCTTGTTAGAAGGGGTCTCTGACAATAAACTGATCAGTGGATGTCCCACTGCTCAGATCAGCGGTGATCCATGGGGAAACTTGGCAGAAAGTGCTTAATTGCCCAGCAAGTGCCACCACAGGAAAAAATAATTTGTAGAGGTAATCAGCCAGCTTTCTGGAAGGAGATGGTGCTCATATCCTGGGTTATAGGCCCATACATCCAAGTAGAACACACTGTTTGTACAAAACAATCTTCACTTTATTGCCATAGGCAATATACAGGTAGATGTGACAAGTCCTCCGGGCTACAGATATTGATGACCTATCCTCCAGATCGGTCATTTAGTCATTAGTATCAGTTTGGTGAGAATCCGACACCCAACATCCCCACCAATCAGCTGTTTCAGGCTGCTACATGGGGCCTAAAGCAAGATGGGGCCCAGTTGGGATCATCTCCTCTTCTACTGGAAAGGAAAACTTGGTCAGGACTCTACCTTCTAAAGCAGGGATCTCAAACTCGTGGCCCTCCAGCTGTTGCAAAACTACAACTCCCAGCATGCCCCAATAGCTGTAGGCTCTCCTGGCATGATGGAAGTTGTAGTTTTACAACAGCTGTAGGGCCACGAGTTTGAGATCTCTGCTCTAAAGGAACAACTTGTAGTAAATGAAGCAGTGGAAAAAATTGAAAGAGGTTTAGATGGAAACCCTTCTGTCCTGTGTGGGGGGTCTAGTTTGTTCCTTGCTATGGGTCCCTTACTTCTCTATGTATGCCATTGGTGACCATGCCAGAGTACTGCAGCTGAGCTCTCATTCAACAGAACAGGAGCCGAGATTCAGTACGCCGATACCAGAAACTAGACAGTGTATGAAGCCTTATGCTTCTCCCTGTACATTGTGTACACTCCAGCAACGTGACAGTTTGAAGCAGCTGTTTAGTGGAGGTGCTGGGTGTTAGATTCCTACCGATCTGATATTGATGACTGAATTAGAAGATGTCATCAATATCTGTAGCCCGGAGAAACCCTTTAAAGAGGCTCTGTCACTACCTCCTAACCTATATATTAAAATACATAGGTGGATAGTGGCCTCACAATGAATTCAAATCATACCTGTAATTCCCTTGTAGATGCAGCGGTTGATGTGTAATTTGATGTTTAAAAAGTATGCAAATGAGCCTTCGGAGCGGGCTTTTCCCTTCTGAGCACCGTATCTTCACCGCCCTCCTGGGTCCTAGGCATGCCCTCCAGTGTTTAGAAACTCCCCTATCCTTTATGTTTGACAGCGCTTAGACCGTTCGCCGCATCTGGTGCTCAGAATGGAAAAGCCCGCCCTCCGGTGCTCCGAAGGCTCATTTGCATACTTTTTAAACATCAAATTACACATCAACCGCTGCATCTACAAGGGAATTACAGGTATGATTTGAATTCATTGTGAGGCCACTACCCACCTATGTATTTTAATACATAGGTTAGGACGTAGTGACAGAGCCTCTTTAAGGCAGGGGTGCACAATCTTTTCTGGTTTGGGGCCACATTGTCAGGCTGAACCAATTCCAAGGGCCAAAAATAAAATGTAAAGGGGTATTAACAACTTAAATATTGTACTTATGGCATATTGAACATACAGTATAGGTATATCATAAATGCCTAGTTACACTTCCAGGTCTCCCATCTAATGGGGGAATGCATGAAAGATACATGTAAGCAGCCACAAGACACAGACATACATGTCTGTTGCCAGATGGTTGGGGGCCGCATGTGAACCCCGGGCCGCAGGATGTGCATCCCTGCTTTTAGGAATGTGAAAATAGGTCTATAACCTCTATAAATAACTTGCTGCAGACATTTGTTAGACTGACCAAGGTCCAGGGTGCACTCTGTTACCTTAATTATAATTTATGGAAATGTCACAATGGGAATGCTACTGTTCAAGTTCATTTTACTTTCGTATTCCTTAAGTCACACTGATATTTTTTTAACCATCTCCATTATAATTATAAATTGTTTTTCCTGCTGATAATACCCATTCGTCACACTGAAGGGTAAATATAATTAAACTCTTATTTGTTTTGTAAAACAAATGCAGTTTATAATACAGTTTATAATACACTCCGTAATTAATTTACGGCAGCATCAAATCAATAAACACCATACTAATGCTGTTTACTTTATTAGTCAGTATTTCTTGGAATTTGACAAATTCAGAATATTCTAAATACAAAAATGTGGATTTCCTTTTAAATAATGAACAGTTAATTTTAGATTTCCTAACTAGATATAGAGTCTAAGGTCTCTTTCACACGAACGTTGTGTTTTGCGGTCCGCAAACGGATGGCATCTGTGTGCATTCCGTATTTTGCGGAACGGAACAGCTGGCCCCTAATAGAACAGCCGGACCCATAGAAATGAATGGGTGATTGGAGTCCGCAAAAAATACGTTCGTGTGAAAGAGGCCTAAGTGAAAATAAAAAAATTCTTTGTTCATGAAGATATTAATAGTGTGAAAATTAGACAGTAAAAGAAAAGTGATATTAAGAAAAACAACAATGGCAATCAGATGCTTAAGAGTGGTCTTTTAAAAAAAAAAAAAAACTGCTAATTTTTATGCCTTTTTGGAACAAAAAAAAATGCTGCTACAAACGCAGTTTTCTTTTCTTTTTCTAGCGTTATTTGCTCCCTTGGTTTTTTTTTTTAAATTGGAACTTGCTCTGAGTATGACATTTTATCAGATGTATTCTCATGAAACATCATCCCAAAAATGCATTTAAAAGTGGTAGATTTTCATGGCTGTTTTTACAGGACAAAAAAAGAGACATAGGGGGGAATTTATCATTAGGAGAATATTTGAAGTCAGTTTTGCTTCAGTCTGTGTTGGAGTACTTTCTGCCACATTTATCAAACGTCACAAGTTGTTTGATAAATGTGGCTTGTTCTTAAATCTAACACTTCTGTCTAGAGAAGCTCCTCCACTTTTCCTACTCCACCCTCCTCCTGGAGTGGGATTGCGACTTATTTGCGAACTTTTAAGGGGTTGTTCACATATCAGTTATTTGATCAGTTATTTGCATCAGTTATTGTGAGCCAAAACCAGGTGCGGCTCAAAAACACTGAACAGGAGCAGATCTTTTCATTATACCTGATCTCTGTGTAGCCTCCACTCCTGGTTTTGGCTCACAATAACTGATGGAAATAACTGATCAAATAACTGATATGTGAACAACCCCTAAAAAAGGCTCAATGATAAATCTGGAGTGAAACTCATTAACATAGCTAACCACACCCACTTTTACACCCATATTACAAAACTGGATTGAGTAGTGTACACATGCAAAAAGTTGCAAAATTGTGCGCAAGTGAGTGTAAAAAGTCGCAAATTTTTGCGCAATCGGATACATTTTTCGCACAGGAGTCTAAAAAAGTCACAAAAGCCCTATTTTGCGACTTGTTGTTGCCAGAATTCTGGAGTGAAGATATGATAAATCAGGGCCATAGTGAGGCAGCAGAGTTTCATTAGGTTTCCATGGTTGGAGAAATCTAGCCAAATTAGGGTTAAAGAGAGACTTAAAGGGTAATCCACAAAAAATAATTTGTTTTCATATACCATACAGATGTGTGAATACTTAGAGCCCCCAAATCCCTGGACTCAACCTATTTATCAATGGAAATGTCATACAGCATTCTGAGACTACTTCCACGCTGCCTTTTTTTTTTTAAGGTTTCCAAGGTTTCTGGGAACATAATGCAGCTTACAGCATTATTCTTGATGTTTAAAAAATACAAACCTAGATGGAAACCAGTTGACCCATCATACGATGGATCTGGCACAGTGATATGGCTTCCCATATATACCATGATGCAGATGTGAACAGAGCCTAAACAATCTATTTGAAAGGTGCTTTTCTTAGGCCATTGTGTTTGGGATCTCCAGTATCTAAATTGTGAGTTATGCTGAATATGTCTTTAGGAGTTGTACTGTATCTTCATTCATGATATGTCAATCAAAGCTCATGGAGTATAGCCGGCCATACAGTTATAGGGTATGGCCACATGGTTAGGTTTCTGGATGCAGTTTTGGAAGCTAAAGGAGTGGATCATTAAAGGAAAGGACAGATACAAATTCTGGTCTTTTTTTTTAAAATTCACTCCTGGTTTTGGCTTCCAAAATTCTATCAGGAAACCAGATTGTGTGTTCTTATCCTTAGATAACTGCCAGCAGAACACAGCAATTTTAGTGGTAGTGGTCGCACATTCATTTCATATGGCGGCCTCCTGACTCTCCTCCAAAGGTAGATGCAGGAGGTACGAATCAGGCAATTGGATTTCAACTGTTCAATATTTTTGTCCTTGGGGAGATAAGCTTTGCCTCATTCACATGTCAGTGTTTTGGTCAGTGATTTCCATCAGTGATTGTGAGCTGAAACCAGGTCTGGCTCTAAACCCAGAACAGGTGCAGATCTCTCCCTTAAGCCTCATTCACACGTCAGTGTTTCACGGACGTGTGCTGTACGTGTTCTTCACAGACAGCACACGTCCCCATTCATTTCAATGTGTGTGTTCAGACATCAGTGTTTTAGCACGGTCCGTGTTTTTAGCACAGATGCATGTCCTATCTTGATCTGTGTTCCCGGATCTGTCCTCACCTGACTGTAAGTCAATGGGGGCGGATCCGTTTGGTATGACACTCGAGTTTGTCATACCAAACGGATCCGTACCCACTGACTTACAGTCGGGTGACGAGGACGGATCCGTTTGGTGTCACACACTAGTGTGTGATACCAAACGGATGCGCCCCATTGCCTTACAGGCAGGTGAGGACGGATCCGGATGGCTGCGCAGCGGAGCGCAGGGGATCCGAGCAGTACAGTGCTCGTTACGAGCACGTTCGATCAACTCTAGTAAGGAGGCCAAAGTGTATCCTGTAGACAGGGCTACTATGCAGCTGGTACAGAAAAAGTCCCAGTTTCTACTATTCTAATATTTATTTACAAGTGTAAAAAACCCTACCTCTGCAATCCTCTACTTTCTATTTTTTTTTTGCTTTTCTATCTAATCCTAATCACAAATTTATTATGCAAAAACATCATTCAAAAGAATCAATTAAATAATGCATTTAAAGCTTATTAATGAAAGTATGGCCTTGTGGCATACCTTACATTTCCAGCCTTATGTTTTTATTCCTTTTAGCCTTTACTAGCTTATGTTTAATTATGATAACTAAAGGCAGCAAATAAAATAGAGAATCAGATTGTGTTTCATAGACATGTAGCAAGAAAATGAACCTCTCTTGATTAAGAAAACAAAGCTCTAAGTGATGCTCAGGTGGCCTGACCTACATAGGTAGAATACATGGAACATGACAATCCAGATCTTCCATTACGTGACCTGTGAGTGTCTTTACCTGTCTCTTTGTTTTACAAGTTCATCCAAAAATAACGTAATCCTGAATACAATTCCTAATATGTTCTAAACCATCAATAAAACGGGAACAGTACATCAAAATACCTTCCCAATCATGTTCTCAAAGTATGATCCATCTTGAATTATTCCTCCCACAGGCGGCAGAAGTCTAGTGAGCACTCTGAGTCTAACCTGTTAAAGGGTCACTGAGACAAAGTTTTGGTGAGTGGGGCTCTGAGCACTGAGGCCCCCACGATTACTAGAACAAGACAGAAACACTCACATATGATGCTTTCTTTCCGCACTGCAGAGGACAGAATCGAGACGGGCCCCTAGACTTCAGCTGAGCCTGTCTCCTGCAGTGAGGAGAGAACAAGATATGTGCATGTTTATCTCTCCTCGTTTTAGCGATCAGTGGGGGTCACAGCACTCAGACTTTCACTGATCGAACTTCTGATATGTCTCTATGACATATTAAAAGTTTCACCAAAACTCAGTGACCCTTTAACCAATGCTATAGCTGGAAACCAACAGATTGCGCCATATTTGCAAAAACCCAGATTCTAGAAAAGGAAGAATTCAGTTGGTTTCTGGAGTATGTCCTACTCAACTGACAGAAGACTTAATCAAAGAGGAGATACTTTCCACATGGCATCTGAAGACTTGGACCATAATAACCATCATATAGATTTATTAGTGGTATATTGTTTTTAAACTTGATTTCACCTATACTGTAGCAGTTGCCTTTCCTAAGTCCTAACTGAGGCTCTTGGTACTCAGATACCCCCAGACTTGAGTAGAGCAAATGACATAACTGCGAGACTGTCGCCAAAAAATATACACAAAGCACAAATCAGACTGACAGACAACAGATTAGAAATAATAAACTCATGATAGATGACAAAAAGCTGGATGAGGGAGGAAAAGGATGGGGAAGCTAGAGTCCTAGGCCTAGTTCACACTGCAGTAATTTGTTAAGTAATTTCCATCATTTATTGTGAATCAATTGCGGTACAGAGGATGGTAGTGGTAGTAGCCCTGATGTAGCATTGTGTCACAGTGTGTTCCCTCAGGTTATTGCTCCCTGGGGTCAATGCAGTGAAGTGGTAGATCAAAAAATCAGGCCAGGAGAGAACATATAATTGTCTCGCTTTACTTAACGCAACTTGTGGCCTGTGCCAGCAGCAGTAAATACAAAGTGCAGTCTCTGGCACCAGATGAGGAGGTATGGTAGCTGGTTGGATGGCTGCAATTCTGCACTTAGATGATACTGGCCTAGTGGTTGTTGGGTAGGTAATGATGTATGAGCTGTTATCCCTCACTTTTCAGCAGTGTCTGTAAAGCTGTAACTCACTGATCACTTCGCTGATCACTTCGCTTTTTGGAATCTCAAGGCTTCACTTGAGGCTGTATTTAGCAGTTATTGTTGCAGGAGAAGGGTATCTGGTTTCTGAACTTCTAGCAGAGTGTGGCCAGAGGTGGGAGAAAGGAGCCTCTAGGAGCAGGAGCCACGCTCTCTCGCTTCTAGAGGCTCCTTTGCATATAATAAAAGTTATTTTTTTTATCAACAACGGCATATAGTGAGATTGGATTAAGATAGTTATGTTCAGCTCACTTTAGCCAGATTATTGCCCATGTTTCTGCGGACAGAAGCCCTTTAAAGCTGTCCTGTAATTGATTGCTATGGGAAACAAGCAGTATTTGTATAGACAGTTTCCTAAGTCTGCCCCATCTTTGGATCTTCCATTTTCAGTTCTTCTCAAAGTGAGGGGTGGTCTCCACCAGTGAGGCACCGGACCCTCCCTCCACTTCTTGTTGAGGTACAGCTTGGGAGACAGCTTTCACAGAAGTGACTAAACGCTTCACAGGCCTTTCTGTGGTTGTTCTACTGTAGCTGCACCAGTTCCCCAAGAGATCATATGAGCTCGCTGTGACTGTTCCATATTCACAGACGTTAATACAATATAATTGGTACTGACCCATGCAACATCCCACTTGATTACATACCTATCATTAATGTACAATGATGAGTCAGAGATTTTGTGAGTTTGACTAAAATTCCTAACATGTTCATAGAAAATAGACTCAACCTTGAGGCACGAGACATAGTCAGGAACTTTCCTGATTATTGATACACTGAACGTTCCTGGAACATATTGTGCATGTAACGTCTTAAATTGTCTTTCAGCTCTACAACTTACCAACCATGACTTTCATCTGAGAGAAAATAAAGAAGCTCACAACTGCGGTGCCTACATAGGCGATTACCTGGTTGTACGCAGGGGTCAAGATTTCCGTGTGACACTGACCTTTAGTGGACCTGTAAATGAGCAAGATAGACTGCAGTTTACAGTTTCTCTGGTCACTTCATCAGGAGGTAAAAATATTACTTTCCATGCATTGCTAGTATCACCGCCCTATTTAGTAATTGGGAAATTTACCTTAAAGGGGTTGTGCAGTGCTACAACATTGATGACCTATACTTAGGATAGGTAATCAATATCAGATTAGTTGGGGTCCAACCCCTGTTACCCCCCATTGATAAGCCAGAGGTGTAGCTAGGCTTTCCTGCACCACGGGCAAGGATTTAGGATCGCCCCTCCCCTCTCCCTGAACACATGCCACTCAAATACATAAAGAAGAAAAAGTAAAGCGGCATGCTTACCGATACTCCTTGCAATAAAATAAAGACTGCTGGTCGTACCTCATCCATGGAGTTGCTGGTGTGTCAGCGTGATCCAGAAAAAAGTCCCTGTGGTGATAGATAAAAAACAATAATCACATAAGGAAGGGATGGTGACTGTCACTGTAAAATCCCCAGCAGGGGGCGCTGTGCTGCCCTGGAAGACAGAGCCATCTCAATGTATAACAGGGTAATCTAGGGCATTGTTTTCCCTTTAGTGTGATACCACACTGTATTAATGCCCACATTATGACCCTCACAGTAGTAATATCCACATTGTGCCCCTTACAGTACTACTGCCCATGTTCTGTTCCCTCACAGTGGTTATGCCCACCTTTATGCCCCTTCAAAGTAGTTATGCCCACTTTTGTGCCCTTCACAGTAGTTATGTCCACCTTTGTGCACACTCACAGTAGTTATGTCCACCTTATGGCCCCTTCACAGTAGTTGTGCCCACTGTGTGGCCCCTTAACAGTAGTTATGCCCACTTTTGTGCCCCTTCACACTAGTGATGTCCTCCTTTTGGCCCCTCACTCTAGTTTTGCCCACCTTCGTGCCCCCTCTCACAGTAGTCATGCCAACCGTTGTGCTCCCTTACAGTAGTTATGCCCACTTTTGTGACCCTTCAAAGTGGTTATGCCATCCCTGTGCCCCCCTAGTGCCCTCTCCAGCTCCATTAAAAAAAACAAAAAAAACTTACCTGATGACTGGCACATCCAGCAGCATGACAGGCTCCCACACACACATCGCGCTGCTGGCTGTGCAGGAGGCTGATTCCTGTGCTTTCAGCGCTCCTCCGACACAGTCAGCAGCGCAATGGTGCGGCCTGCGGGGGAGTGCTGGAGCTCATCAGAAGGGTGAAGCAGGAAGCAAACTGATCCCTGCTTCACTATGGAAATGAACTGCTGGTGGGTACGTCCACCCCAGCCTCTGCACCCGGGGCACATGCCCTGGCTGTCTTCCCCCCTCGCTACGCCCCTGTATAAGCTGTTTGAAGAACTGCAATTGCTCATCCCATTCATTTGAATTATAGAGGAAGCTGTAATTAGACTGCGGCACCTCTGCAACAAAGACGACACTCGAGTAATTTTTTTTAAATATATTTATTTTACTCACGTATCCGTAGGGGTGGCGAGAGTTAGACCCCCACCAATCTGATAATGATGATATATTGTAGCACTGCAAAACCCTCTAAAAGGCTATGGACACTGTTGGGACAATTTTTTTTTTTCCATTTTACTTATTTTTCGATAAAAAACATTTATTCAATTAGTCTTTATTAAAATTGTTCAGTCATTTCTGAGCTACAAGGGTTAAAAAATCAGTACATGTTTTCAGAGTATTAGGTTAGGGCTATACTGCGACTTTTTGTAGCGCGATTAATTGATTTTAACTATTGAACTACAGCTGCGGTCCAAATGAATGTATTAAGTCGAATGCATCTTGTGGACTGTAGTTCAATAGTTAAAATCAATCAGTCGTGCTGCAAAAAGTCGCAGTGTAGCCCTAGCCTAACTCGTGTGAAGCCTCATCTTTGACCTCATAAACACTCATTTAAGCAATATTCCTATCATTTTGATAATTGTTCAGCTGTAATGACTGTTTGTGAGGTCAAGATAAGGCTTTACATGAGCCGTCAGCTGATGAAACAGAGAAGGGATACTTTGCAAACAGACTCATTTTTAACCCTTGTATTTCAAAATTGGCTGAACATTTTTTTTTAATAAAGACAAATTGAAACATTTTTTTAACCCAAAATGAGTAAAATGCAATCATAAAAAATTGCCCTGAAGGTGTCCAGTCTGATCATTATTCAGTATGACAAATAAAGCTTAAGTTAGTTCAAAATTCTGTGCTAAAAAAGTCCTGACACCGACATGTCCTCCCTTACCTTTGCTTGAATTCTTTTAAGGACTCGAATTGTTCATAAAATTTAATACAATATTGCAACATGCTAGCAAAACCCTCGACGTGCTGCAATTCACATTCCCAACCACTAGGTGACCATAGATAATCAAATATAGCATCTTATGACAGAATATCATAAAATTGTTTTTTTTTTCTTGCACCACATATCTCAGGAAATGTTGAGCCTAGAGAAACACATATCAGTATTTCATTCTAGGGGCTGGAGATCTGTTTTTCCCTTGTAGCGCTCCAATTTCCACAGTAATATAATTTATAAAAATCTGGTCACTAAACAGTTGTCACTAAAAGGAGCTTTAAAACAACAGGAGCATACTGTAACAGTGGCGGACCTAAAGTAAAAGTTAAAATGGCCCCCGCTCTGACTCCCTTAAAGGTATGTAAGTACAAAATGTTGGCTCCTTTTTTATTTGAAGAAAAACGCAAAAATCAAATACTTATTGGAAATGGTTGTATTATGCTCATGGTGTTAAGATGTATAAACCTACCTGTTTTACAGGCACATTTTAGCATTTAAGATGAAGAAATATAAGAGTAATCATTTATGTTTGCTATGGCAGGTAATTCCCTCCTGGAGTACAGTTTCTCAGATTCCTCAGGGGCATCAGACAACAGTTGGTCAGCACAAAGAAGTGGAAATGGAGCATCTACCGTTACTGTGACCATTCACACTCCGACTGACGCTTCAATTGGACGCTATCTTCTTCATGTGGGGACTAATGGGGGAACCAAACGCGTTGGAGAGTTTATGTTGATCTTTAACCCTTGGGCTCCAGGTAAGATGTGGTTCTAGAAAGTCCATCCAAGACTCACAGTGTCGGAAGAGAGAAAAGTCAAGGGTATTGATACGAAACCACAAATGGTAGATGGCTTAACAGTATCTATGACAAACCTGTTGGATTCATATGGAGATGGCCCTTGAATAAACTCTTTTTATTACATACATAGCTAAATTAATAAGGCTGGTCTGGTTCACTGCTGCTCTGCACTTTCTGGAAATGCCAAGAAAGGCAAGCTCAGGCAGTCACTGTCCTTATCAGCAACACACCTCAGGCAGTGAATGGTAGTAGTAGGCCTTTCCTGGTATGTCCATTGTGTTGAGCCTGGACAGGTTGTGGAAAGTGCAGCGAACACTTGAGCAGTGGAGGATGGGAATGGCAGTGGCTCTGACTATAGGAGGGTGCACACTGCTGTCTGATGGTAGTTCGTGGTGCTCTTGATGTTGGTAGTTGTATGGGTGCCTGACAGGAAGTATAGTAGTAGAATGGCCAATGCGTGGTGTGATAGGAAGTCAGAAAACTAGTCCAGTGGTAGAACAATAAACATCTCTTTTTACTTGAGTGCAAAATAGGGGTTGTAGTACCTTCAACAACAGACTGGACACAATACAAATTTTATCCCCCGATAGCGAGGTAAGGTGACTGGCAAAGTGGCGGATAATAGTATTCTTGGTATGCTGTCTTGCTAAAGTCTCTCTCTAGATTCTACTAACTGTATACTAACTATCTACTAACTGTAATCTGGCAATTATGGTGATAGTGTCCAATGCAAGATGCAGGTCTTTAGAGTCGTGTCTAGCCGTATCTGGTCAAGTGTGACAGGTGTCTTAACCCTATTTCTTCACTAGTTAGCTGTAGTCATAGGTTACCTTATTGACTACTATACTTGGTCTTGCAGATTCTAAGTCTTTTCTCTCACTCTTTCTTGCTGTAGCAGAAAAAATAACTTTTACAGAGATGGGTTAGTCTCTGGATCCCGAGGCCTAAGGAGAAGGAGCACTTGTGCTTGCATCCTCCCCCTCAATCACTAGATTAGAACTCTCCCTCAAGACAGGAAGTCAGACTAGCTTACTCCTGCTCAGAGGTGAGGAACAGGGTGGTTAACCCTGTCTCTTCCAACATACCAGGTCATGCTGGGTGTACCTAACATTAAATAATAATATTACATAACATTTGCAGATTCCCCTTGTACTGGGGTACTGCAAAAGGACTGGGGAGCAGACCAGCTTTGGAACGGAAGTGGTGGGGATTAGGTGAAGGTGAATAATATTTCTTTATTATTTTTAACATTGTCTGTCTCCTTTTTTAATAAAAAAAAATCCTCCCTTTAAAACACCTTTATGAGATTTACACTTGAATGAAACTTGTTCACATTCTTATTGATGTGTCACACCTTCTGCCCATTGGAATACCCAGCCTGTCCACACAGCAATCAGAAGTACTGACTGAGCTCATGTGCCGATAAGGGCTTGGCGGTTGGCATCAATCTCCACACGCTGTATAGTTATTTATGCACATGGAGTACACAATATGATCTCACATATGATAAATCATCCTGCCAGTCAGGATCTATAACACATAGTGTTGGAAATAAGTGTCATGCATAGTGTCGGAAATATGTGTCATGTGTTTTGCAGTTTTAGAAACTGCATGACGTGACGTGACGGGTGAATATTATAGCAGGTTGGTCTTGTTTTAACACAAAATCTTGATTTCGTTTTAGGTGACAGTGTGTATCTAGCAAATTCGGCTGAGAGAAACGAATATGTTTTACAAGAGTTTGGCATTATTTGTGTTGGTGAATTATCGAATAAAATTGCAATCCCCTGGAACTACGGACAGGTAAATAACAGGCTCTAGAGAGGCAATAAAGCAAGTAGCTACTTTAGAGAACACTTAGGCGTTCATTTAGTTGTCAAAATCTATGGGCAGCTCGGTGTATACGTCAGAAGCAAGGACAGACTGGGAATTTAAAGTGGCCCTAGAAAAAACCTAAAGTGGCCTCTTGTTGTAGATGGGTTCAAATTGACAGACTATGGGAATACTCGTAGGTAGGGAGTAGGCAGGGCCAGCAATACCATAGTACAGTACAAAATACCACCCCAGCAGAACCAAATATCACAGTGCAGCACTTAATTCACCATCCAGAGGATGGCAATACAGTAGAAATCAGGACAGCACCTGAGGTCACCGGCCAAGTGCATAAGTTCCTGATACCCCTAGCATTAATTATTGCTGAGAGGATCAGATTGTTATATACCCATTCAATAGCTGTGAAGAGGGCTCATGTGGTACCCTGGGCATTGGCCTACCAGGAAATTTCCCTGTAGGGTCTATGGCCAGTCTGCCTCTGGTCAGAAGGTACAACCAATATATGTGTCAAATTCATTATAATAATTTATTATAGACATAACTTGTGTTGAGCTCCTTGGCCCGAAATAGTGACTGCCCTTCTCTCTCACCTCCCCCCCCACCCCCATCCTCTTTCCATGTCATGTGTGGTGACCCCTGTGCTTTCCTAGATTGGTACAGGAGAGATAGCAGGTAGGAGCCACAACTTGACAGCCTGCATAACTCTTCAGAGCCATTGCTTCTTAGGTATTTCATTCAGTTCCATCGAGTCTACAGCCTATTACATACCACTGTTTGTAACTAATGGAGTATACTGTCTGTACGCTCATAGATATTGATTACATATAATTATGGTTGAATTATGTGATCACATGTTGTTGAGTATAGAGCTTGAGGCTTACGTTTTTGGTGTCAGGCCAACAACTACTACATTTATGAGATGCAGCTATTTCCATGTAACAAAACAGCCTATGAGGCATGAATAATCATGAAGCTATAGATAGGAAAAAAATCAATATTCATCATTCTCAGACTCATTTTATCCGAGACATAATATTCAAAGGGGCCTAAATATTGATGACCTATCCGTCTCAATAATCCGAGTTTGCTCGGACAATCCTGGGAAAAGGGCAGTGCCATGTGGTCCAAGGGCTTAAATATCAAGAATTTTACTTTTTAAAGGGGTTCTCTGTGAATTAGGAAAATGAAAATACTTAAATATTACTTTATTATAAATATATTCCTAAATACCTTTCATTAGTTATGATGGCGTGTTTTGTCTAGGGAGAAATCATTAGGAGAAATAAAATGGCCGCCGTCCTATTACACAGAAAACCTGTCCTAATCATACAGGAGGACGTGCTACTTCTGAGCAGTGAGCCAAAGACCTGCCTTATCTTCTTCTATGATCCTGAATACAGTTTAATATGATCTGCAGCTAAATCTCTGTAGAAATGGAGTTCATGAGGAGTCATTATGTACAGAGAGGAGGTGGGGATGTGACTAATGAGCAACAGCTATTGCAGTCTCCATTAACACAGCGCCACATTACCATGGTCTGTCCTGTCCATCCTCTCTGTACTTCATGTCTCCTCATAAACTCCATTCCCACAGAGATTCAGTTAAAGTTCTTATCATCTGTATTCAGGATCATAACCCCTGACAAGTCAGAGAGGAGGATGAGGCAGCTCTTTATCTCAGTGCTCGAAAGTAGCATGTCCTTCTGTATGATTAGGACAGGTTTTGTGTGTATTAATAGGACAACGGCCATTTTGTCCTCCTGAATGATTGCTCCCTAAAGAAAATGAGCCATTATAAATAACAAAATATATATATATGGGAATATATTTACAATAAAGTAATATTTAAGTATTTATATTTTCAAAATTCCCAGAGAACCCCTTTAAGTAATGGTAAGTGTGCATCTGACTGCACCAGCACAATTCATGCTTACTATGCAGCAACCAAATCATTATAGGGCCTTTAAGGTGTTTTTCTCACTAGTCCTGTTCTGTAAGATAGCTCTCCCAGCTATACAGAGATCATGTGACAAAGTGATGTCATGAAATAGGGATACCAAACACAGTGATGTCACAGTAGCTGGATAATGCGTACTGTGACATAATGGAATAATAATAAGGCCTCATGCACACCAAGGTATTTTGTTTCCGCGTCCGTTTTTTTTGCGGATAGGATGCGGACTCATTCATTTCAATGGGTCAGAAAAAAATGCGGACAGCACACTATCCGCATCAGTATGTCCGTTCCGTAGCCCCGCAAAAAAAATAGAATATGTCCTATTCTTATCCGTTTTGCGGACAAGGATAGGCATTGTTACAATGGATCCGCAAAAAAAAAAAAACGGAAACACGGATGCCATATGGATCTCATCCGTTTTTTTTTTGCTGATCCGCAATTTGCGAACCGCAAATCACATGCGGTCGTGTGCATGTAGCCTAACAGAGTATAATGTGGTTAGTGATGTCATAGAACAGAGAAAACGGAGACAGTGATAGGAAACACAGTGATTTCATAGAACTGGGATAATAAACATAGTGATGCCACAGTAGCTAGTTAAAAAACACTGTCACATCATGTGGTAGAGTGGCCATTAAAGGGATTGTCTGAGATAGTTATAAATCTTGGTCTATAATAAACAAAAAAAAAAAGGACGCTATGCTTACCTTTTTTCATGCGCTGTTCTATGTTCTGCTAGTTTAATCCTCTGCTTGTTTACTGTAACAGTCACATGGTGTACATCATGTGACTGATGCAGCCAATGGCTGCAGTAGTTATTGACTGCAGTGGTCACGTGACCTATACCGTCACATCATTACTACAACAGGCATTAGTGCCCAGATGCCACTACAAACTCTGCACTCTCTATAGTTATACCATTGGCACTGGATAGTTGATCTTTACTGCTGTGGTTTTTTTTGGCTGTTTATGAGCTAATTCACAGCAAGAATAGAAGATCTGTCTACATGTTACTGAAACATACGTGTAACTAAAAACACCAAAAAAATAAACCGGTATTATAAAGAAGTTGAGTTTTACATTCGTTATTTGAAGTGCCATCACTTAATTTTATTATACGATAAGGTAGTACTCCTAATTAACCTGAATTAACAATATACCTCTGTTTAGTTTCAGAAAAATATTCTGTATACCACCTTTCTCCTACTGGATTCGACCTTAAGCTTCAAAAGAAACCAACGGGAGGATGTAAGGCGACGCAATGACCCCTCACATGTCTGCAGGGTCCTGAGTGCCATAGTAAGTGTCTAAATGGGTTGTGTGAGCTAGTAATTATTAATAATGATCACAGTGTTTGAATCAGAGAGCTAAAGGGAACATCTAACAAAACCACCTAATTGGAAATAAAATTAAAATATTAAAAAAGTAAAGTAAACAAGACAAAAGTGGCATTCATGGCCTCTGGGTGAAGGTCATGGGTGCTAGGAAGATTCTAGAATCTATGGTCAGAGAGAGTTTAAAAGTGTTATGCTTTCAAGTTTGGCAATGTTTTTACTTACTATTGGCTGAGAGGATTAGGGTGTTCTTCTGGGCTTGTGGTCTCTTGCTTTCTAGTGTATCTCAGTAATTTGGTACCAGCTCCTTGTGCTGTGAATACACCACTGGGGACCCACAAAAATCCAAGAATGGATCTCCTGTTAAAGCAAGTTTGTCAGGATAAGACTGGCTGTAGGCCCTCCTGGCTCAGCCTGCCTTACTAACGGTCCAGACTGAGATGGTTTCTCCAAACCTCACCTCTAGGTTCCTCACCCCAAAGGGACCATACTGCTCCCATCTCCCTAGAGGAAACAACACAAAAGAAACAAAACTCAGCTTGCAGGGCAGCTATAGAAAGATAAAGGGATTAACAAACTTTTTTTCAGACCTCACAGAGTGGGCGGACTCACAGTGGTGATTATACCGTGCCATTGGGTTTCAGCTCCATTACTCCACCATAGTCTTTGCAGCTCTGTTCACAGCCGAGATGAACCGCCTGTTGACGGGTGGCACATGACCACTGCAGCCAATCACTGGCCACAGTAGTAACCTGTGATCCATGTGGTACATGACCCAGTTATGTGCCCAATGGGTGATAGCTCATCTCTGTGGCCTGTGATTGGCTACAAGCTGTTGACGCTGAGAGAAACAGGAGCTACAGAGCCGATTAGTTCTCTAATCTTGGACAATCCCATTAGCTTGACACTGAATACTCAGTTGCAGCAAACATCAAACGGATACTTAGCACAACAAAACCCACTGAAAAAGGTAAAACTTTGCTGCAACTGTGCATTTAACTCATCAAGTATTGAGTTAAGGTTTGCTACATCTATACCCTAATCTGAAGATATTCAGTCCTGGCAACATGTGAATGTGAACTACTATTAAGCATATTTGTGTGCTGCTCTTGGCTCTGATCCTACTTATATCACATTCATTTAATATGAAGCCCTAGGAGAAAATTATTTCCCAGCAAACTCAGTTAGCTGGGAAATATTGTTAACAGTGATTACATAGAGGAGCCAGGGTGTATGGTATTAATGATATTGTGGCAAGACAACTTAGCATAAATTGAACGCAGCGGTTGCTCTGTAGTAAACTGCTGTCTTTTCTTGCAAGTGCAGTTACCTATGTATGAAAGCAGAAGTTATCTAGCAATTTGTTTCAATCAATTTATTTTCCATATTAACCCTTCCTGGCAAAGACCAGAGTTAGCCAGGTAGTACCCCAAGGTGAGCTCAGATCCATTAGTGTTTAGCTGTGATCTGTGACTACACTTTAGCTACAGTGCCTACAGAGAGTCTGAGGTAGTCTGAGACACACATCCGCCTCATGATTGGTTCAGGCTGCTGCTCTCTCCCTCCCCTTGCAGCTCTGCCTCCTCTGATTGGCTTCTGTGTATAAACACAAGCCTATCACAAACTCCCCATGAAGTCAGTGCATGGAGGGATGATAGACCACAATCAGATCATTACACGTATATCCTGAGGAACACAAATCAACCTGACATCTGGATGAAAGACATTAGCCAAAACTTTTAATTTTTAATTTTTTTCTTTTGTTTTTGAAATTACTTAAAGTATTCTTTCTGGGGACAGATTGTAGATTTTTTTATGCATCATTTTGGGACACATGTAAATATATATTTAGTTTATTTAAAGGCTATGTAGATCTTTGGGGGCAATTTTTTACATTTTACTCATTTTGGGCTAAAAATCATTTTTTTCAATTGGTCTTTGTCAGGATTCGTGGACTTAGATTCAGGATGGGAGCCTGCAGGGTCACTGTGGACCTCCCTTTGTCAGCAAAGTGAAACTGAAACTAATCAATCTTAGCTGCCACCACTCGTCATATCAGGCTGACGAGAGACATTTGCATGAAATAACGCTTAAGAACAAGCTACAACTACTAGCATTCAGAGGGTTAATAACTCAGTATAGGTAACGCTTCTTCTAAGATCATGGAATCGTTAGAACACAAGAAAGCTCTTATTAACCCCTTCAGGACCCTGGGATTTTCCATTTTTGCGTTTTCATTTTTCACTCCCCGCCTTCCCATAGTCCTAACTTTTTTATTTTTCCGTTAACTTAGCCTTATGAGGGCTTATTTTTTGCTTGAGACAAGTTGTACATTCTAATGGCACTATTTATGGTTGCATACCATGTAGTGGGAAGTGAAAAAAAATTCCAAATGGGGTAGAATTGGGAAAAAATGCAATTCTGACAAAGGTTTTTTGTTTTTTTGTTACGCCATGCACTATGTGGTAAAATTGACCTGTTATCTTCATTCTCCAGGTCAGTACAGTTACAATGATACCACACCTGTATATTTTTTCTTGTGTTTTAATACTGAAAAATAATTAAAACCTTTGAGAAAAAAAATTATTTTATCACCATATTCTGACCCCTATAACTTTTTTGTAGTTATGTGTACAGGACTGTGTGAGGGCTCATTTTTTGAGGGACAATATGTACTTTTCGGTGATACCAATTTGAAGTGTGTGCAACTTTTTGATCACTTTTTATAAAAATAATTTGGGAGTTGAAGTGACAAAAAATGGCGAATTGGGTGTTATTTTTTTCCAGTTACGCCATTTGTCGTATGCCATTAATATTGTTATATTTTAATTCTATGGGCATTTCGATGCCCATGATGTTTAATTTTTTATTGGTTAAGTATTTTTATTTATATATTTTAAGGAAAGGGGGGTGATTTGAGCTTTTATATATATTTTTACATTTAAAAAAACCTTTTTTTTACTTTTTGTAAGTAACCTTGGGTGACAATAACTGGCAATCATTAGATTGCCCATAGTGTTCTTTGATGGCTATATAGTCATCAAATGCTGCCACCTAGTGGCCTTTTTTGGTATATATGTGAAAAAAAAAACAAAGCCTGCTTGAACGTACCATTTGAACGAAGATTCGTCCCTATCCAATGCTGTTACGGGACCGGAAACGTACGACTTCCGGTTCTGGGTTACACAGATGCCATGATTACATTTGATCACGGCATCTGAAGGGGAAACAGTTTGCGATCAGCCTTATTGCTGATCGCATACATGTGCCCCGGGTATCTGCTATTTAAAATAGCATCAACCCGGCGGCTAAGGCGCCCGCTCGCATCTTTAGGGAGCGGACTTCTGCTGTACATGTATGGCGGAGGTCCTTAAGGGGTTAAAGTGAAGTTTTAATATAAAAAAGGACAGTGCGTACAAACTATGGGGTTGTCATACAAAATATAACATAAAATATACAGACATATACATGTAGTGCAAAATAACAGTTTGTAAAATAAAAGGGACAAAAACAGAACTTAATACGTTACGCAATAGTTAAGTCCGGTTGTCTGGGGAAGCAGAAATATCGGTCAGTCCATCAAGCTAGTGATCTCCCAAGAAATGATAGTTTGCTTTGCTTCATTCATGTGTTAAAAAGGGTCAGTATCTTCCCCCCATCACCCCCCACATGTGATGTCAGACGAGGCCAGGGAGTATGGTAATGACCTTTTATGACAGTGTTTACAACTACTTGCTGGAAACCAAGTCTGCCTCATCTATGTATAGAAATATCTTTTTGAATATTTACTTCAGCAATTTCATATTACCTCCATCCACTCCATCTGAATGTCCCTTACATGTGCTTACTAAACATGGCAGAGGTAATGGCAGGATGGATGGAGTTATCTACCGTATTTTTCGCAAAAGTAGGGGGAAATGCCCGTGCGTCTTATAAAGCAAATACCTGTGAACGCTTTCATTATGAAAGCGCTCACTAGTATGTATAAGGTGCCGGGAGCGGGGAAACATATTCACCCTCCTGCGCTGCAGCTCCGCTCCGGATCCAGCACTTCTCTGTCTTCTCCTCAGCGTCGGGATGTAGTGCGCGCACTATGACCTAACGCTGCACACAGTCAGGTGACAAGGACAGGGGAGCACCGGACCCGGAGCGGAGCCACGGTGCAGGAGAGGTGAGAGAGGTTTTTATTTTGTTCTGATGGGCTGATCTGAGGTCTGATGGGGGCACAGTGGGGTTATCTGAGGTCTGATAGGGGGACTGTTGGCTGATATGGGGGCACAGTGGGCTGATCTGAGGTCTGATAGGGGCATTGTGGGCTTATATCAAGGCACAGTGGGCTGATCTGAGGTCTGATGGGGGCACAATGGGCTGATATGAGGGCACAGTGGGCTGATCTAATGTCTGATGGGGGCACAGTGGGCTGATCTGAGGTCTGATGGGGGCACAGTGGGCTGATCTGAGGTCTGATGGGGCACTGTGCGCTGATATGGGGGTACAGTGGGCTGATCTGAGGTCTGATAGGGGCATTGTGGGCTTATATGAAGGCACAGTGGGCTGATCTGAGGTCTGATGGGGGCACAGTGGGCTGATATGAGGGCACAGTGGACTGATCTGATGTCTGATGGGGGGCACAGTCGGCTGATCTGAGGTCTGATGGGGGCACAGTGGGCTGATCTGAGGTCTGAGGGGCACTTTGTGCTGATATGGGGGTACAGTGGGCTGATCTGAGGTATGATGGGGCACAGTGGGCTGATCTGAGGTCTGATGGGGGCACAGTGAGCTGATATGAGGTCTGATAGGGGCACAGTGGGCTGATATGGGGGCACAATGGGCTGATCTGAGGTCTGATGGGGCAGAGTGGGCTGATATGGGGGCACAGTGGGCTGATATGGGGGTCGATGGGCTGATCTGAAGTCTGATGGGGCTGAGTGGGCTGATATGGGGGCTGATGGGCTGATTTGAGGTCTGATAGGGGCTGAGTGGGCTATTATGGGGGCTGAGTGGGCTGATTTGAGGTCTGATGGGGCTGAAAGGGCTGATCTGAGGTCTGATGTGATGTCCTGAAATTTATGTGAGGTCTGATAAAAAATATTTTTTTCTTATTTTCCTACTCTAAAATCTGGGGTGCGTCTTATCATCGGGTGTGTCTTATAAAGCAAAAAATAAGGTAATTGTTTCCTGTTACTGAGCTGAGATTGGTTTGGTTTTAGAGGCTCCGTTTTCCCACCTTGAAAAACGCCTCTTTTTTCTTGATTGACAGGGCCAGGCAGCTCGCTCCATCTGCTGCCGGCCCTGTCCGCGATCCAAATCCCGCGTCTGCGCCGTGCGCACAGTCCTTCATTCGGTGCATGTGCGATACGAATATAGTGCTCGGGTGAGCATGCTCGCTCAACACTAGTCATGAACACTAATCTAAGCCATATGCATATCAATAAGATAAGAACTTAACTATAATGAGTGTTTACAAGGTCAGAGATCAGATAAGGGGCCCCTCAGTTTAACTGACTGATGGAGCAGAGAGAAAATGCACATCCTGCTAATAAACTCGGCCCTGTACAGAGAAAAGGGCTCTGAATTTTTATAAGACCAATTGAAAAAATTATTTTTAGCTCAAAATGAGTACAATGCAATAATAAAAAAAATTGCCCCTAAAAGTGTACATAGCCTTTATATTCTTTATGAGGACACCATCGATAGAAGAGCAATGTCACCATTGTCTTTATGCCAAGATACACAGTAGTTTTATATTTTATTTGTTGGTAAGGTTACAACCACATTTGCATTTGTTAAATCCGGTAGTCTGTTCTGGCAATTATTGTATCCGGCATATTCACTACAATAGGATCTCTTAGGTGTCCGTCTAGAATGTCGGCTTTCTACTGCTGCATGCAGTAGAACTTTTCCAGCAAAAAGCCAGTGTTTATGCCGGCAATGTCTAGTATGCGAGATACAGTAATTCCAGTAGTCTGCTCCTCTGCCGGAACAGACTACTGGATTTACTGAATGCAAATGTGAACCTAGCCTTACAGGGAAACAAATATAATATGCGATTACAGATTTGGTGTCCACACAATCATCGGGACATATCATTAGGTCCTACTGCGGTAGAAGACCACAATTAGGACTTCCTCCACGTGTGGGATGGCTACAAATAGAAAACTCTGTGTCCTAGAGGACTTGATAGGACCATAAATTACGTTTGCCAACCTAGATGCCAATACCTGCTCCCCCCCTTCTCCCTTGAGATATCAGCTTATCACTGTCAGGTAACCGATGATTGAAGTTTTAAAAAATTCAATTTGGCTGCTCTGCTAAAGTTTGACAAGAAATTAGATTTTTTAAGAATGTATTTATCATAAATCACTATATAAAAACCCCATTCAGTCTATTAATCAATGGGACTGTTTTTAATGCCCACTTAGATAACAACCGTCTAATGGCCGTTAAGGCCTCTTTCACATTAGCGGCAGCACGGATCCGGCAGGTGAAGGATGCTGCCGGATCCGTGCTACCGCAGGGACATGTGTGGGGCCGGAGCCGCGCTCCGGCCCCACACATGTCACACAGTACACAGTACATACACATATACACACAGACATATACACATTCAAATACACATACATACTTACATGCTCCCGGCAGGTCTCCACAGCACAGTACAGGAGCAGGACGGCGCGCACATAGGACGATTCCCCACAGCGCCCTCTGCTGGGCGCCGGGTGGAATCGTCCTATGTGTGCGCCGTCCTGCTCCTCCTGCGCTATGGTGACCTGCCGGGAGCATGTAAGTATGTATGTGTATTTGTATGTGTATATGTCTGTGTATCTTTATGTGTATGTCTATATATGTGTATGTCTGTATATGTGTATGTCTGTATGTGTGTATGTCTGTATGTGTGTGTATGTGTGTATGTCTGTATGTGTGTATGTGATGGATCCGTCATGAACTCCATTGAAAGTCAATGGAGGACGGATCCATTCACCATTGTATCACACCAAACGGATCCCCATTGATTTTCATTGGGGGTCATTCCGGACCCATCTTGGTGCGGATGCTTGGACCGGAGAGCAAACCGCAGCATGCTTTTAGGAGCATTCCGTTGTCTTCAGTTCAGTTTTGTCCCCATTGACAATGAATGGGGACAAAACTGAAGCGTTTTATTCCGGTATTGAGCCCCTATGATGGAACTCAATACCGGAATTATAAAACTCTAGTGGGAAAGTAGCCTAAGAACGGTAATACGCTAGTGCAATATGGCCTTTTGGGTGTAAAAAAAGAAATTACTTACCTCATCCACTTACTAGAGCAAAGGCAGTCTGCTCCGCTCTTGATTGAAAAAAAACCTGCGAGAGGAGTGCAAGCAAGTGGATGAGGTGAGTTTTTTTTCCCGCTCTTTTGGAGACTACTCCAGCCGCCACTTTAGGAAAAATTATTTGTTACGATGCAGCACAAGGAAATTCTGCTTTGTTTAGAATCTAATTTTTCCTAAAATTCAGACCAAATTCCACTTCGGATGCTTCGCTTGGCTCAACATTACTGTCAGGTCTAAATTTGGAAGATGTACTTGTCCGAATGTCTGAACTTCACAAAGGTCACTTGGAACAGGTTTCTACTGTGCTCCGTTCCATTACCCTATCTATATCAATGTACTCTTCTGTGTGCATGAGATGGCTCCATTTAATTAGATGATGAATACACCACAAAACCTATATTAAAAGCTGGTTTAGGCTACTTTCACACTAGCGTTAGCACGGATCCGGCACCTAAAGGGTGCCAACGGATCCGTGCTAACGCTATACATGTGTGGAGCCGGAGCAGCGCTCCGGCCCCACACATGACACACATTAAAACAAGACACAGACATACATACAAACAAACATACAGACATACAGACAGACATACATACTCACATACTCCCGGGACGCCGGCAGAACGTCTTCACGCGCCTCCTGCGCGCAGTGATGACGATTCCCCACAGCGCCCTCTGCTGGGCACAGTGGGGAAACGTCATCGCAGCGCGCAGGAGGCGCATGAAGACCTGCTGCTGGCGTCCCGGGAGTATGTGAGTATGTATGTATGTCTGTATGTTTGTATGTATGTCTGTATGTTTGTTTGTATGTAGTCTGTGTGTATGTAGCCGGATCCGGAATGACCCCCCATTGGAAATCAATGGAGGACAGATCCGGATTACTGGTGTGTCCACACCAAACGGATCCGTCCCCATTGACTTGCATTGGCGGTCATTCCGGATCCGTCTTGGTGCGGATGCCTGGACCGGAGAGCAAACCGCAGCATGCTGCGGTTTGTTCTCTGGTCTGAAGACGGAACGGAATGCTTTCAGGAGCATTCCGTTGTCTTCAGTTCAGTTTTGTCCCCATTGACAATGAATGGGGACAAAACTGAAGCGTTTTTTTCCGGTATTGAGCCCCTATAACGGAACTCAATACGGAATTTAAAAACGCTAGTGTGAAAGTAGCCTTAGGCAGGATTTTCCTCATGTTTTATGTTATCTATTACATGCATGAATGTAATTGTAGGCTTTAGCCTGTTCATTATTCTAGGTGTTGGGTTATCTGAATGTCAGCAGGTTGCATTATTGTCCCATCGGGAGGGTCATTTTGGTCTCCATCTGGTCTGGATTAATCCCATGTTCCTTCCTCCCAGATCAACAGTAAAGATGATAATGGTGTGGTGATGGGAAACTGGAGTGGAGAATATTCTGATGGCACAAACCCTAGCTCTTGGAATGGAAGCCTTCTTATATTGAAGGATTGGTACGAGCAACGTCAGCCAGTTAAATATGGTCAATGCTGGGTGTTTGCTGGTGTTCTCTGCACTGGTAAGTGTAATGCTGACTGAACCAATAAGGGAGACATTGGATCTTATCTGAACAATGTAAATTGCTACCTGTTACCTTTCATCCGCTAACTGGTGTAGAACGATGACCCTCAGATTGCAACACTGGATCATTTGGGGCTACCTGCCATATATAAGACACTGACCTATGGCTCTTGTCCAGCTAGAAAGGGAAACCTATTTCCCAGTGCAATGTCCGATTCTTGCTTAAATCAGTGGAGAAAAAGTACCGTATATACCAGTATATATCTTGAAGTAGTTGTCTGATGACTACTATTATGCGCATGCTACCATGGCTGCAGTGTAAAAGGATTACAAGTAGCAGCACACTGCCATGCTCAAAGACGCATGCAAACACTAGAAACATGATCAAAATTGTATTGGGCCCATCTACCAGCGACAAGGTGGCTTCCAACAGATAGGACCTTCACTGAAAAAGCCCAGGAGAGGCAAACCTGTTAGCGTCGGTGGAAGCCACCTTGTCACTAGTAGATGGGCCCAGCTTAATTTTGATTAAAAAGATGTGCAAAGAGGTTTAAATTTTCATATAGTAAGTATAACAGTGATGTAGTTTACATTTATTAATGTTTCTAGAATTTGCATGTGCCTTTGCACATGGCACTGTGTGGCTACTTGTAGTTCTTGTTTATTCTGACGACTGCCATTGTCCGCCTTAGTAGCTTCACAGTCACCTGCTGACTGAAAGAGTCTTAAAGGACCCTTTAGAAGGGCTGATTATTGGGCTAATTATGGGGAAGAAATGTTCATATGAAAGTTCATTCCCGATAATTGACCTGCGTGCAGTTGATCACCCGATCAACAAGTAAACTCTCGTTCATAGTGGGAAACCTTTCTTGCTGCATTCATCAAAATCAGTTTCTGACCAGTAAATTGTCCTGTGTAAACAGGGAACTTCCCAGACACAATGAAGCTATAGAGTGACAAGCCATCGCTCATCCCCATTCAGCATGTACGTAAATGCAGCTTTCATCTCCTCTGATGAGAAGGCAATTATCAGGAACAAAAGGCTCATTCATGATAATTGCCTGCTCAGTCGACCTGTGTAAGGATGGGGCTACACGCCAATCTTGGCCGCTATATCCATTGCACATCTTAGGAATGCTACGTAGCAGCGCAGAAAGAGTCGCAGCATGGCTCACAAGCTGTTGCGACCGTGACCCTAGAATAGCAAAAAAATAATAATAATAAAAAACAATACGGTTGTACTCTTTTGTGATTCTGGGGTTGCGGCAGGGCACGGGTGTTGTGGCCAACATCGCAATTTGGCCCCAATATAAAGAAACCTTTACTCCCCAGCCTATATAAGGTCTCCCTAGCAGCTTTTACACTCCTCCCATTCTTTTCACTGCTGAGAGACATCATCCTAAATATTCATCCCAATGACCCCTTAAAGTCAGGTCAGCACCAGGATCTAAATACTTTTTTAACTATACGTAAAGAAACATTGAACTATTCAATAAAATGTACCTTATAGCACCACCTGATGTTTGTTTTTTTCCTTTTTTCCCCATCCACCTCACTGAGGTGGTCACCTGTGCTCAGTTTAAATGATCAACTGCCATCAGCCATATGTTCTGTGGCAGTTACAGGAAAAGAACTACAGCAGAAAGGACACACCTCCGAGAAAGGGCACAACCTCTGATCTGTGATAAAGAGGCTGCCAGCCTTAAATAATTATAGCATTGAGTAGGGATATCTCTGGATCCAAAGCTGGTTCTAGCTTTGTTAAAAAGAGATTGCCATGTACTATATGATTTTTATTTTTTTACATCAATCATGGCATGACCCCTTTAAGGGATTTATTGTTTTTTTTTTTTACAATGAAAGATAGAAAGTATTATTAAATATTGTCATGAATGATGGAGGAAGTAGCTAGCTTCTTCTCCTATCCAGGTTTCAACTGAAATCAATATAACTCACCGCCTGGGACATAACTGCATGAAAAGAAAAATGTTTTGTAATATATCTCCATCTCCTCAGTCAGCAGAGCACTTGGGATACCCAGTCGAGTAATCACAAACTACAATTCTGCCCATGACACAAATGGTAACCTGAGTATTGAGGAACACTATGATGTGAACGGGGAGCCCGTGACAGAAAGTGATGATAGTATATGGTAAGTACTATATTACTACATCATCAACCAAATCACAGCATTTGCCTTCACTTACCAAGAACTTTTCATTTTTATCAGCATTGCAAATGCAAAAGTGTAGAACAACTAGATGGAAGCTCCCATATACTTTATGTGTGAGATATACTGACATCTAGTGGGAAGATTATTATAGTGCTGTGCACAGTGGGATATACTGACATCTAGTGGGAAGATTATAGTAGTGCTGTGCACAGTGAGATATACTGCCATCTAGTGGGAAGATTATAGTAGTGCTGTGCCCCGTGGGATATACTGACATATAGTGGAAAGATAATGATAGTGCTATGCACAGTGGGATATACAGACATTTAGTGGGAAGATCATGGTAGTGCTATGCATAATGGGATATACTGACATCTAGTGGGAAAATAATGGTAGTGCTATGCACAGTGGGAAATACTGGCATCTCATGGGAAGGTAATTGTAGTGCTATGCATAATGCGATATACTGACATCTAGTCATAAGATAATGGTAGTACTATGCACAGTGGGATATACAGACATTTAGTGGCAGTGGCGTAACTACAACTAACTGGGCCCCACAGCAAATTTTTGAATGGGGCCCCCCCAGAAACTTCCTCGCAACCCCAAACTCACATGCAACCCTCACTCTTGTGGCTAGTCAAGATTGAGCTCTCCCAGACAAGGCCTGACAGCCACTCCATCCGCTTTCTATAGTGTCACTGTATATAATGTCATTGTATAATACTGTTGAGGGGGGCCTGACAATAAAATCTTTTAGTCTCCCTCCTGAGGGTGCCCCTTGTGGGTCTGGGCCCCAAAGCAGCTGCTTCCCCTGCTTCCCCTATTGCTACGCCCCTGTATAGTGGGAAGGTTATGGTAGTGCTATGGACAGTGGGCTATACTGACATCTAGTGGGAAGATAATGGTAATCCTATGCATAATGGGATATACTGACATCTAGTGGGAATATAATGTTAATGCTATGCACAGTGGGATATACTGACATCTAGTGGGAAGATAATGATAGTGCTATGCATAGTCGGATATACTGACATCTAGTGGGAAGATAATGTTAGTGCAATACATAAAGTGCAGACAATGCATAGCAGAGCTACACTTATATAGAGCTGCGATATTCCACAGCGATTTACAGACATTAGCATCACGCTGTCCCCAGTGGGGCTAACAATCCAAGTTCCCTATCAGTATGTTTTCTGGAGTGTGGGAAGAAACCCACATAAACACAGGGAGAACGTACAAACTCCAGACAGAGTTTGTCCTTGGTCAGACTCAAACCCAGGACCCCAGCACTATCCACTGATCCACCATTCTTAGCCATATTATAAAGGTCAGTATGAAATCACAGTCTCTTTACTTGTCTTATTTGTTCTTTCATGTAAGTTATAGTATGTTAATGAGGTATTTAAATGCACAGAATAAATCTAATCTAGAAAAAAACTAATTGGCAAACTTAGATTTTGCATCTATACTATATAATACCTTGTAGCTTAAATTATTGTTCGCTACAAAATGTAAGTTCTTATCGGTTATGATTTGCTAATATGTCAATAGATAGGTCACAAATATTCATTAGTCCCTATAGCCCGGACTCCTATTCAGCTGATAGTGAACTAAATAGTGTAACTATTTGAAGGGGTAGTCCTCTTTGGACAATCCATCAATGATAAACTGAGTTTAGGTTGTTCTACTGCTGGGATTCTTGGCAATCAACTGTAATCTGTGAGGGAATCCAGAAACAAGTGTTGAAGTTATGCTACAGCACCACCACAGGAGAAATTAAGAATTACACAGCTCCCCATGTAATGTACAGATGTGACAGGTCCTCCAGTGCGAGACATGCTGTTTCCTATGGCAAATAGGAAAATGTCTTGAATCAGGAGGAGACATTTTCTCCAAAAAGAGAAAAACAAAAACAATTTGTCCATCCTGTAGCAGCTACAGTTATATACATTACTTGGGGGAGATGTTGTTTAGGTCTTCTCTACATGGTCAGGGGGTCATATAAGGATATAAGGTAACAAGATGTCTATTCCCAGGTAAGTAAAATTATGATCTTTCCTAGGAATTTCCATTGCTGGAATGAGGCCTGGCTTGTCCGGACTGATCTTGACTCAAGATATAATGGATGGCAAATCTATGATTCAACTCCTCAAGAGATGAGTGATGGTAAAACACAGTGAAACACTTTTTTTTTTTAATACAAAACTTTGATTTATGGTAGCAGAGGTGCAGTGTAATGATAACCTTTATCACTTTCACTTAAATGAGGCTATGATTACCCTGCAACCATGTAAGTGGGGCAATGTGCTCATACAGGCAGTGGGGCACCTACAAACAGCTGATCACGTGGACTGTAGGGTGTCAGACCTCCACCGATCTGATACTGATGGCCTGTCCTGAGCACAGACCATCAATATCGTGAAGCCAGAAAAAACATTTAAAGATGTAAATGAAGTGACGTTATTAAAGGGAGTCTTTCACCTGTTTTTCACCTATATAACTAACAGCAGTGCCTCACAGGAGACTGCACACACATCCCAGACATACCTGTGTGCACTGTGTGTCTGTATTACATGTCACATCCCAGACATACCTGTGTGCATGTGTGTGTGTATTACATGTCACATCCCAGACATACCTGTGTGCACTGTGTGTCTGTATTACATGTCCAGGAAAAGCACTTTTATTCTGCAGGAAAACAGCTTCCAAGTGCCCGGCTGAAAGTGAAACTAAAAAGAGCTTTCTATCCCGACTCAATTTCTAACAGCTATATATTCTGATATACTGGATATAATGCTGTGATTTTGGTATCATTTGAAAGCTTTCAAAGAAGGTCAGAACCATTTTTCTATCTGCTACCAATGCCAAGATATGAGCAGCTAAAGCAGCCCTCCCCTCTTCAGTCTGGTTTGCTTTGGACACTTGCAGCAGCAGAGCTGGGTGGGCACTTGGGAGCTCTTTTCCAGCAGAATAAAAGTAATTTTCCTGGACATGTAATACAGACACACAGTGCACACAGGTATGTCTGGGATGTGACATGTAATACAGACACACAGTACACACAGGTATGTCTGGGATGTGACATGTAATACACACACAGTGCACACAGGTATGTCTGGGATGTGACATGTAATACACACACAGTGCACCATGTCGGGATGTACATGTAATCAGACACACAGTGCACCACAGGTATGTCTGGGATGTGACATGTAATACAGACACACAGTGCACACAGGTATGTCTGGGATGTGACATGTAATAAACACACACAGTGCACACAGGTATGTCTGGGATGTGACATGTAATACAGACACACAGTGCACACAGGTATGTCTGGGATGTGACATGTAATACAGACACACAGTGCACACAGGTATGTCTGGGATGTGACATGTAATACAGACACACAGTGCACACAGGTATGTCTGGGATGTGACATGTAATACAGACACCACAGTGCACACAGGTATGTCTGGGATGTGACATGTAATACAGACACACAGTGCACACAGGTATGTCTGGATGTGACATGTAATACAGACACACAGTGCACACAGGTATGTCTGGGATGTGACATGTAATACAGACACAGAGTGCACACAGGTATTTGGGATGGTGACATGTAATACACACACAAAGTGCACACAGGTATGTCTGGGATGTGACATGTAATACAGACACACATGCCACAGGTTGTCTGGGATGTGACAGTAATACAGACACACAGTGCACACAGGTATGTCTGGGATGTGACATGTAATACAGATACACAGTGCACACAGGTATGTCACAGGTTGTCATGTAATACAACACCACACAGTGCACACAGGTATGTCTGGGATGTGACATGTAATACAGACACGCACATGCACACCATGCATGTGGGATGTGACATGTATACACACACACACAGTGACAAGTATGTCTGGGATGTGACATGTAATCACAGTGCACACAGGTATGTCTGGGATGTGACATGTAATACAGACACAACAGTGCACACAGGTATGTCTGGGATGTGACATGTATACACACACACAGTGCACACAGGTGACATTGGGACATGATGGAGTGACATGTACACAGGCACACAGGTATGTCTGGGATGTGACATGTAATACACACAGTGCACACATTTATGGGATGCGTACTGGGACAGTGCACACAGGTATGTCTGGATGTGTAATACACACACAGTGACACACTGGACAGACACACAGTGCACACAGGTATGTCTGGGATGTGACATGTAATACAGACACACAGTACACACAGGTATGTCTGAGATGTGACATGTAATACAGACACACAGTGCACACATGTATGTCTGGGATGTGACATGTAATAACACACACACAGTGCACACAGGTATGTCTGGGATGTGACATGTAATACAGACACACAATGCACACAGGTATGTCTGGGATGTGACATGTAATACAGACACACAGTGCACACAGGTATGTCTGGCATGGACATGTAATACAGACCCACAGTGCACAGCAGGTATGTCTGGGATGTGAATGTAATACACACAGTGCACACAGGTATGTCTGGGATGTGACATGTAATACACACAGTGCACACAGGTATGTATGGATGTGACATGTAATACACACACAGTGCACACAGGTATTCTGGGATGTGAATGTAATACAGACACACAGTGCACACAGGTATGTCGGGATGTGACATGTAATACAGACACACAGTGCACACAGGTGTGTCTGGGATGTGACATGTAATACAGGACACAGTACACACAGGTATGTCTGGGATGTGACATGTAATACACACACAGTGCACACAGGTATGTCTCAGATGTGACATGTAATACAGACACACAGTGCACACAGGTATGTTTGGGATGTGACATGTAATACAGACACACAGTGCACACAGGTATGTCTGGAATGTGACATGTAATACAGACACACAGTGCACACAGGTATGTCTGGGATGTGACATGTAATACACACACAGTGCACACAGGTATGTCTGGGATGTGACATGTAATACAGACACACAGCGCACACAGGTATGTCTGGGATGTGACATGTAATACAGACACACAGTGCACACAGGTATGTCTGGGATGTGACATGTAATACAGACACACAGTGCACACAGGTATGTCTGGGATGTGTGTACAATCTTCTGTGGGGCACTGCTCTTAGTTATATTGGTGAAAAACAGGTGACAGGCTCTCTTTAACTCTGAACACCCCAATAGGTTATACTTTCACACTATATAGTGTATAGGCATATTTTGGCTTTAAAATAAAACAACTATATTTTATTTTTGAATGGCTCTATATGGGATAGCACCATTTGGTGTGCTATTCCAGAAGAAAAAAAAAGAAAAAAAAAAAAAGAGAATACTAACATATATTAACCTAAGGGCACTCTTTAGGCCTGCGTCGAGGTCTATGAGGATCTCAGTGTCCTAGGTGACAGATTATCTGACTGATTTTCTGACCTATCATTGGTCAGATGGCCTATTATATGCCAACTATTGGTTAAACTGAACAGATATTGGTCAGATAATCTGTTGGTGTAATAAAGGCCTCAGTCAATGCTTCCTCCAAAAATTTTGATTTCAAAATGCTAATAGTCCAATAGTTCTTAAAGGGAGTCTGTCACCTCATGAATGCTGACACCTCCATGGCTGGCCTTAGCCTCTCTCCTGAATGGACCGAGCTACAGCCCTACTAGTCCTCTATCGAGCCTGTAGTCAAATCTTGCCCCTCTGTTTGAGTTACATTATGCAGCAGATGTAACACTACTGGGGCTGCAGGCATATAATCCAGCACATCACCAGTGAGCCAGAGAGGCCTATTCTGCCCTAAATCCTAGCAGGAATTACACATTACACATAATGTTACATCACATGCAAAATAAAAGGCTATGGACTGTTTTGTACCATTTTTTTAAAAAATTCATATATTTAGGGGAAAGCTACATAACAACAATAGTTCAGAATTTTTAGTATAAATCAATTCCAAAAATTGGCCTCCATAGCCTTTCTAACTTCTTACATACTTTGTTTCAAGTAACGTATAATATGAGCAGCACTTTGGTATCTTTATATGTAAGATCCACATTTCTGTTTATAGGCATTTTCCAACTGGGCCCCACATCTCAACACGCAGTGAAAGAAGGGGATGTGGATACCCCAAATGACACTCGCTTTGTATTTTCGGAAGTAAATGCAGATGTGATTAAAGTGATTGTACAACCAGACGGAAGAAAAACAATGGGAGAAACAGATCGTAAAAAAGTTGGATCATTCATCTGCACCAAGGCTGTGGGGAATGATAGTTACATCAACATCACAAGTGAATACAAACATCCTGAAGGTACTTTAGTGTTACTGTGTCATAATAAACAAAACCAATGATGTAGTGGACACCAACCTTTGGCTCTCCAGCCAGTGGATTTTAACGTGTGTCAAGGAAATCTGGAAATATGTTGTTTCCCAACTGGAGAGCTACAGGTTTCAGACCATTGAGTAAAGAAATATTAATATTCTCTACATCTTTAGGTTCATCGGAAGAGAAACAAACGTACAATAAAGCTATGCGGCTGATTGGTTTGGGATCAGGATTTGTACCATTCTCTGCAGATGGAAATTCTGCATCTGCCTCACGACGTGAAGCTGAAGTATCTGGTGAGATATCAGTTTCTGGATCGCCCAAGGTTGGAGATGACATTGAAGCAATCCTGACTCTCAAGAACCTAAGTCAGAAAAACAGAAATGTCACCGTCAATATCTGCGCAGCTGCCATTGTCTACAACAAGTCTGTGAGACGAAAGCTCTTCAACCATTCTGTGACTGTGAACCTCAGCCCAAATGAAGGTACAGGACTTCTGCTCTTTTATATTTTACAATTGCATAAACTAAAGGGGTTGCCTGCTTAATACAATCTTGTAAAACATTAGAAAGGTTCCCAAACATACAGATAATTATAGAATTCCTGCTGCTGGGATCCCTAGTGATCAGCTGTAATTGGAGGGAGTGGGAAGGTGGGAATAGCAATTAGTCAATTCTTCTGCAGCACCGCCTGAAGAATTTCATGGTGATCATTAAATAAAGTCTGCCAGCAGTTTTGACCACGTTAAACTGCTGACAACACTTGGTAGAGGCTGGGAAGAGCATTTCAAACATACCTTTTTGTGGAGCTGATACAGATACAGAGGATGAGAGTGGTAGTGGCCCTGATGAAGTGTTATGTCATAGTATACTCCCTTAATCCCTCAAAGCAGCAGTGTCATCAGTGCTGGGGTCTAGCGTCTCAAGGCTTCACTTGAGTTAAATGGCAATAGCTCTCTCTGGAGATTCTGTAATAGGAGCGAGAGCTCTGCAAGAAGCTTCCTCTCTCCTCTGTCTCTGGACAGGAACTCCTCCACTTGTCAAGAAGCAGGACCAGCCCACTCCTACCAAGAGGGGAGGAACAGAGTGGTTATCCCTGTTCCTTGCCAATCTTTGCTATCCTTTCCTAGCTGGTAACTACAGCCAGAAGAAAACAATAAAGTACATACTGTAACAATGTAAACTATTTAGAAATTGTAATACCCCCAGGTCTTTTGTATTCAAATTGCCAGTGCTCAGAAGTTGGTGCTTTACTCTGAAGTGCTCTCTGCTCTGCATTGAGCTGTTTTTTTTTTCTGTGAAAAATGTAGCGTCCAACAGGAGACCAGTACAGCCTCCACTCAGAGGAGAGGGGCTGTCAAACAGGTAAATGAACAGTGAGGCTGTGCCTCCTGGGCACTTGCATAACCAGAATCTGGCAGAATAAAATTTCATAATCCCACTACTCCTGCTTAGAAAAGTTCCATAAAAGGTATGTTTGTACTATTCTCCCCTCTTCTCTTTAGTATGGTCAAACTGTTGACAGATTATTTTTAAAATCAATGGTAATATACCAACAAGTTGGGTCCTTGAAAATGGAAGCTCTCCTTGCACTTACTCTTCATTTTACTTATATTGTCCTAATTAGGTATAAAGGATTTTTTCACCTTTATATTTTTTTACAGACCCCACAGTGTAGCCAGACCCACGGTAATCATACTTACCTTATCCCCTGTTGCTGTCCCCCCACTGCCTCTGCAGGTCCTGGGTCTCCTCACGTCAACATCCAGTTTGATTTGGGGCATGTGACCATTACAGCCAACAATTGGCTGCAGTGGTGATGTGTCACACATGCAGCAAGTCACTTGTTCATTTGCACACAGGTGACACATCACCACTGTGGCCAGTTATTGGCTGCAGTGACCAAACCAGATGTTGACGTGTGGAGACCTGGAACCTGAAGACCCAGCAGAGCAGCCATAGAGCTGGAACCCAGCAGAGGGATTAGGTAAACATGATCACCACCATGGGTCTGGCCATACTGTGGGGTCTGTAAAAAAAAATCATACAAATCATAAACAACCCCTTTAAACCTTTGCTGAATTCACAAAGTTTTAGTGGTGTTTGTCAGAGACCTCTGCCCCATGGTGGAAAAGTCGAGCAGAGCTAATGAAAGCAGAAGGTGTGTATACTGTGTATCAACATATTACCTTTATTTTACCAAAATGGCTGTCCAGAGCATTCTACACCTTTAAAGGAGTTGTTTCACACAGCAAATGGCATTTATCATGAAGGCAGATAATACAAGGCACTTACTAATGTATTGCTGAAATTAGACAATCCCTTTAAGACCCAGACCAATACTGCAGTTGGTCATTCCACATCTTCTCTTGACTACTATTATAGCTGATGTGTATGCCTCTCCTAAGAGTTGGGGGATAAAAAGGGAACTGGGCAGCCATTTTCATCTTGCATACTTCTACATAAGAGCAATTGAGGAAGAAAGGCTGCAAGGCAGGCACAAAAATCTGCCCAGCTAGCAGAGACATTTCAGACTAACATCCTGGGTCCCAAAAATACAATTTTGGGCATTTAACTAAACCAACCTTAGTATTATCTTATCTTAGAAAATACTCTTCGTCATGATGCAGGCCTATATAACTATCATCACTGGTACACAAGTACAGCCAAAGCAAGGTTTTATACACATAAAAAGGTTTACAGAACACAATGATACAATACACTTAGTGTGTCTTATATTTCTACATATGGTACCTTTGTTTTGAATTGTACTGCATTTTGCTCATATTATTTTAAGATGAATGGAAAAGTCGAACTGGCAAATTTAAAGTGTGATTAGGATTAGCTCTATTAAACCAGGCATACTCAGTAGTAGCGTTAGTCCTGCTGATTAAAATATCTTGTGAAAATCGGTTGTGGCGTTCCCAAGAAAAAAAAAATCTTTATGCAAATGAGAGCTTCAATGCACAAAGGGGTATGGTCAGCACTGGGAAGATGATAAGCAAGGAACCAGGACACACCCCTCACTGCACTGAAACCCTCATTTGCATAACGTCATAACTGATTTTCACAAGTCAGGTGTCATTTTAATCAGCAGGATCAGCCCTACAAGGCAGTATATTTGGTTTATTAGAGTTGACCCTATTGACAGGTGCCCTTTAAGAAATGCACAAATCTAAAAGAAAACTAATATCATGTCATTCTGACCTTTGGAAAAAGAAAATCAATGGGTTTCCTTAATGTCTTAAGAAAGCACATAAAAGTGTATAATATCTGCTGCCATAAAGTTATCACCATACATCATACAAATCCAAAATGGCCCCTCCACCATGATTGATCAAAAGTCTTAAACTAGACAAGAATGTCTTGTGTGGAATACACAGTTTCTTTATGAGCTGCAGTACTAGGGACATGGACAAGTACTGTATATAACTGAAGGAGCAAGCAATATGATATCACTGAGAATCTGATGTTTAAGACATGAACAAAACCTAAACCGGAAACAATCAGGAATCATGAACTAACATTGGTAAAACAAGAATAAAAATAAAAGACTTCTAGGTAAGATTTTGTGTTGTTTTCACATTACTGTCATATGTGTGGATCACATATTTTTGGACACAATATTTGCATAAAATAAGCAACATCTTCACACTAAAGGATGCTCTTGGACAACAATGTTCTGTGTGGAATACACTATTTCTTTATGAGCTTCAGCACTGGGGACATGGACAAGTACTGTATATAACTGAAGGAGCAAACAAAAATATGATATCACTGAGAATCTGATGAATAAGACATGAACAAAACATAAACCGGAAACAATCAGGAATCATGAACTAAAACTGGTAAAACAAGAATAAAAATGAAAGACTTCTAGGTAAGATTTTGTGTCGTTTTCACATTACTGTCATGTGTGGGGATAACATATTTTTGGACACAATATTCTGATAAAATAAACAATGTCTCCACACTAAAGGATGTTCTTAAGACTTCAGCCTTACCAGGATCCTAGAAAATGAGAGAAATGTACCAGTGGGTATTTTGTGTTATGTGTCTGTAGCAAGAATCCAATCCAAGGCTATTTGATGGCGAAGACAATCTACAAGATACAATATCAATCGCTTGAAAATCTGTTGGATGACCAATTTGTTTTTCATTAAAGTGGATATCCTATGATTAATGTAAAGCATAAACATCAGACATATAGTACATGAAAATGTATTTCAAACCTATAACCAGAGCTGTACCTCACATGAACTCCAAACTCTTTAGATTTATTTCAAGATGGCAGCTCTATTGAGTGTCCTTTCTGCTGAAGTTAAAGATGTGTGTCCTTTTTGCTGCAGCTCACTCCCTGTAACTGTCACAGCTTCTTATAGTAGATACAGCTGGTGGCAGCTAAAGAATGGAACTGAGCATGTGCGTCCACCTCAGCAATGTTACAGAGGTGGACAGAGAAACAAGAAGAAAAATAAACATCAGGTGACACTACACAGATACATTTTATTGAATAACAAATGTTTTAATTGCATACAATTAAAAAAGTAATCAGATCTAGTGCTAGTTTGAAAAATAGTTTGTAGAATATTTTTTGTGGGACAACCCCTTTTAAGTAGTGTATGTGTGACACCAGTTGACATTATAATCCCAAACTTCCCCGTACAGATAATGCCATTCATGCTGCTGGGATATGTCGTGATCCAGGTCATCAAAAATGGTTTGCTTTCAAACTAGTGATAAGAGTCACATTATAAAGTAAAGTGTATAAGTATGATTTTAGATGTCTTTATAGACATTGTGTAAGGCAGGTTTTTTAATTAAATAATAATAAGTAGATAATGAATGAAATCTTAGATTTCATTGCAAAATCACAGGCCCCACCTACCACATACCGTTTATAATGTTGTCTTTCACTTTTGTCTTTTTACGTTGCGGAGATATCTTTGTGCCCTCCCTTCCCAATTAAGGCACCAGGTCTGAGAATAATTGTTACCTTGGCACCCCTTGAGCTATTTCTCTGTAAATTCCCATGGATAGCAGGGACAGTCTCTTGCCATGCAGTATATATAATTCTTTTTGTTGCAGATTCATGTAGCATCAGAAAATTTTGTTCCGAAAAACAGAGAAAGTTAAAACATGAGGACAACCAGGTGTGTTCAGACTCTAGTGGATCAGACAAGCCATACACCATACACGCCTCACCCAAAAGAAATCTCTCCCAACTCCTCAGTAAACATTCATGCTTGGCTCAGCTAAGATTACCTTATTATTTCAGTAGGGGAATATGAATATGCAGTTGCCAGACTCTTCAGCTACTTACTTTTATAGGGAATAAAGGATCATGTATACCAAGATGCCTTCCTCCATTATATACAATAATGGAACTGTTGGGCTGATGCCACAAAAATCAGATCGTCTAAATCATTAATCTTCTTCACCAACTTTCATCTACTGTTTATGGCCGGCCATAGAACAACAAAGATTGTGTGCCTCCAGGATCCAGCAGCTTTGATGTTTTTTATTTTGACATCTACATTAATGAATTACGCTTAGTAGCCCAAAAAGGGACACCACGCTTGTTTAACAGATGTATTCAATTTTTTTTAAATTTTGGAAATCGAAGGAAAACGTATGGATCAAGAATTGTGCATCTTTCAAGCGAAGGTAAATTGTGTATCTTTTAATAACTTATTGGGCCTTGATTTTGAGGTGTAATAGTTTAGCCAACTCTAGAAGTTATCAGCTTGCTTCTATGAACTTCTGGCACTTGGTGTGTTCTTCATGGCTTCTTGCGAACTTAACCAAGCAACTAATATTTCCAAGGTGTATTTCAAGTAATATATCTTTACACCTTTCTATTAACTCACAGCAATGATCTTTAGGTAGAACTGGAGGAATTTCCATTGGGTGAAAGAAATAACATTTTCCTCCTATTACCAGCATCAATACGAGAGCAATCGGAGATCCGCATCTCTAAAAATGGAGAACATCTTTTCTTCACAATTACCACAAAGGGAAAACGATATGATCTTAGGAAGAACCCAACAGGTCATGCCTAAAATCTATGAAGACTCATTGGACAAGACCCAGAAAAAGGACCTCCATCCTATTGACTTTAGTCCACTTGCAGGTGCTGCCTGTAGACATTAAGGAACCAGAAAATAAACCTATTACTGACATTTTCACTTCCTTTGGTCAGAAGGCAGCATATATATTGTATTATTAAAGCCTGTGCAAGAAAATCTATGTAATTGTACTGTTTTTGTAATTTTTGATCACATTTCAAAGTAGAGTGCAGGTTAGAAAGAGCATTTCCAAGCTGATATGGCTCCAATTAACTTCCTTGTCCTGTAATAGGTAATGGGCGGGCTGTACCCGCTTGTATATCCTGTATTCCAAGCAAACGTAAAAAAAAGTTTGGTAAGTCTTCTTTTACATTTCTTTGTATGATCTAATTCACCCAATAAATTACATATACAGTGAAAATACTGCAAAAATTAAATAATCTACATCCAACACAGGAGATAATGTACTGGATGAGTAGAATCAATCAACAAAAAATATTAATTGCTTGTCTGTTGTGATCCACTGTTCTGACCAATCACTTCTCATGGGACTTTAAAGGGGAAATATCCAACTCGGTGGGAGAGATTTAAAAAACTGGTATAAAGAAATCTGGTTTAGTTTCCCATAGCAACCAATTAGATTCCACCTCTTATTTTACAGAGCTCCTTTGGAAAATGAAAGGTGGAATCTGATTGGTTAATAGAGGCAACTTAGCCAATTTTGCTTTGCACCAGTTTTGAAGTTTTTTATCAGAGATTTATGATGATCAACTGTAAAAGGGCTCAACCGCTCTACAAAGCATGGAGTCGTCTTTGGCAGGCGTCTTTCTTAGACCCTCACCAAAGTTCTCTTTTTGACACTTCTGTATGTCACCTGAAAAAAATAACTTTGGAAGTATTTCCCCTTTGACTACCTATGTGGAATTATCCTTTTTCTACACAAATATTGTGCCAAATGAGAATAGACAAGATTAGACAACAGGCAAATGAGGCAACCTCTGATTTATCTACCTAAGATAGAAAAAGATAGCATGGTGTTTCTGTATGGCATATTGATATATTCTCCCTTCTTAGGCTACTTTCACACTGGCGGCAGGCCTGATCCGGCAGGTGAAGGGTGCTGCCGGATCAGGCCTGCCGCAGTGACATGTGTGGAGCCGGAACCGCGCTCCGGCCCCACACATGTCACACAGTACATACATATACATACACATAAACATACACACACATATAGACATACAAACACACATACATACTTACATGCTCCCCGGCAGGTCTTCGGAGCGTCAGGACGGCTCACACAGGTCACGATTCCCCACAGCGCCCTCTGCTGGGCGCCTGGTGGAATCGTCATCTGACGATTCCACCAGGCGCCCAGCAGAGGGCGCTGTGGGGAATCGTGACCTGTGTGAGCCGTCCTGACGCTCCGAAGACCTGCCGGGGAGCATGTAAGTATGTATGTGTGTTTGTATGTCTTTATGTGTGTGTATGTTTATGTCTGTATGTGTCTGTGTACCCGGATCCGTAATGGACTCCATTGAAAGTCAATGGAGGGCGGATCCGGTTACCATTATGGTCACACCAGACGGATCCACCCCCATTGACTTGCATTGGGGGTCATTCCGGATCCGTCTTGGTGCGGATGCCTGGACCGGAGAGCAAACCGCAGCATGCTGCGGTTTGTTCTCCGGTCTGAAGACGGAACGGAATGCTTTCAGGAGCATTCCGTTGTCTTCAGTTCAGTTTTGTCCCCATTGACAATGAATGGGGACAAAACTGAAGCGTTTTATTCCGGTATTGAGCCCCTATGACGGAACTCAATACCGGAATTTTAAAACGCTAGTGTGAAAGTAGCCTTAGTCCAGCAAAGACATAGGCCAAAATCAGGAGTATGTGGGGATGCATGCATCGATGGGTGTTGTATTACCACTCAGTACAACAGGAAGGCTGTTTCAACAGAGTGCATGAACCCTATGGTGTGTGCAGCTGACAAATGAGTGTTGGAATGTAAAAGTGACTCAGTAGAAATATAGGGGAAATTTAGGGGAATTTTAATCCAGGTTGGCTTTAAAAGGGTAGTTAAAACAATCCCATTTTAAAAACTTACTGCTCACAATTTATTGTGTTTTTTGAGAGGCAGGATGAACAGAATTCCAAATTTCTGGTACTTTTTTTTTTAGTTTTTTTAGTTTCATTTTTACAGCCTTCTGGTGATACCAACCCTGCATAGCTTTTTTTTAATAAAGTATTTTGTAACAGGAATACAAAGCTGGTAGACCATCTTACTCCTTAAATGCCATGGTCATTGGGGGTTATATTAATTAAGTCTATGGGTCTAAGTTATCCCCCATCCCTCCAATTGCTGAAGAGCATCACTGCTTCATCCCAGCTCTGTACATGTATGCCCCTAACACGTCTACAAAGTGTGCATAATTCTACATAGAAATAAGAAGCCTATATGGACAAGCTACAGCCATGATCCTCAAGATGACCTACTGGTGATGACCTAGGGCAGAATACCTCCATACGTACAGAGATGCATTTTTTCTGTCTGAACGTGTATGCCTCCATATGTTAGTGCAGGCATACACTGGGACAGTAGAGGCCTCATGCACATCTATGGTAGCCCTATTACAGCTCTGTATAAAAAAAGAGCCGCAATACAACCATGTGCATGCGGCCTAAGTCTCCACACAGAGAATTTACATTAATTAACTACATTTACAATAGTGATCTGTATTCAATGATTGGGGCTAGAGCAACCAATGTCATAGACATATCATTTACAAAAATATCAAAAACACCAATGATTTCTTCCTTCACAGATTTGGGGGTACGATCTCTAATTGGGGAGAGAGTGCCTTAATCGGCATGAGGAGACTTTTAGGCCATAAACTCATTTGTATCTCTTTCTTCCTTCACAGAGAAAGAAATCCCTGTAAAGATTGCCTACTCTCAATATGAAAAGGCCTTAACTACAGATAATGCGATTAATGTGACGGCTGTATGTAAGGTTGAAGATTGGGGTGATCTGGTTGTAGAAAATAACATTGTCTTGAAGAAACCAGCACTCATAACTAAGGTAACGTAGTTGATCTGTGACTTGCTATATATCTTATATGAACACAGCTCGCCTGTTTGAAAAGCTGTGATTAATCAGTTCACCCAACATTGACTACCTAGAAAACAGGACAGTGTTGGGCTGAATATTTCACTGATATGATGTATTGCACAATGAGTGTTTTATGAACAAATCATGAATTGTTTTATATATATATATATATATATGAATTTTGTATGGATATTAATGATTAACAGCAAGGGCTCTGCTGATGTCCTATATTGTATATTTTTTATTAATAAATCATTTAGATTTTCACTACCCTGTACTATACCAGGTTAGGGGAGTGCCTGCTATTATTTTGTATTAGTTATTTTTTGCATTTATTATCCACGTATACCAGAACTTGGGTTGGTCTGTTAGCACCCCAAATTTGTTTCATTTTTTTCAATCCAGTCTAAGCTCTACATGTAGACACTAGACCATGTGGTTGTACCCTTAGGATCAATAGACAATTTGAAGGTGAAATTAGTCAAGTGTTTTCAATCAATGGGATAAAAATTAGGTGTGAACGTGCAACTTGTTTATGTAAAGTACAAGGATCTATCAAAGGAGTGGGGACTTGTTCTGTGTAGTGCAGAATCACTTCTATATCTGACATTCTGATGGATGAGTCTAGATTTGGTGAATATACCAGGAGAATATTACCTACTTGACTGCATTGTGCCAACTGTAAAGTTTGGTGGAGGAGAGATAATCTTATAGAGTTGCTTATTAGTAGTTGGCCCTTAGCTCCAGTGAAGGGAAATCTTAATACTTCAGCAAACCAAGACATGTATGCTTCCAAGAACAGCTTGGAGAAGCTCCATTTCTATTCCAGCATGTCTGTGCACCCGTACACAAAACAAGAACCATGAAGACATAGTTAGCATAGTTGCCAACTATTAGCAGTGGCTGTCCCTGATTTTCAGAGACAGTCCCGAGATTGTGGGCCAGACCATCTCATCCAACATCAGTGCCTGACCTCACAAATGCTCTTCTGGATGAATGGGCAAAAATTCCCACAGACACAACCCAAAGTCTTGTAGACAGCCAGAAGAATGGAAACTGTTTTAGCTGCCAACTCCATATTAATGTGTATGGATTTAGAATGGGATGTCATAAAAGCATTTGTATTTGTAATCTGTGTCCCAATACTTTTATATATACAGTTACAGTGCCGTATAGATTAAACATAATAAAATAGTGTATAGACAAAACATACATAATTTCAGTATAACTCTTATTTTCCTCTTTCAGGCTCTGGGGCCAGCTGTGCTGGGCAAACCAATGACTGTAGAGGTCAAATTTACTAATCCGTTATCTATTCCTGTGAAAAACTGTATGCTGACAGCTGAGGGCAGTGGGCTAACCACAGATGAAGTAAAGAAAAGGTAGGTACTGTGCTATCGCAGTGCTATAAGTATGAAACCAAATGGTGGTATTACACACATGGCAGAGACTTAGTGAATGCAGATTACCGCTTATTGCTCTTATAGAGGTAACCCACTTGTGGTTGCTACAGCTCAACTGTAAATGTGTTATAGCCCCTGTATGTTTTCCCATTTTTAGGTTCAGTAACTATCCCTGATTGCTCTGCACTGTTAATTTCAGGGTAATTTCAGGTGAGTTTGTCCTGTGCGGATATCATGCTCCGTGTGTGATTTCCTGTTATGGACACTGCTTGTTTCGAAGGAGGGCATGGCATTATAATGATTTATAAAGTTGTGTGTCTCTGCATGACCATACGTCTACAGAATTATACTGACAACATTATGTCAGTATAATTCAGTAGATGCAAGGTCGGACAGAGACACACAGCTTTATAAATCATTATAATGCCATGCACTTCTGTGAAATGAGCAGTGTCCATAACGGGAAATCACGCTCACATGGAGCTTGAATTCCGCCCAGGATAAGCTCGTCTGAAAAAAACCTCATTCACTTATCCATGAAATAAAGTGGTTGATGAGAAAATGAGTCAGTTTTTTTTTTCAGAGCAGGAGCACTTTGGTCCATGGGTTGTGTCTGGTATTGCAGTACAGCCACACTTGAATACAATTCTAGCCACAGACAAGACTGGTAAAGTTTGTGATGCAGCATTACACTAAGGATGCTTTCAGATGGGCAAATGTGGTCCATGAAGAACACTACCTGCATTTCCCACGTGGACTGTCCGAGCCGAACCCACTGCACCATAATGATGTGTGATACTGTGAATTCCTTTCTGACTGTGGGTCTACTGTCGTGTGCTCACTGAAGACCTACGATCAGTCTGGAACTCATAGTATTATACAGTAGATCACTATGATGAAGTGAATTTGGAAATGAAGCAGTCACATAGAGCATGTGGATCACACTCTGTGCCCGCCTTATTTACACTTCTGAACGAAGGTCTAAAAAGTGCAAAAATACATTCTGACATTTAGAGAAAGTCTCTGCCAGTACTTACACACTGAACCCCTGCACGCTCCAAAACTACTGCCATCTGGAATAATACATGCTCCAAACACTTCTCTAAAGACCAGAACACCTTGATGAGGTTTTGCAATATGGTCTCAGTTGAGATTACATCCCAAACCTGCATGCAATTAGCTGCCTGCAATGGTATTATGTGTTGGGAAGTATTTAATTGTTTTAATGAAATTTTTCCAATCATGATATTGTGAATGTACACAAGCCATATCATGTGATCCCGTAGGAATATATTTTGAAATTATATTGCAATAGAAGGTTTCTATGTTGATCTCCACAAGAGCAGGTCGTGGTCATGTCTGGTGGCTGACCGTGTGACATTATTGCCTTATTGGCAGTTTAATAATTGCAACTGAAATGCTAAATGCTGTCTGTAAGACATCATGGACTCTTGCCCATTAAGCTTTCTGATAGGATGGCTGCAATTGAGTCATGGCACCAGGCTAAACTATGGCTGTGATCAATAAAAGACTTTCACTTTCACACAGTAAATGTTTAATCAGGGATTGTGAGCTAAGAACAGGAGCTGGTCAAAACCAAAGAACAGTTGCAAATCTTTCTATTATACTTTATCTTCGTGTAGGCTTCATTCCTGATTTTAACTCAAGATCAGTGATGGAAATCACTGATCAAACACTGTCTGTGTGAAACAAGTGTTTTTAAGATCACCCCTTTCAAATGTTATTTTCCTAATGTTACACAGAAGGATGTGGACAATCCTATTTTGATAGGATGTTTGACAATGTAATATTCATCAGGCCTGGCAAAATGTTGGCTCACAGGTTGTTGCCAGAGTAGATATGGAACTAAGGGGCAACAAAAATGTTGAGAAGGAACTTACAGTATCTGCTTTACTGAAATAACAAGCATGTTGAGCCAGAATAGTTAAAGGGGTTTTTGGGAATTCGATATTGATGATCTATCCTTAGTACAGGTCATCAATATCGGATAAATGGAGGTCCAACTCCCAGGACCCCCGCTGATCAGCTGCTTGTAGAGGCAGTGGCTATCCAGTGAACTCTGCAGCCTCTTCCTAGGCCAGTTCCTAGGCCCTTTCATCAATCATGTTGCCTAGGATAAGCTCAGTCCCATTCAAATGAATAGGCCCGGGCTCAAATGCCAAGAACAACCACTATGCAATTTATGGCACTGTGCTCAGTATGCTGTGAGGAGGCCACAGAGCTCACTACATCTTAGTAGCGTCTTCAAACATCTGATCAGTGCCGGGAGTTTCACCGCCCTGAGGATAGGTCATCAATATTCTACTGCGAAAAAAAAACCACTTTCATGGTGTTCTTGATCTAATAAAATAATAATAACATTATTCTGTTTCTACAGTTTTGATGTTGTGGAACCTGACCAGACAATGAAGATTACTTTGGACATCGAACCTTATGTGTCTGGACAAAAGAAGCTGCTGGTGAACTTCACATGTGATAGGATAATTGACGTCAAGGGCTTCCTAACCATTGATGTGAATGAGGAGTCTTAATACCATTTCCCCAGGTGTTGTGTTCCCATATGTTATTCCAGGTCAGGACTTGCATTTTACAGCACAGTCACAAAATTATACGCATCAATTTTAAAGAGGTTGCATGAAGACTCAAAATCCTACTTATCTGCTCTTTATATAGAGGATATAGTTTTTCGAAGTTTGCTTTTATAAACATTAAAAATGCATTTTTTTTCTGGAGTGACTAATACTGTGCACCATGAGATCATTCATTCTCAAACACCAGTGCTCCTCAAGATTAAAGTTAAAACCTAATGGAATAATGGCATTTTAATAATGCAATCCTTGCTGCAGTGCCATGAAAAAAGATTCATTACTACAGAAAATCAACTCCCCAGGGAATAGGTTGATGCTCGTGGCAAAGTGGAATGCATGGACTCCCTGGGGGTTTGTACTACTGACTTAGAGGTCCTGTACACCACATGTTGCTGCATTTTCTCTTTGAATTCTATATGAAATATGATCAGACTCATCCATTTACAAGTTATAGGTGTTACGGGTACTAACTTCTCCACTCCACACTGTCTTCAACTGAAAGCTGTCCTGTCTACTTCCTGCTGCTTTCTCCATTAGTGCATGCATGCTTTCGCCAGGTCTTAAAGGGTCAGTGCACACACTTCCTAATCTGTTTCCATCCAAGGCAGCCTTCTCTGTGGTATATATGGTTCCTAGCTTATCAACTCCTGCAAAAGCTGAACCCTGTCCTGCCTGTCCTGACCTATTGCCTGTCTTCCATACTACACAAACTTTGCCTGTCCTGACCTCAGCTTGCCCTCCGAGAATGCTCTTGCTGCCATGTACTGCTGTCTTTTTATTTTATCTGCCTGGGTCATAGGTCACTTAACAGCGACTACTACAAGAGTAAGTAGCCTGATGGTTCCCCTGCAGCGAAGTTCAGATCCCAGGGTGAAAATCAGTTGGTCACACCTGAAGTAGTAGTAGTCCTCAGTCAAATATTTTCAGGGGCACATTAGTTCCATGCCCTCTGTGTCACAGTAAACCACTTAATAATTCACAGCTTTTACCTGTTACGCGTTATCAGTGTGACATTTGACCTGCACCCTAAACCTATGAGAGCACCAAAACACTAGAGCAGGGATCAGCAACCTTCGGCAATCCTGCTGTGGTGAAACTACGACTTCCAGCATGCACATTTGCTTAGCTGTTTTGAGAACTCCCATAGAAGTGAATGGAGCATACTGGGAGTTGTAGTTTCACCACATCTGGAGTGCCGAAGCTTGCTGACCACTGCCCTAGAGCAAGTGCAGCCAGGAAATTTGGCTTCGCGGTGAATAGAATTTTCCCTGAAATTCGGATCAAAGTCCTTTAATTGGCTCAACACTATCCACAATACAATATTAAATCAATGAATCAGAGCTACTCTGGAGGATTAATTTCAGTTTTATGGACATCCACCACTAACATGTTGTAATATCACAGTCAATGATGTCAAATGACAATAAACTCAGCTCTACTGCATTTGTTCTTTGCATTTTACAAACACGACTCTAATGCTAATATAGTTTGTAAGTGTATTTTTCATACATGTTCCCCATAGGATGTAAGTACAAACATAGGCTAGTACTAGGCTATCTCTGCTAGTGCCACAGAGAATGAATGGAGTGGCAGAGAACATGCTTGACAACCAGTCAATTCATTTGGGGGACCTGGCACCCTCAAGCTGTAAGAGCAGCAGTACTAGTAGTACTGCAGTCAAGGGTGGAGCAGCTGAGAGGCCAGGGCCCAGCAGCCCCGTTAGTATTCATTACAGTGCAGTGAATACTAATAAAGCTGTGTGGCTCTTCCGTTCCATAGGGGTTGGGGGAGAGGATCTCTCACTACACAGAGAAATTTACCAAATAAATTGAACCCTAAATCTTCTGCATGGCAGACAGCAAGTTTATACTGCACTGTTACATGGTTTGTATTTTCTGTGCCTAAGAAGCTACTAAACAGAATTACTATTTTCTTCACAGGCATAATATTAAAAATATGGGGGTCATTTACTATGCTGAAATATGCCTAAATTAGGCGTATTTCAGGCGCAGTGAGCGGCGCAACTAACACTTGTGCCTTCCAAAATTGTGGGTGGGCGGGGGATGGGATGGGCCAGCACGCCTGTCTCATTCATCATTTTCTACGCTTGTTTTAGGCATAGAAAATTATCCAAATGTAAGGCCTGTTCCTCTTCATAACTTCGGCGGATCCACCAGCAGTTTAGGGCTTTATTGAGACAAATGTCTTAAATAAATGTGCCCCATAGTATTATACTTTACTAGCTTTTTATGCACTTTTACTTTCCTGTTCTTTTTTATAGTAAAAAGAAAGACTCAAAGGTCAAAGTTAATTTTTTTTCCATTAACCTTAAAGAGGACCTGTCACCACTCCTGACATGACTGTTTTAATAGCTTCATGCATTCCCCATGTAATAGCAGTTCTGGAACATCTATTCTTATGTCTCTATGTTGTGCCATTCCTTTATTATTTCTACTAGAAGTTATGAATAGCAGTCTGCAGTAAGAGTACAGAGGGGTGGTAACCGTTTAGGGGCTGTGTACCTGCACAGTCTGAAAATGGCAGCACTGATTGGATAGAGTGAGACTGTGCAGGTATACACCCCCTACTTGTTACCATCTCTCTGTACTCTTATTGCAATTCATTCATCACTTCTAGTAGAAATAATTAAGTAATGGTCCTCTTTAAGTAAAGGGACTATTACACTAACTGTACTGTTAAAGGCTTTTTAAAAAGCTACTAAACCGTATTACTATTTACTTCAAATGCATAATATTAAACAAAGAGAATTACTGGTGTAGTACATTCTAGTCACTTTTACTTTCCAGCTTTTCTTTTATGGTAAAAGTTCCATTTTTCTACAATAAGCGTAACTATAGAAAGAATTTTACAGTTTTCTGAATAGTTACATAAAGGATTATTGACTATAATTGAGTCCATTCAGTTTCCATTCAGAATCCTGTTTTTTTTACAGGATACATACAGGACTTGTTAGTCCAGTCTTTTTTATGGAATCTGCAACAGAGGTCGTTAATGGAGTTTCCAGCACAGATGTGAATTCACCCTTAAAGGGAACCTGTCATCAACTTTATGCTGACCTCACTGAGGGCAGTATAAATTAGTGACAAAAATGCTGATTTCAGTGTTGTGTCACTAATCAGCTAAAAGTTAGTGGTTGCTGAGAACCAGCATCATAATCATTACAGGCGAGACCTGGAAAAGAGTCAAATCTACCTGAGAAGAGTCATGGTTATTCATAATCTCCTGCTCTCCCCGCCCATCTGCTGATGATTGGCAGTTCTCTCATAGAGAGTAAGGGAGAAAACTAGGTAGAAGACTGTCAGTCATCAGCAGGTAGGCAGGGAGAGCAGGGATTCATGAATAACCATGACTCTTCTCAGGTGGCCAGGACTCTTTTTCAGGCCTAGTCTGCAATGATTGTGATGTTGGTTCTCGGCAACCACTTACTTATAAATAAACTTATAGATGACAGACCTCTGAAATCAACTCACCTCTCTTTATTTTATGCTGCCGTTAGTATGGGCTGCATAAAGTTGATGACAGGTTCCCTTTAAGGTCATTAACAAATAAGAAAGCAAAAATGTGTTTTTGTAGCATGCTTACTATTAAGTATCACAAAACATTATTTGGTATTCATATAATCATAATAAACAATAGTGAACACATTTTTCATGGTAGATAAAAATATAATTTGGTATAATTCCAGGTGAACCAATTTGGTATTTGGTATCGCTGAGCTTGTTATGGTACTAACCCAGAGAACAAAGTAAATGCTGCAAAGTAAATGTTCAAAAAATGTAAACATTAACATAATTGATGTGTGTGCTGCCCCTGCATTTCTATTGTTTTGGCCCTGTCTATCAGTGCCATACCTTACTTACCTGTACATTAGAATTGTCTGCTGAAAAGGCTTATTGCTTGCATTGGCCCCACCAACAGTTTGCTAACCTCTCCTACTTGGATTGACCATTCCTTCAGTTTGGATACACCTACACAGAGCCACTTCTACCCTTTTTTCCAGGGCCACTTTGAGTTCCCAATCTGCCCCTGTATATACAGTAGTCTTGCACTATTTAATAATTTTTATAATTTTATGTGATTTGTGCCTTGATTGAATGGATTAACGTGGAATGTGCAGTTTAAAAATATGAAATGTTCCATCTCAGAAGCATAGAAGATGGCAGAATGTCTGTATGTCTGGTTTGAGAAACATGCTAAGTCAGAGGGTGGAATCTCTCCAACTAGAAAAGTGTTTATGACATTTACGCTAGGGCTATGCGGTGACATATGTCACATGACTACTTGTCACACAACATTTTTTATAATGATAGTCAACGGTGTTGTACTGTGATGTGCGGCATGCTGCGAATGTGACATGACAGTTGGATGGATTTTTGAGTAAGTGTCTCATCGCAGTCGCAGCATGTCGAATGTTGCAGAGTGACACCATTGACTATCATTACAAAAAATGTTGCACAACATTGGTGCACCATGAATGTTGCGCAATATGTTGCAGTTTAGTTGTTCTCTTTTTGTTGCACGACACATGACGCCATGTAGCCTTAGCCTTAGGATTGGACATAGAGTTAGTTGATGGGTGTGGTTGACTGTGTATAAACCCAGGGCATCCAGTAGTAATAGCACATGAATCCTGAACACAGGGAGCAGATAAGCTAATAAAACCGAGGCCTACTGGATGACCCTGGGAGCTGAAGAAAACCTAAAGGAGAACTCAGCATAGGCAAAGGAATAGCTGTTGCAGACTGAGGGGCATAAAAGAATCCAGGGTATTCTCTACCAAGGACGGAGAACATGGGCAGAGGATACAAAGTAGTTAGTTCTATATGATGTGAACTGTTGCTGTTGGCCTAAAATCTATTAATCTCTGTACCTGTACAAAAGATTGTAATCTCTGTCTGCATTCAAGTGCATTATAACCTATGTGTATTAGAAGAAACATTTGCCAAGTAAATGTCAACTGTGAGCTAAAACTGCCCCTGCATCCTGTGTACTCACATCAACTGTATCCCAGGGAGCAGTAACAACATTACCAAAGCCTCTGCCGTCTTTATTATTTATCAGCACCCTGGTGAGAAGATGGTGCTGGCCACCATGAAAGTTGCTTAACAAATTAACACTTGTGCCCCAACAGCTTTCTTCTCCAGGTTCCACTTGTTGAAATTGGTGTCATGAACAGGATACTGGCGCAAAGATGATCTTAGGAACACAGCCTCAGAAGAGAGCAACCATCACAGGAAACATCGGCATTGCTGATTTGCACAGCCTGTGAGACAGATGGCTCTCTTTTGGTGATGAACTCCATCTCTTGGAGCTTTTGGTACAAGAGAGTCAACAGAAAAGCCAGTACCGGTCCCCGCAGCTGAACTTGCATTGGACATTGCTGAGCACACACTGGCCACAAGGACATGCACATGTCCTTCAGGAAAGGGGACAGATCCTTCAGGAAAGGTCCACAGGAAAAGACCTGTCAAGAGATTGAGTCAATAGCCTGGCTGCAGCATCTCTGATCAGGGAATCTTAGTCTGATTCAGTATTGAAAGAGGCCAGAGGTTTCATGAGAGATGACTAGTGTGGACTAATTTGGCAATCAAGACTCTATAAAAAAAAGCATTATAACCAGACTCCCTCCAAAACTTGCATCCGGGGATCAGGCAAAGTTTACTCACTGCCAGGGCTCAGAGGTGTGTGAACATCTGGCATCACCTGCCCATACTAGGTCCCATACTGCTCATACTAGGTGGTTGAATCCAAAGCTGAAGACAAAAGCTGATATATAGACCTATGACCTACACCAGACCCAGGAGTACCTGTGAACTCATTGTCCTGCTGGTAAGATGGGCAGGATCCCCCTCCCACTATTGCCTTTGATAAACCAGGGGGTTGAATCAGTCTGCCAAATGGTTGTCCCTCCAAGCATTAATCTCAGTGTATCAGAAGAGATGTTTGTCAAGCAAAGATCAACTGTGAATTAAAACTGTCCTGACTCTTTGTATATTCATTCTCCTGCTTTTCTGACCCCTTTCCTCCAGGTCTCAATTGTCACAAATCTTCAAACTAGTATGTCTGTCCAGTGCTCTAGAATCTCAAGAGGAATCTGGGTAGGACAAAGCTTATTGAGCTAAGCTACCATATTAGACATAGCCCATGCCACACTGTTTCTAAATAAAGTAGTATTTTTTTTAATCCCAACAAACCCTTTAAGTAGTGAAATGTACAAGTTAAATTTAGTGAAACAAAAATAATGACAATAAACATGGTGTAAGATAATAACAATACACATGGTATAATGTAATGTAGAGCTATTTATTCAACCACATACACTATAATCAGAATCACATTTCGATGACTGTTCTACAGTACTGAAGAGGTAGAACGTTTGATAAAAATCACAGTGAGAACAAATCAGCCATAACTGTACAGTCCAATAACAATTAGCAGTGACAATATGCTTATTGTGCACAGTACTGGTGACCGGAAGAATCAGGAATCACAAGTAACACGGGCAGGTTGTCAGGACATGGTCAGTAACAGCTACGCGGATTCTGGACTGGCACCATTGGATGAAGAAACCACAGTAATGTTGTGATAACTTTTAATATTCTTTATCTTATCACAGGAGAAGGTGGCGATCAGTGTTTTACTGCCGGTCTTGAAGGGAGTGATTAAAAATGTAGTCTCTGTTTTTTCTCCAGGCTTCAGAGATGGCAGGCTAAAATGAGAAGATAAATTATCAGTCTATTCAGGTATATTCAGATGGTCAGATGGAGTAGCCGTTGCCCACTGGAGTTGGAACTGTAATGCGGTCAAAAACTACACACCCATGCGATCCGCAGTTTGGTTTTGGATTGTTAAAATTGGTACAGTAGTTGCTGGCTTATCATTAATGGCCGCTCTGCTTTGTAAGAACCATTAACAACAAGCAAGTAACTGTAATACACTTTTTAACGATCTAATACCAAAAGCAGTGGTACATATGGCCAATTGGTTTTTGACTGTACCTTGGCCGAGTCTCCACTGAGTGTTGGATGTCCCATCCTGCCATACTCTTTGACCCAGTCCCAGTGCAAGGGATTTATTCTGCAGGAACCATTGAACACCAGTTTCCTATTTTTTTAATCTAAATACAGTGGGGAAAAAAGTGTTTAGTCAGCCACCAATTGTTCAAGTTCTCCCACTTAAAAAAGATGAGACAGGCCTGTAATTGACATCATAGGTAGACCTCAACTATGAGAGACAAAATGAGAAAACAAATCCTGAAAAATCACATTGTGTGATTTTTAAAGAATTTATTTGAAAATTATGGTGGAAAATAAGTATTTGGTCACCTACAAACAAGCAAGATTTCTGGCTCTCACAGACCTGTAACTTCTTCTTTAAGAAGCTCCTCTGTCCTCCACTAATTACCTGTAGTAATGGCACCTGTTTGAACTTTTTATCAGTGTAAAAGACACCTGTCCACAACCTTAAACAGTCACACTCCAAACTCCACTATGGTGAAGACCAAAGAGCTATTGAAGGACACCAGAAACAAAATTGTAGACCTGCACCAGGCTGGGAAGACTGAATCTGCAATAGGCAAACAGCTTGGTGTTTGGTCAACTGTGGGAGCAATAATTAGAAAATGGAAGACATACAAGACCACTGATAATCTCCCTCGATCAGTGGCTCAATGCAAGATCTCACCCCGTGGGGTCAAAATGATCACAAGAACTGTGAGCAAAAATCTCAGAACCACACGTGGGGGACCTAGTGAATGACCTGCAGAAAGCTGGGACCAACGTAACAAAGGCTACCGTCAGTAACACACTACGCCGCCAGGGATTCAGATCCTGCAGTGCCAGACGTGTCCCCATGCTTTAGCCAGTACATATCCGAGCCCGTCTGAAGTTTGCTAGAGAGCATTTGGATGTTCCAGAAGAGTATTTGGAGAATGTCATATGGTCAGATAAAACCAAAGTAGAACTGTTTGGCAGAAACACAATTTGTTGTGTTTGGAGGAGAGTGAATGCTGAGTTACATCCATAGAACACCATACCTACTGTGAAGCATGCAGGTGGCAACATCATGCTTTGGGGCTGTTTCTCTGCAAAGGGACCAGGACGACTGATCCGTGTACATGAAAGAATGAATGGGGCCATGTATCGTGAGATTTTGAGTGCAAACCTTCTTCCATCAGCAAGGGCATTGAATATGAAACGTGGCTGGGTCTTTCAGCATGACAATAATCCCAAGCACACCACCAGGGCAACAAAAGAGTGACTTCGTAAGAAGCATTTCACGATCCTGGAGTGGCCTAGCCAGTCTCCAGATCTCGACCCCATAGAAAACCTTTGGAGGGAGTTGCAAATCCATATTGCCCAGTGACAGCCCCAAAACATCACTACTCTAGAGGAGATCCTCATGGAGGAATGGACCAACATACCAGCAACAGTATGTGCCAACCTTGTGAAGACTTACAGAAAACGTTTGCCCTCTGTCACTGCCAACAAAGGATATATAACAAAGTATTGAGGTGAACTTTTGTTATTGACCAAATACTTATTTTCCACCATAATTTGCAAATAAATTCTTTAAAAATCAGACAATGTGATTTTCTGAATTTGTTCTCTCATTTTGTCTCTCATAGTTGAGGTCTACCGATGATGTCAATTACAGGCCTCTCTCATCTTTTTAAGTGGGAGAACTTGCACAATTGGTGGCTGACTAAATACTTTTTTTCCCCACTGCATTTATAAGATTCTGTGCAGATACATTTCTTAATTAACTGTAATCCCTGATATTATTAATTTTGCGATCTCCACATAGAATGATTAACTGCCTGAATTAAATCGCTTAAAATCCAATTTATTAAGTTTACTTAAAACACCATTTACCAATCAGGCTATGGGCAGAACATCTCACAGTCAACGGGCTAATTATATACCCTTTTGCTCTGTATGATGTTAAACCCATCCAAAATGTGCCTAGTTTGTGGCGATTATCTTATCATCTGTATGCCACAATACAAAGTCAAAGGGAGGGGAGGATGGAGTTCCTTAACGAAGGAGAAGCGTAGCAGGGCTGGACAGCTGGTCTCCTATTAAAATCAAGAGCACCAGTGTATCGATATCCCCAGTATTATCAGTAGGGGGATCTATCACAGCCTTGACAACACGCATCCATCATTACACACTCCGTTCCCCATACACCTATTACGGTACATTAATAGCACAGCTATCTGAATCAATTTCGCTGAGGCTCTACGCGTTTCTAAGTCACTATTGCGTGACCATCATCAGGAGCCAAAGCCTCGCGTATAACAGCGTGATTCAAAGCCTAACTACCGTAGCACGCTGCATATCCAGCTCATGTGTGTGCAGCGTGACTCATAACCCGGCACTGTAGCGGCCGTGACGCGCGCCGCTAGATCCGGTGTTTAAGAGCATAATGCTCCTCCCCCCACGGCCAACCCCAGAGACGGCGCAGCCAATCCCTGCTAAGCAGGGAGCCTCACTGCGTTCGCTCCCGATACAATGTTACGGCATTAGAAGGGACAAGCCTGCAATTATATGTGATCACTTATGCGGCTCAATTCTATTCATGGTAAGACATAACTGGAATATGTGGGCATATAAACTAAATACACTATATTCAAATCCAACAAGGAAACATTGGTTCAAGGAGTATATTAGTCTCCACATTAACCCTATACAACTTTTATTCCAAAAAGCAAGCATAGGACACAAAGTCATTTAGCCCATAGGGCTTCAAGGTTCTGAGAGTAAAGATCCATTGCGCTTCCTTTCGGAGCAGCAATTTGTCCGTGTCACCACCTCGTGGTGATGTCACAACATGTTCCAATCCCTGAAATGTGACACAATTGCCTTGTCCTGCGTGATTTGCTTGAACATGCAGTGCTATGGGGGTATCCGCGCAGTTATTGATATCGCAGAGATGTTCACCAATTCTTCTCCTAAACTCTCTCTTAGTTTTCCCCACATACTGCAGGGAGCAAACACATGTGGCCACATACACGATCCCCACCGTTCTGCAATTAATAAACGTGCGGATAGTGTAACTGCGGCCTGTAGTAGAACTCTTGACTAATTTACCCCGCTTGATCACTGGGCAGGCAACACACCCACTACATGGAAAGGTACCATTCAGTTTGTGTTTTGAGAGCCATGTCTCCTGCACTGGTGTCATAAACATGCTGTGAACTAATTTATCACGGATATTGCCACTTCGTCTAAACGTAATGAGGGGACGATCCCCAATTAACTGTCCCACATCTGGATCTGACTGGAGAACACTCCAGCAATCACTCAGAACCTGACGCACCTGTTCATGGGCCACATCATAAGTGCCAATTATTCGAGGCATATCATTTCCTTCAAGGACTTTTTCTCTAGGGACCAACAATTTATCTCTGTTACACGCAGCGGCATGTTGAAATGCTCTAGAGATACATCTTGATGGATAGCCTCGTTCAGAGAACCTTCTCCGGAGGTCATCCGCTGCATATTTAAAATCCGACCACTCCGAGCAATTCCTGCGAACACGCAGGTATTGGCCCTTAGGAATGCCTTCCTTCAGGGCTCGTGGGTGATCACTATCCCATGCTAGGAGTGTATTTGTGGATGTAGATTTTCTAAATATATTGGTCGTAAGCGTATGGGACGAATCAATGTTAATGACAATATCAAGGAATGTGAGACTAGTCTCACTAATTTCACTAGTGAAAAAAAGTCCCAGACTATTTATATTCAGGACCGACACGAATTCTTGGAAATCTGATATGGTCCCTTTCCAAAGAATAAAGATATCGTCGATGAACCTCATCCATAATAAAATGGACGAGGTCCATCGTTCCATGTCGTCACTGAACACGATCTCCCGCTCCCACCAGCCCAGGTAGAGGTTAGCGAACGTGGGGGCACATGGGCTCCCCATCGCCACCCCCCTGAGCTGGTGGTATACGCGGCGATCGAATAGAAAAACATTACGATTTAAAATGAAGTCCAGAAGCTGGATAATAAATTCATTATGGGGCCCACAATGAATACCCCGTTCACTCAGAAAGGCCCCGACAGCTCTACATCCCAGATCATGTGGGATGGAGCTGTACAGGGCCTCCACATCCAGACTTGCCAATAGTGTGCCCTCCTCACATTGGATGTCATCCAACCGTCTCAACACATCCATAGTGTCACGCACATAGGATGGTAAGTTGGTAACGAACGGCCGCAAAATCCTATCCACGTACACACTGATTTTTTCAGTAAGGCTCCCAACCCCCGAGACGATTGGACGCCCCTTCAAAGGGTTGGTGCCTTTATGCACCTTAGGTAGGCTATAAAAAACCGGCATCACTGGATGTTCAGGAAACAAATATGCCAATTCCACTTTATCAATGAGTTTATGTCTCAATGCTGACTTCAACAAAGCAGCCAACTCATTCTTATATTGTACAAGTGGGTTGGCATCCAGCTTGGCATAACAGGATTTGTCCTGTAGAATGCGCATGCACATCTCATAATAAATCTGGCTGTCCAGGACCACCACATTCCCACCTTTATCCGATGGTTTAATGACGATATCGGTGTCATGCTGTAGTGTGTCCAATGCAGACAACTCATCTTGACATAAATTATGAGTCGCATGTCCATCAACTCTCAGTGTCCGCAATTTCTCTGTGACAATCGTGAGGAAAGCATCCAAGGCAGAGTAACCCTGTGGTGGAGGATTCTTCTTGGAGACAGGCCGTAAGTCAGTAAAGGGGCCCGTGCCAATCTCCCTCTGACCCTCTTCCCATAATTCTGATAGCAACTGGACATCAGGAAGCTCATTTAGTTCAATCCCTAGCTGTTCACATTGTTCTTTATTATGTGTTAGGAAGAACTTCTTCCATTTGAGCTTTCTAATGAATAAATTGATGTCCTTTACCCAATAAAATGGGTTGTATCCTGAACTTGGGACAAATGACAGACCTTTCTTTAATAGCGACATTTCTGGAGGAGTAAGAGTACGCTGGGAAAAATTAAGGACCTGAAGCTGATCTGTGCCACCCCTAATCGAATCCCCTGTATCTATGGGCCCTTTCTGTTTCTCAACTGATACTCTATCATAGGGGGCGGTGGTCCTAAAAAACCAACAGGGCCCTGTTCTCTATAGCCCCTGCCTCTTTGTCCCCTAGTTGACTGTCGCCCACGTCCCCTGCCTCGGCCTCTCCCTTTCCTGGTCGACGAGGGCTTATCAGTACCTTCAGACTCAGTATCGTAGTCAGTAGACGATAGATCCGTTTCGCTTTCCTGTGTTTTGGACCTATTTTTCAAGAATTCAAAAATTGTCCCTTCCTTGAAGTCCCTAGTGTCCCTAATAAATTGATTGTGTTTTCTTTCCTTCAAATATCCCGTGAATCTCTCAATACTCTGTTGTAATAGAGATTCTTTTTTAATGAACTCGGGAGAAGAGGAAAACTTCCTTGCTGCCTCGATACTTTTTTGCAATTCAGCCGTGTTATTTGCTAATAATATCTTTTCTTCCTCCACTAAGAGCTTCATGAGTCGTAGAGAGGATTCAATGGACTCCTTTTCCCACTTTTTCATAAACTCAGTACTCTGGAGTCTAATATTTGGGAGTATAGGATTTCTAAGCCCCCTCGGCACTATCTTGTGTTTTAGATAAGTGTCGAGGGTCTGAACCTCCCACCAAGACCTGAACCTGGTCCTTATAGATCCTCGTTAGACTTCTAAAAACTGAGGTAATGCTGAGTGCAAATGATTGCGATGGTAATTCCTTGTCACTAAATACTTCTTTAGGGTTGCCTAACCAATCATCCGAATGTATGTCACCCGATAGAAAGCCTGCCATCACTCAATTGAATAGAATATATAAATAAATCAATTAACTGTAATCCCTGATATTATTAATTTTGCGATCTCCACATAGAATGATTAACTGCCTGAATTAAATCGCTTAAAATCCAATTTATTAAGTTTACTTAAAACACCATTTACCAATCAGGCTATGGGCAGAACATCTCACAGTCAACGGGCTAATTATATACCCTTTTGCTCTGTATGATGTTAAACCCATCCAAAATGTGCCTAGTTTGTGGCGATTATCTTATCATCTGTATGCCACAATACAAGTCAAAGGGAGGGGAGGATGGAGTTCCTTAACGAAGGAGAAGCGTAGCAGGGCTGGACAGCTGGTCTCCTATTAAAATCAAGAGCACCAGTGTATCGATATCCCCAGTATTATCAGTAGGGGGATCTATCACAGCCTTGACAACACGCATCCATCATTACACACTCCGTTCCCCATACACCTATTACGGTACATTAATAGCACAGCTATCTGAATCAATTTCGCTGAGGCTCTACGCGTTTCTAAGTCACTATTGCGTGACCATCATCAGGAGCCAAAGCCTCGCGTATAACAGCGTCAGGTTCTGAGTGATTGCTGGAGTGTTCTCCAGTCAGATCCAGATGTGGGACAGTTAATTGGGGATCGTCCCCTCATTACGTTTAGACGAAGTGGCAATATCCGTGATAAATTAGTTCACAGCATGTTTATGACACCAGTGCAGGAGACATGGCTCTCAAAACACAAACTGAATGGTACCTTTCCATGTAGTGGGTGTGTTGCCTGCCCAGTGATCAAGCGGGGTAAATTAGTCAAGAGTTCTACTACAGGCCGCAGTTACACTATCCGCACGTTTATTAATTGCAGAACGGTGGGGATCGTGTATGTGGCCACATGTGTTTGCTCCCTGCAGTATGTGGGGAAAACTAAGAGAGAGTTTAGGAGAAGAATTGGTGAACATCTCTGCGATATCAATAACTGCGCGGATACCCCCATAGCACTGCATGTTCAAGCAAATCACGCAGGACAAGGCAATTGTGTCACATTTCAGGGATTGGAACATGTTGTGACATCACCACGAGGTGGTGACACGGACAAATTGCTGCTCCGAAAGGAAGCGCAATGGATCTTTACTCTCAGAACCTTGAAGCCCTATGGGCTAAATGACTTTGTGTCCTATGCTTGCTTTTTGGAATAAAAGTCTGTATAGGGTTAATGTGGAGACTAATATACTCCTTGAACCAATGTTTCCTTGTTGGATTTGAATATAGTGTATTTAGTTTATATGCCCACATATTCCAGTTATGTCTTACCATGAATAGAATTGAGCCGCATAAGTGATCACATATAATTGCAGGCTTGTCCCTTCTAATGCCGTAACATTGTATCGGGAGCGAACGCAGTGAGGCTCCCTGCTTAGCAGGGATTGGCTGCGCCGTCTCTGGGGTTGGCCGTGGGGGGAGGAGCATTATGCTCTTAAACACCGGATCTAGCGGCGTGCGTCACGGCCGCTACAGTGCCGGGTTATGAGTCACGCTGCACACACATGAGCTGGATATGCAGCGTGCTACGGTAGTTAGGCTTTGAATCACGCTGTTATACGCGAGGCTTTGGCTCCTGATGATGGTCACGCAATAGTGACTTAGAAACGCGTAGAGCCTCAGCGAAATTGATTCAGATAGCTGTGCTATTAATGTACCGTAATAGGTGTATGGGGAACGGAGTGTGTAATGATGGATGCGTGTTGTCAAGGCTGTGATAGATCCCCCTACTGATAATACTGGGGATATCGATACACTGGTGCTCTTGATTTTAATAGGAGACCAGCTGTCCAGCCCTGCTACGCTTCTCCTTCGTTAAGGAACTCCATCCTCCCCTCCCTTTGACTTGTATTGTGGCATACAGATGATAAGATAATCGCCACAAACTAGGCACATTTTGGATGGGTTTAACATCATACAGAGCAAAAGGGTATATAATTAGCCCGTTGACTGTGAGATGTTCTGCCCATAGCCTGATTGGTAAATGGTGTTTTAAGTAAACTTAATAAATTGGATTTTAAGCGATTTAATTCAGGCAGTTAATCAGATACATTTCTTAATAAATCTTTAGAGCAGCCTGGACTTTGCTTTTCTTAGAGTTAAATCAGAAGTACACAGCTTTTTTTGTCATATTCAATCTATAATTAAAGGGGTATTTGCACTTTTACCATATCATTTATTTTATTTCATTTTGAGTAGATACATACTGTATATATTAGCATTTAACTTTTAGACTTTGTTTTGGAGGGGAGGGGGTAATGCAAAAAAAAGCCAAAAAAACCCCAACAAAACAGGCAATTCCATCTTGTGCTGTTATGACATTTTGTGGCTGAGATCCTCCCACCCTCCTCTGTTTTTTGCTGCTCCCTTTCACTTTGAGTCCACCCTGGTCTCTGATGAGTTACCAGCCATCAGGGGAATGACCATTGTCCCTTCTTTTTGTCGTTGGGGAAACAACTCTAACAAGCGTGGCACCTTGGGTGTCTCACTTCTACCTTGGAGGTCATCACAATCATACATGGCTGCACAGAGACAAAGCTGATCACATAGGCAGGCAATCAGTAGTGTTTCTGTCCAGAAGGGCTGCATTGCTAACCTCTTAAAGGGTTATTCTCATTTTAGACAATGGGGGCATATCGCTAGGATATGCCCCCATTGTCTTATAGGTGCGGGTCCCACCGCTGGGACCCGCACCTATTTCCAGAACGGAGCCCCCGAAGTGAATGAGGGCGCACTGCGCATGTGCAGCCACCCTCCATTCATTTCTTTGGGGCCGCCGAAAATAGCCGAGCGCTGGCTCGGCTACTTCCGTCGGCTCCATAGAAATGAATGGGAGCGCACCGCGCATGCACGGCCCGGCTCCCATTCATTTCTATGAGCGGCGCCTGGGGTCATCCAGGCGCAGCGCTCCCCGCTCCGTTCTGGATATAGGTGCGGGTCCCAGCGGTGGGACCCGCACCTATAAGACAATGGGGGCATATCCTAGCGATATGCCCCCATTGTCTAAGATGAGAATACCCCTTTAAGTTTCATTAATTGGTGGCTGCAGGCAGCGAGAATTTTATCATCTTAATATATGCCTATGAAGGAAATTTGGAGAGGCATATGAGAGGAAACTCTGATCATTATAAAGATATATTAAGACTTCATCAGCACAGAATGACATGATATTTGATCCTGTTATCCCATTATTGGAAGGTCTTGTCCTCTAGTGGACCGGATATTGACTATTTTACTTACTCTTTTTGGATCAATTCACTAGTAAGACCACTTCCTTCGATCAGCAAGACGCAGGAGTCCATTGTTTCCGATAAAGTGTTGGTGATAATAACTTCAGCTTTGAAGGCTGATTTTATTTCAGCCTGATTTGGACACTGTCACAAAGGAAGTCCAAACATGCGAATAAGAGATTCGGAATGTGAGTGTAGAAACATAAAAATGTGATACAGTATAAGATATGTATATGCAGTGAGCCCCTGAGGAGCCAGTGCAGAGGTTGAGAGTGGCAGTGGCCCTGATAAGATGCTACATCATGGTATACTCCCTCAGGCCTTTGCTCCATGGGGATCAGTGCAGTGGAAAGGTGGTTTAAAGAATCAGACCATAAGTAAACATATAAAAGTATTTCTTTACTTACTGCAAAATATAACTTGTGGCACATCCAGAAATAATAATATCAAGGTACAGTTTCTAGTACCAGAAAAGGAGGTATGGTGGCTGGTTGGATGGCAATTTAATAGCACTAGCATTTGTAGATAGGTGTCCACTGTGATACATGCTTGATTTTAGTCTGGTTTGGTGGTTGTTTGGGTGATGAATGTATGAGCTGTAGTCCCTCACCTTGCAGCAGTTTCTCTAAAGCTGTGATTTCGCTGATCACTCTTCTGTCTAGTCACACTGATGCTTTCTAGAGGCAGTGTTCTGGTTTCTAAAGATCTTTCTAGAGTGTTGGTCTCACGATTAGAAACTGGATATGTTCCTAGGGGGTCTGGTGTGTGCTTCCTCTCTTTTTGCTGTCTGAACTAGAACTCCCCCTCCTGGCAGGAAGTAGGACCAGCCCACTCCTACCAAGAGGGGAAAAACAGGGTAGTTATCCCTGTTCCTGCCAACTATTGGCAACCATAACCTCCTCTGCTGGAACATATGGCCAATACAGAAAATACAATAACATAATACATAACACAATACATACATTAGATAGCCATATAAAACATTTACAGATACCACCAGGTCTGGAATACTGCATATATTTAAAAAAAATGGAGGTTATAGATATTTTTATTTTAAAAAATCTCATTAATGTCTGAAATTGGGAATGGAATGGCTGAACTAATCAAATGGTTCAACTAAATCACCATGTGGATACTTGATACTTCTGATCTTGGTCGTTGGAGAAGGAGCCAGGATGTTAGTATACAGGCCTGAATAGGGCCCCATCTTAAAAAGGTGTATTAGTAATTATTAAAGGGATTACTTTTGATTCTTCAAAAAGGTGAATTTTGTTCATGATTTTTTCGCTGAAATGGTGGTTTAAAAAACCCATACTCACTTGATCCATTTGATCAAAGAGAAGCCGTTGCAGCCATCTTGATTGAAGAAATTGGGCCAAATCTCCCACGAGGAATCATCACATCAGCGTGTTTGTGTCAATCAAGATGGCCATGATGGCCTCTCTGAGATCTAATGGATGAGGTGAGTATGTACTTTTTTCTTTTAACCCTTGATTAACCTCTGAAAGGCCTCAATGTGACTCTTAGATGCTGCGAACAGTGTTGAACATGGCAATGACGGGGATGGAGCTATTGCCATTCCCTGTGATTGCACCAAATACATACAATGGAATGCGATTTGTGACAAAGTACTCTGTAATGAATTGAATTTGTAGTCGAAATTCGGTGAAGCAGCCAAATCGAATTTTTGAAAACGTTGCTTATCACTAGCTGTAATATGCCATGACCGCTGAAACTAATTGCTTGATGTATATTGTTGAAGGAGGTGATTGGCTGCATTAGTCACGTGTGGTATATGGGATCTCACCATTGCAGCCAAAACAATATGTCATGCCTGCTGCCTGGCAGAGTGGACTGAGCATCAGCACTGGATTGGAGGGAACTCGGGAAGGTTTAATGGTTTTTTTTTATTGTTTTATGAGCTTAATCTTAGCTTGCCCAAATAAAAAATGACAACTCTAACTCTAGACAACTCCATTATGGCACACGAAAGGGTCTTTCTTTGTGAACTTCTTGTAGGTCTTCTGTAGTCTGTTTCTATTTATTACTGTAAATTTTTTTTGTCAGATTCATTACCTTGATGATCATTGGCGGCTTTACCAAGATGATGTCCTTCTCCACCAAAATGTGTTCCTCCGTCCCTTGAACCTCACACAAAGCCGTCATGCGGATTAAATTGTCTTCACCCATATACTGTTTATATTGAGCATATGTCAAAGGGATTGAGATGTGTTTCCCTGGAGCATAATCAATAAGGAACAGTATGAGTCGATGCGTGATTACCACTATTGTGCTTAGGTTCAATGAAAACTAAAAAGGAATCACACAACACATTCACTAATATTTGGTTTGTACTACTATACCATAGCAGACTGATACTTGCTTTAATTGGATTAGGTTCGTTTAGGGAGTCTGGCGTTTTACTGAACAAAATAGTCCTGCATGGGTCCTACTCAGCCGCAACTCCCATGACATTCATATGTTTAGGGTCAGATGGGTCATGTGTCCTGGGGACTACAACACTTTGGGGTCCTAGTGGACCTCCATCACTCACTCTACTTGATGGCTAGTATTGATCTTGTGGTGGCCATGCATGGATGTACATACTGTAGCACTCTCTTTTTGAAGTAAGTGACTTAGCTATCTCTACACAGCTTTCATACACTTCAGTAGAAAGGTCCAAAAAGTGGACCCCCACCCCAGTCACTCTGAAGATATTTTTTTATTTTTTTGTACAGAGCATTACCCAGGCACCAGCAAGCATCCTTCCTTTCACAGGAATGAAGTAAAGCAGCCCCCTCCTTTAAATTTTTAGCGACTCCTTCTTTCGGCATTTCAGAGCAACAGCAGCAGGGAGGGTGGAGGAGCAACCGAGAAAGAGCAACCTGACTGCCTTGCCTCAGGCTTGGCTGTTCCTATGGCTCAATCCTTGGCTCAGGAGACCACAAAAGCAAAACATCGGTGTGGCTAATAAGAAAAGCAGTGGAAATCCCTGTTAAGTAACGTTCAGTATGACTGAAGCATTCGGGGAGTATGACTTTCTTCTGTCTTAAGTATACCAGGGACGATACAGCTCAGGAAGCAAAATATGTGTACCAGATGGTCACTATAATAAAACAATGACATAGTCACTACTAACACTATTGGTAACTGTCACCAGAACAATAAACCAACCTTAGCTCCCTTCGATCTATGAATGCATTCCATGTACTACTCCATGTCATGGTTTCTTTATAGTAATATTCTATTTTTTTCATATATGTGGAATTCTGTGATTAGTAGTCTGTGATAAACATAAGGCTATAGGCAGTGCTAATTCAAATAGTTTAAAGTGTAACTATAATTCTTTTATTTTTGCAATGTATAGGGCAGTGAAACTGACCATTTTTGTAATATACTTTAATTACTGAAATCGTACATTTCTATTAGAAAATAGCTCTGAAGTGGCCCATTTCTAGCCTTAGCAACGCTCCTCTGTCTTCTCTATACATAACAGAGTCAGTGTTAGCAAGTCTCCACAGTTATGTAAACAGAAGACAGAGGAGTGTTGCTAAGGCTTCAAGTGGGCCACTTGAAGCCTTAGGGCATGTTTCATAGGGTATGTTTAGATTCTCTATTGCCAACTGTTAATCTGCATCAACTTTACTTACTATCTCCGTGAATTGTAGTAAGTTCTTCTATTATAGATGTTAAGACATACCTTCATTTGGCGTCAGTGGTACAATCTTTGTATCTGCCCAGATCTCATATTTGTGTCTCCCGGTGTACAGTATGCTGGAGGAGGTGATGTTCACAGTCACTTTAATGTTGTTTGCTGTCAGGTTCTGCAAGCTCAGTATTATATCTATATTTTGACCAAGACTGGGAACTTGGGGAAGACTAAACATTCCAGACAAGACTGTGCCTCTTCTTGGCTTCTCTTCACCTCTTTTTCTGAAATACAATAGTTTTTTCTCAAGTTCCACTAATGGACTATCTAACAATTTGTTGACTGCTTTCTCGAACACTTGTCTTTCCTCCGATGAACCTGGAAAGCAAAATATACAGTAGGGTTACTTAAACTCATAATCAACAGTGTAACAAAGCTTCCACCTTCCATATATATTTCATAATACTTTCTAATCATGTATGGTTATGTGGTAGAAGGTCAGGGCAAATCAAAGAACCAGATCCCAGATGTAACTTCTACCTCTCTACTGCCTATAGCTGCACCCTAGCGAATAACTACAAAGTCATAAAAGGTTTGTACATTTTCTGTCTAGTCTTTAGCTAACGCATTATATAGAGGAAGAGGCAGGGGTGGATATACCATATGTACAACCCACAAAGGCCTAGTAGATAGAGGATGAATGCAACCTTAAAAGCAGCTTCTTAGAGAAATATAAGGGACTGGACTATGGTAAATGAGGGCCCATATACTGTTCTGGCTGGTTCTGGCTGTGCTCCAATGGGTCAAAGATTCCATGGTTAAAAAGGAAATTCTAGAATACTAAAGAACTTCCTTAAAGAAGAACTCCAGCAAAATGTTTTATTCCATGTCCTGCTAGAAAGGTACATGATGTAATCTGTAGTCAATGTCATTTTCTTACCAGTTTCTGTATTTTTCACTGGACGTGTATTTTTCAATGGACGTGCAGAGCCTGACGAAGCGCAGTGTGCGCGAAACGGCCGTCGCTTGCAGCATGCAGGAGGTGTTTGCCATCCGCCCCCATACTTGAATGTATTTGCCGGACATGTAATAAAGCCTTCAACTTTTTACGGTGAGTGCCGCTCTTTCTTTCATCTCTGGATATTTGATTTGCAAAAGACTTGCTGCTTGAGAGCTGAGCACCACCATTGTTGTGATCGACACCCGGTATTCAGGTGGATCCTGCTGTAGGGTTGAGGAGTAGTGCCATCCCGTTCTTACTATCAAATATTTGATTTTTCACTTATATCATCCTGAAGTTTCTTATCTGTGTCATGTGACTAGAAATTAGACCCACCAACTGACACAGAGACTTATGTGTGGACAGGAAGTCTAATTCTCTATGCATTCCTATGGGAGCCTCACTTTCAGTCTCATAGGAATGAATAGAGAAGTACCTGGCTTCCTGTCCTGAGTTGGAGGTCAGGGAGTTGGTCACATGATCCAGCTACAATAAGAAGAAAGTGGATAACTCTTAATTAGAGTCCCTGATAAGAAGATGTCATTCACTACAGATTACATCATGAACTTTTCTAATAGGTCAGAGAATAAAAATTTTTGCAGGAGTTCTTCTTTAAAGAAGGCATTTCCTGGCATTTCTGGTACATTGAGCTGGGAGAGAAAGTAGGGAGCAGCAGGGATGAGAGCAGCAATGGAACAGCAGTGGTGTGGGAACGTTTATAGTATTATTTAAATTTTTTACATTTTCTACTCTGAAACACCCTTAAGTTATATCCAGCATATACTTTTACATTAAATTGAGGGTTCTGTAAAGACTCATACACAGGACTTTTACTTATACCACACTTTTTAAGTACAGAATTAGTCTCAGAGTTTTGCATACTGCAGCCAATAGGTGGTAATAAGGTAACATTAGATGCTGCCACCTGATAGCTCACATTAGTAGAGTACACCATGAAACCAGTTCTATTCATGTGTATGAGGCAGAATAAAATAAAAATCAAAATAGGCTGCAAAAAAACATAAAAATCTGATCTATTTTTTGTAGCACAGTATTCAGGGGTGGTTCTTGTTAAGGTTGTACTTAGCCTTTCTGTTGCCTGAGTGCCACTGTGCCCTGTCCATACATGCAGAATAAGCACAGATTGAGAATTACACTTAGAATTACCCTTAACAGTATAAGGGCTCATGCACACAAACCAATTTTGTGTACCTATTCACTTCAATGACGCAGCAAAAGATGCGGACAGCACACTACATCCACAAAAATATAGAACACGTCGTATTCTTGTCCCCATTATGGACAAGGACAGGACTGTTCTATTATGGGCCAAACGCTCCATTCTGCAAAATGCAGAACACTTACGGCCGGTATCCATGTCAGACTGAAAAAACAGTTGTGGCTGTGTGAATGAGCCCTAACTAGCTTCCAAGAGAAGTGGTACTGTGCAGTGTCCATATATACAGAATAACAGCAGATGCCTAGAATTACACCCAGTATACAGGACAAGAAGACTGGTACTGTGCAGTGTCCGTATATACAGAATAAGAACAGAAAATGCGGCAGTATTACAGGTCAATGTTACTGTCAGGTTTAATTTTTCGCCATGGACTTAACTGTGTAGGACACCAAAATTCAAATAGTGGCCACATGACAGAATGGGGGGGGGGGGAAATGGATAGAATATGTTTATTTCTTTACCTTCTGGGTATTTGTATGTATTTGTGACATCCACTCGGCCATCACTTCCCACAGCTTTTGTGCTTATATATTTGCCAATGTATTTAGTGTCATTAGAAATTCTTTTCTTTGTGCCATCATTGTAGTTGATCCAGTGTGAAAGATCAGCATTCACGGATGCAAACATGAAGGCAACATCATAATTAAGGTCAACGTCACCTTCTTTTATAGCCACAAGAGGTGCAGGACCACAACGATATATTCCTAAAGTCAAAAGAAATTATCATTGAATAATGACCATACTATACATAAAAAATAATGCTTGTCTGCATTTAAAAAGAGAGAATAGCTATAATTTTCTGACTAGAGTGGGAACTTTTACCATCACTTTTTTCCAGTGGTGTTGAATCCATCACTTGCCATCCATTGTAAGCTGGAGCTAAATCCTTACGGATGAACCAAGCCTCATTCCAGACATGAAAATTCCTGTAAATACAAAATTTATACAATTTAAAATAAATATGTTGAATCTCTTCCAAAACCTAGGCAATATTCTCCAATCATTGAACAAAGAAAAACTTTTCCTCTACTTTCTCTGCATAATTTCCATTTTCTTCTGTTGGGAAGTCTTGGTCTTTTATGCAAGAATTAGGCATGAGCCAAAAGTCGACCATGGCCATTGCTTCTCACGCATGAAGTACAGGCAAAACTGTGGATCTACAACTCCATGAGGTATATAACTCTACTGGAAGCTTAACAAAAGCTAGAACATTCTTTGATGTAAGCAACCAAACCCTATTCACCAAATGTGAACAAAAAACAATGTTTGCTTGGCCTAGTACAACTGTAGATTTCCAGTACAACCATGCCAAATGTCTACCGGACTCACAGGTATCTTGTGATGAGAAACCAATACTCATCTGTTCTCTGCCACTCCATTCCATCTTCTTGGCTTTCTTCCTGTCTTTATTGGTCTCTATTTGTTAACGTCTGTAAAGATGGGGTCATGTGTGTGGCTACAGCCAATGGTTGGCCTCAGTTTAGACATGTCCCCAAGCAGCATATGAACTAGCATTGACATGCCACTTGGGAACAGCAGAAGTTGACAGACTGGGGCTAGAAGACAAGGGATTAGAGGCAGGTAACGAGGGAGCAGGTGAGTACGTAGTTCTACACAAATATTTCAGCCTGTGGCTCAAATAAAATAAAATCTAGATCAACTCCATTAACACCCTCAATACTTTTGGCACTGCTACAGCTAATCCTTCCCTCTTGCTCCCTGTCCAGCAGCTGACTAAGGAGCTGATCAGTCTCTCTGTTTATCTGGGCTGTGATTCCACCTCCTTGCCTGAGCTCTGAGGTTTTCTAGTGTCTAGTATCCAGCAAAGATGTGATCTCTTGTACTGATTCTGCTCCTAGCCCTGACCTTGGAATTGGTATCTGGAATATGCACATACTCAGCTTGCTCTGACCTTGGCCTGTGTTAAGGCTATGCATTTTGTTTGATCTTTTGGTGCTTCACACTGGTGTTTCTCACCTCCTTGAGTCTGCTGAGAACTACACCAGGACTACTCCAGGAGCCTGGTTGGTTCCCTGCACCCAAGTCCAAATCTGTCTGCAGAAGTTAAAGGGTTAATGCATGGGGACTGGCAGGACAACGCCCTTAGGTTTAGCCCAAAATCAAGCTGGTTAGCTGGCACAGTAGGTTAACACACCCACTGTCTCTTACTATTTGAATATGAACCAGAGTGAAAAATATCAAGAGCAGCAGGAATTCTAGACCATCTTGTAATTTCCTTATTCAGAGATTTTTGGTGCACAGTACTCCTTTACAGTGTGCATCTGGTCAGACAACCTATGGGATAATTCATAGATGTTTCTGACTTCAGCTCTAGCCTAGATAATTGAATCTCGAATTCTCTTTCCAGGCCATATAAGAAGGGTGGGTTGTAAAATTTCCACTCGATAAAGAAGTATAAACCTTGAAGATGATTTCTAAAATGTATATTTATAATATGTTATAATGTTTGTCAAAATCTAAAATGAATATACAGTACATGCATAATTCTTTCATCATATGACTTTACAAAGATACATAGCTTTTGAGCACACATTCAGGATACATGAATGCTCCTTCTCGGCTCCAGACCCAACTAGTGACAAGACACAGAAATTTATCTCCCAGGCCGTTGTCATACTAAATGGGAGTCAGACTAGTTGTCAGGCTACTTGAGGGAAGGGTGATAGAGTCAAAATTAAAGAATTTTTAGTTACGTGGACACCATAAATAGCAATTATCTGTACTTACCATATCAAATCCTGCACAGATTCATTGCTAGATCCACGTTGATCATAAAGGATGTCAATATATAGATTTGCATTCTTGTCTTGGGCTGAGTTGAAGTTGGTAATCACTCGAGTTGGTATTCCCAAACATCGCAGCACTGGAACATGAGACTGGTGTATCATTGTAGAACATACAGATATCGCAGAGCAAACATTTTCTAACTCAGTCACAGTAGGTTTATCCTATATGTATCATACATGTATCATGATGTCAGGAGGATCAACCCCAGGAAAGATTAAACAAAAACTATAAAAACACAATAAAAAGTACCACACAAAAAGATAGAAATCTGAAACAGCAGGTACACCTGGTGGACAAAAGATGTAACTGTGTCTGCTTCGAGATTAAAAAAATCATGCAGGTAGGGGCGTACATAGAAATCATTGGGCCCCATAGCAGGAGTCTGAATAGGGCCCCCCAGCTCTGCCTACAACCCACCTTTGGCCTATCCCACTAACTACCCTGGCTCCTCCCCCATCACCCCTCCCATTCTACTGTGCAGAGTGGGCACAGGGCGCCATATATATGAGAGCACAGCTGAGCGAGTGCAAGGCAGGGGCCAGCATACACATTGCTCATCCTGCCTGTGCCCACTGTGCCAAAGCCTGACATAGTCCACCCCCCACATCTGAAGTCATTTTACTGCTGATACTCAGTGTGCACTAGGTCCCCCCACTCCCACAGTTCATGGTGAGGGAAGACAGCCCTTTGGACAGCCACACTGTCCTCTATATGAGTTTGAACAGCAAGCAGAGTTCATGGGAGGAGGGAGGGAGCACACTGTCCTCTATATGAAAAGCCTTAAATACAGAACACTGTGACAACCCCCCCACCCACACACACACACATACACCTCCCAAACTCTGCTTGATTCTTCCCCAGCAGAGCCCAGCATCTTTCCCCCCACTAACAATCCACCTATTAACTTTTTTAAAACACAGAGGCACTTACATTGTCTGTGGCACACATTGGAAAGTCTCAGAAACTTGCTAGCTAGCAATGCTGGGAGATGGAGTCTGGTGGCTTCTCTGAAGACTGCCAAGTCCCGACCTCTCAGTTCTGTCTGCTGCTGTGATGCACCAGCCAATCAGCAGCAGAAGCTTAGCACTGCTAAATGCTGATTGGCCAGTGCAGCGCCCAGAAAACAGAGGAGAGCGAGCCCTCGTCTAGCTGCAGTAATGGCTATCAGGGACATCTGATGCACACAGGGGCGTAGCTAAAAGCTCATGGGCCCTGGTGCAAGAGTTCAGCTTGGGTCCCCCTTCCCTTAGTGCTTTGTGGTCAGGGGCAGGGAAGCACATAGCTTTTGTGCTGCCTAGAACAAAAATTTAAATGCCCCCCCCCATGCCAAATTCTTGACCTAACCCCTTCCCTCCAGCCAGAGGTGTAACTTGACCAGCATGCACTTTCTATAGTACTGATGTCTTCTTATGCAGCACAAGGGTCTTTGGGACTGCTACCTCTACACCCCATATAGCTACGCCCCTGGATGCACACAATGTATGTAAGGGAGGAGGGGGGAAGAGGGAGGAGGGGGGTGGCGAGCAGAGTCGAAGTAATGCCGTCCGTGCCCCAGATAGGACTATGGCAATGGCTATATAACATAATACACAAATGGAGAAATTGCAGGGGGTGGGGCTCTCTATCCACTCCGGGCCCCCCCCCCTGCCACGGGCCCCGTAGCAGCTGCGTACTCTGCCTATATTGGCGGTACGCCACTGCATGCAGCTCATAAATTAGATTATGCACAAGACCCCTATACAGCCTTATAAACAAATAAACAATCAGAACACCACTGAGGATAATTAGGCTTAGGAGGAATGGCACATCTCAAAATTCAAAGAAGTAAAAGTAAGATATCAGAAGAAAGCGGGTACAGACCACTTAAAGGGGTTGTCTAACTAGTAAAAGGTTTCTTTTAAGAATCCAAATGGATTTGAAAAAATAAAAAGTTATACTCAAATCACAGATCTGCTGCACTCTCATTCTGACTCAGTCCCCTGCCAATCTTTACTCTCTGGTCCCTAGTGACTGTAGACGGTGATTGACTGATGGGCCACATTTCATTTGTTAACTAGGACCAGGAAGTAGAGGGAGAATCAGGTGATGGGTAAGGTGAGATCACTTTTTTTAAGCCTTTATTAATTTTTTTTACTGACCATACAGCCCCTTTAAGATGTCAATTGCTTGTATGCCTTTTATGATGACAGAACTTAGCCACATAAAAAAACCCCTTCCCATACACCAGTGTGCAAACGTGCAGCATGTTGCTACTGTAGTTCTGATAATCCGTACCTGTGCAGAGGACTCCACCATACACCCAGCACTGGCCATATTTCACAGGCTTGTATCCCTTGAAGTACCAGTTCTTTAGAATAACAGAACTTCCATTCCAGCTGGTTGGGCTAACTCCGTCCTCATAGAATCCACTCCAGTTCGCTACAAGCACACCATCTTCATCTTTACTGTTTACCTTGGGGACACAGCATGTGAACCGAGAAATTGAAATATTTGGTGTAAAGTGAATGTTCCAAGAACAAATTCACTTCCCAAATGAATGGTTATCAAGTGTAAGGGATCGCTCTCTCACGGGGGGTGGCAATGACAGACTCTTCATCGATAGAGGGGTTTCCAAGCTCAAACAGTGCTTTATTGTCTCACTTTAAGCAGTACAGATGATCTTTTCCAGTTATAACGTCACTGGGTGAGGCACCAGCACAAGAAAGCATAAATACAAAATAAACACCTGCCCGTCCGGGCTCTAACTGACACTAAGGTCTCTATCTCACCTCTAAGTTCCTGTTCACACGAGGGGATAGATCCGGCTTCCTTCAGCCTCACGTTCTAGCACTCTATTCTATTCTCTGGGGCATATCTCTCCCCAGACTTCCCCCACACTGAGGATTGCAGCTGACTTTTAAATCAGAACCGTGGACATGGGCCACATGTGAAACCTGGAGTGGATCGTGGGGAATAAGCACCCACCCAGCTCTATGCTTATTCCCAATACAAGCCAGGCCCGGATCAGCTGATACCAGCTATGCTAAGTAACAACAGCGTCCACTATCCCAGTGGACACGCTAGCTACTGGCTTTTACTCCACCAAGGCCGGGCACCTTGGTGACGTCTCAGAAACACAGCAAACCGTGATATGCGTCTCCTCTAATATGTTTCCTGCACCATTCTAGGAGACCCATACTGCCTTCATAAATGAGGCCTATCACTGTCTCACACAAAGATAACATTTAATTGTGAGCCCCATTGGGGACACGAGTCGATGACAGTATAATAATCTGGAAGCATATGGCAGCTTTAAAATATCCATGAAATTCTAATGTTGATGTAGTCAGCTGTAGCTCGGTTTGACTAGGTGCAGCTGGGCATTCCTGCACTCAGTATGGTTACCAATCTCCTGCCAAAAGCTATTTTTCCCCTATAAATTCCTTTCTAGTGTTGAATTACCCTGAACAAGAACAATAAGAGCCATCATTGAATTACGAAGATAGGGAAGGATTCTTTACAGTTTGATTAATATCTGCCAAGCCCACTATCTCTTGCGAATGAGGTGTCCACTGAGGTGTCTAGGAGGGACTTACTCCCCTCTTCAAATTCAGAACACATGAGAAATCAGCTGAACTGTGCATGAGTGTAGGAAGGGGATGGGAGTTGCAAGAAACTACATCAAAGATTTTTACTTACCGTGGCATTAAGCACTCTACACACATATAGGGGGTCATTCCTCTGGGCGACATCTGCAACTGGATCTTTTTGGTAATTGATGCTTTTATCCAAAATGGCAAAGCAGATTTCTAGTATGCTCTTCTCAAACTATAACCAGAAACATGTAAAAACAACAACAACAACAAAAAAAATGGATTA